>VDFB02000015.1:450137917-450177467 GCA_007258455.2 Sequoia sempervirens | reverse complement strand
AGGATTAGAGGATAGAAGATACGAGATATAAGGATAGAAAAGGGATAGTTGGATTAGGATGTGAATGATGGATGGAAGGGTAGATGGAGTAGGATAGTCATGTTGCAATGGTGAGAGCAACCTTTATTTGATATTGCACATGATGTTATGCGCCAAGGTATAAGGAACTAGGGTAATGATGTGTTAAGTGTATAGAGAACTAATGCAAAAGAAAAGGTCATATCCAAGCATATGTCTTATGACATCACGATATAGAAACCATGATGCCCCTGTGGTGATATGATGTCCTATTAACAATGTTGGGAATGATAAGAACAACGAAAGGATGGGGAATAATGTATCGAAATGATGATAATGAGCCTAAAGTGGATAAGGATGATAGCAAGGCAAGGAGCACAACCAATGCATGCTTTTTTGGATGGTGTAATAGATTGCATAGATTAGGATTGATTAAAATTGGAGTGATTGCTTTGGAAAGATGAGAGTGAGTTTGAGGAGATTGCTTAGGTGGATGAACAGGTTTGGAGTGTGCTTAGCATGAGTGGAAGGTCGTTTAGAGTAGGGGGATGGTATTGAAGGCCATTTAGGGTGGCTGGATGGAATTGAAGGCCATTTAGGGTGGATTAATTGCAATTGGAGTGATTGCTTTGGAAAGATGAGAGTGAGTTTGAGGGGATTGCTTAGGGTGGATGAACATGTTTGGAGTGTGCTTAACATGAGTGGAAGGTTGTTTAGAGTAGGGGGATGGTATTGAAGGCCATTTAGGGTGGGTGGATGGAATTGAAGGTCATTTAGGGAGATAGGAAGGATGGAACCAATGACAGGTGAGACCCAAGGTCATGGACATTGATGGAATGATGGAGAATCGACCTAGCTAGGAGATAAGGGGAAGAGTGGATGGAAGATATGCAAGAGGACTATTGGATGGAGGATATGAGATAGGTGAATTAGTGAATGGAACTCCAAGAACTATGTTGCATTGGATTAGCATGCATCCACGCTAGATGGGTTGTAGTGGATAAGGTGGAGGAATTGCAGAGAAAGTAAGGTTTGTATTATATTTCCCAAAGCTTGTGTGAATGTTGTGCTCTTGTCCTTATCAACATCAAAATTTGGGTGGATGGAGTGGATATGATGGGTTAGTTTCAATAGATAGGATGGATGGGGTACATATAGTGGAAGAAGCTTGCACCCAAGTATAGGGTGCAAGTGGATGGGGGGATTTACACGTCTATTTGCGAAGTTTTCATCATGATACTTGCCCAAGGCACCACAAGGGGTGATTTTCACCATTAGACATTTTTTTTCTTTACATTTCTAGATTTTTCGACAATTGAGATAAGTGGATTTGGAAGATAGTAGCTGTGGGATAGGGAGATGGAGGAAGGACTCAAGTGTCTGTTTCCATAGATAGTATCCCTTGTTGAATGATTGCTGCTATAGACCGTGGCAATTATTGTGGAGCTCATACATTGGGGGAATGTTGCCAAGGAAGATGGAATGGATGAGGGAATAAAAGATGAATAGAGATTTATGCAAAAGCTTGGATTGTGGATGAGATGGTGGCATTACGAGGGAATGTTGTTAGGACCAACATCAATAGTGTTGAAGCTTTGGATCAAAAGTGGATTGTAAATTTGGGGATTTAGATGGGAGTTGGGAGGATGGATTTTGGAATGTGAGGACCCAACATGGTTGGGGAAGATGGAGGACTTGATTTTGGTACATGAGGGCCCAAAATGGATTGAATAGATGGGGAATGTGTGATAGTGGATTTTGGGACATAAGGGACCCAAAAAGGATTTAGAAGATGGGGGATAGGGATTGATGGAGTACCAATGTCTTGAGCTTGAGCTTTATAGCCAAGGCCTTGGAATGTTGGATTTGCTTTGATTTGAAAGGGTTTTAGGATGCCTTGCTTGTGTAAGTCTAACCCTTCACCTTGATAATGCATATGTGGGTATGCTTTGGAAGAAGTGCTTGACATAGGTGGATTTGCTTGGATGAAATGAGGGAAGAGTGGCATTTTGTGTTATCAATTATTTCATGGATGAAAGGAATTTTGATGTTTATGGATGTTGGATTTGAGGGATTTGAGATTAATAACCACATGGTTAACAACACATGGGTGGCATGTGATTAACGATGTGGCAAGATGGCACAATTTCATTTGTGCATGGTGGCTTAGGATCCTTTTCTAGTCCGAGGAAGTCATCAATGAATTGGTATGAAGAGGACTCCTAGGAGTGGGATGGCGTGGATTGCAAAGATTTGGGGGATGAGGAATTGGAAAAAGAAGTGGAGGCTTCAAAGGATTAGGATAGGGATCTTGTAGAGGAATTGGAGATGGGAACTTGGGATATGGATGGGTGTTGAGGAAGGTTGTGGATGGAGGATTCGTTTCCCTTGTCAATGGTAGGGGAAGGATGAGCACTAGAAGATTGAATGAGGGGAAAGGATGGATGAAGCTTGGCTCCAATACTTATAAGATATCTAACCATGGCATCTTTATCTTGGTTGAAGATATAGCGTAGGATGGATTAGGAGATGAAATTGATGAGGATGAGGATGAGAGAATGATGATTGAGGATTATGGATTGGGAGGATTAGATGACAATGATTTAGGATTATGGGTGAGTGGATTGTTTGGGAGGATTAGAGGATTTGGATTAGATTATGGATGAAGGATTGGATGATGGGGTGAATGATTTTAGGGATAATGAAAATTAGAATTAGGGGATTAGGAAAGATTTGTAATGGAGTAAGAAAGTTGAATTGGGTTGGAAGGGGTTTAGGATGATTAATTGAGGTTGGAGAATGAAGATTGGATTTGGAGGAAGCCTCACACATATGTTGAATTGCAAAGGAGATGGGATGCAAAGGCATCAAACTATACACATGTTGATTGATAGAGCAAAGGTGCTAAATGGGGAGGTGGTGACTTGAGATGGGAGTAGTTAATTTTTGGATTAGAGGAGGAAGGTTCATGTAGGTGTCAAATTGCAAAGGTATCAAGGCATTAAACAACAAAAGTATTGAATTGTGAAGTTACTAAAGCACAAAGAACTAGCGCTAGACTAGGATTAGAGAATAATGGTTGAGGATTATGGATTGGGAGGATTAGATGACGATGATTTAGGATTATGGGTGACGGGATTGTTTGGGAGGATTAGAGGATTTGAATTAGATTAGGGATGAAGGATTAGATGATGGGGTGAATGATTTTAGGGATAACGAAAATTAGAATTAGGGGATTAAGAAAGATTTTTAATGGAGGAAGAAAGTTGAATTGGGTTGGAAGAAGGGATTTCAGATGATTGATTGAGGTTGGAGAATGAAGATTGGATTTGGAGGAAGGCTCACACAGATGTTGAATTGCAAAGGAGATGGGATGCAAAGGCATCAAACTATACACATGTCGATTGATAGAGTGAAGGTGCTAAATGGAGAGGTCGTGACTTGAGATGGGAATAGTTGATTTTTGGATTAGAGGAGGAAGGTTCATGTAGGTGTCAAACTGCGAGGGTGTCAAGTTGTGAAGGCATTAAACAACAAAAGTGTTGAATTATTTGGAATTTGGATTGAGGGTGGAAAGTTAAATTCTTTAATAAGAAATGGGGCTGGACTTAGAATAAAGGATGAAGAAGGTTTGAATTGTTTGGATGGGTAAAGGTAAGAGCTTAAAAACACACCAAGCAAACAACATTGGATTGATGGGGGATAGTGTGCAGGTTTTGACAAGAAAAAACGCCAAACATAAGAACAACCTAGCTTTAGTAAAGTGGGTGTGTCAAATTTTGTATGCCCACAAATGTACTATCTATTAATTGGTGGATAGCTAGGGAATGCAAGGTCATGTACCACTTATACACCCCTTATCTTGGAGGCTAAAGCCTTGTTCAAAATAAGCTCTATCTCCCCAATTTGAAAGTATATTGTGGGTAACTTCTTGGGCCTAATTAGTATTCAATGCATCACAAAATGAGATGAATGAAAGGTCTTAGACTAAGATGAACAAGGTTGTTAGAGGCATCCTTGATATGGTGCAAGGGTACATGAGGCCAAACCTATTAAGATGAAAGGGAAAGATGTCAAATTGCTAGGAGAAGAGGGTGACCCACTCTTCTCCTTCACTTACCCAAGGTATAAAGATCTTGGGGGCTTAGCCCAAATGACAAGTTTCTACTTCCAAGAGGCATGTCTTTTAGATTTGGTCACCCAAGATCACAAGCGCAAGGGGAGAGCATACACATGTTGGGTTCTTTGAGATGAAAACAAAAGAAAATAGAGCAATTGATGATGAAATGAAAAGAAAAGAAAAGAAAAGAGAGCATGTTGGGTTAGATGATAAAATGATCAAATTAGATGATTAAAAACCCCCAAAAATAATGAACAAAGCTAAGATAGAGCAATAGGAAACTATGTAGGCATCAAACTACTTAGGCGTTGAATTGCATAGGTGGCACAAAATATTGCACAATAACTGATCTAGAATTGACAAGAGTGAGTAGATTTATATGAAAATTTGAGAAAATCTTGGAAAACAAAGAGTTGGGTTAGTTAGAAAAATAGAGTAAATTGATGATGAAGTGAGATAAATAGAAAGAAGGGACAAAAATAATGAATTTTTTTTGAGAAAATGAAAGGTTGTTGTTGAGAAGTAGAGGGACTAATTTGTAGTGCAAAAGTGCCAAAATTAGTGGAAGCATTAATCTACGAAAGTGCTGCAAGATTAAGGTGATGGCATCAAAATGAAATGTGATGGGAAAAGAAGAAAACCTTTGGAGAAAATGTAGGAAAAGATGAAAGGAAGTCAGAAAAAGATGAAACTTTGCACAAGAGATGAAAAATGGTTAGAAACTGAGAAAATGTATCAATTGGTCATGCCTAGATGGGGAGGTAGAGGCGATGCGGGAGATTGTGGATGTGCCAAACAGTGAAGCTGCCAAATTGTGTAGGTGTTGAATGACAAAGCACAAGTGACGAATCAGAATGTGTGTCAAAAACTCACAAAAACTTAAGAAAAAAGATGGAGTTAGAAGGTTGAGCTTTTGCCAAAATGAAGACACAAAAAAACAAGAAAGAAAACAATAATTAAATGAAAGGAAATAACCTATTACCTTGCTCTTCAAAGTTACATGGATTGAGCAAAAGAGTAATTGCCCTATGCTGATAAATCGCTCTTGCAACCCTCGTGATTCACTTCTTGGATGAAATTGATGATTGATGGGTGAACTATGGAAGAATGTAGGTTCCTTGTCAAAATGGTGGCATGACTTTAGGATAGAATGTGATGATCCAAATGGTGTGTAGGAACTTTTATGTATAAATGTGAGTAGGGATTGATCAAGGGGTAGGATTTGATTTGGAGATCAATAGTGGAGGATTCACGAGAGGTTAGGGTTGAAGAGAGGATGCCAAGTGGTATCACTTGATTGATGAATATGGGAGAGAAAAGATCAAGGGATAGGATTTGTTTGATCAAATCCAATGTGGATGATGAGTCCTCTCACATGGAAAAAAGAGTTCTGATACGCGTCCTCTAACACGTGTGACACATAGGAAGGAGTTGATGGGATAAGTGTCTCTCACACATGTGAACACACCTTGGGAAGAGAGGAAATGTGACGTGTCCTCACACATGTGAGGACACATTGGGAAGATAAAAGGTGACAAGTATCCCCTCAAGGACGACACATGGGGAAGAGTGGAGGAAGACATGTGACTTTTCCCATGTGTGAGTGTCACATGGGCTAAATGAGGGTGAGGATTTTCTTGATCAAATTAATCACGCTTATGCATGTGCAAGAGATTAACTAGTTAATTAATTGGGTTTAATTAATTAGTGAGATTTGAAGTGGAAAAGAACAAACAAAATAAAATAATTTTAGAATTTAAATTAATTTATGGGGGCTAATGGATAAAGACTATATTTAATTAAATAAATGTAAATTTATTAAATTGAGGACAAGGAATAAGGATAAAGGATGAATTAATTAAATACACAACTAATATATATTTAATTAATGGCTAGGATATAGTAAAGTCTAATTTTGTCAGTGTGGACAAATGTAGGTGTCCACACAATCTATGCATAATTTGACCTTAAACCTGTTATTTATATAATAGTTCACATACTCAGACTTGACTGGGCTCAGCAGACCAAATTTTTTACTTGGAAAAACTTGGCAACAAAAAAAAACTGAAATTCTCAAAAAATATATAAAATTTAATGCAAAATACATTGACAAAATCTATCAACTGAGACTATACAGCCTTGGGATAGTGTTTTCTATCAGAATTAGATACAAACAGAGTACACAATTACATCATCATGTGCTTACAGAAACCAGCTGATAACTATTATGAATTTATGATGGTTGCCATTAAAAATCATCATTATAAATTGCATATCCATGCAAGTTACAAATTACAAGAATTTCCAATTTACAATTATAATGATTATTCAATTTTGCTTTTAAATCTGTTATAAATTCACTCCAATTTTTTCAAGAATGCTCAAAAAGGCCAGAAAAAATATGTTTTTTTCTGACAAAATTGCTTTGTTCCAGCACATTTTCTGCATTTGATAGTACTTGTTTGTGTTGCAAGATTTCCACTAGGAATCGCTAAGCGCTTGTGCAAGTCAAAGTAGAGTACTCAGTAGAAACTTATTTTTGTAGACTAGTGAGTTAAAGTCAGAAAAATGTTGCATGAAGGAAGCTAAAATGACTAAACAGGAAACTGAAATTTTTGTATTCTACAGGAATTGTTGCTTTCTGTAGAGTGGAGAATGATAGTCGCTGTTTCCAGCAGACCAGTGAACATGTGTTTGCCATTTTCATGACAAGTTTGCTGCTTTATCAGCTTTCTTTGACCTAATTCTTTTGGAAGCCATAACTTTTGTTGTGTATGGACTCAAAACGAGGGGCAATTTTTAATTTATTTTTGAAATTGCACAAAATTTTGTCAGGAGTACAAATATGCAATCATATCCACCTTTTGATTCCAATTAATCAGTGTTTTAGCTCTTGCAACACAACTGCATTGATGAAGCCCACGGTGAACAAAACCAATATCGGAAGAATATCTCCTCTACCAAAGAATATTCCAATGCGTCTTGTGCTATCCCAAAATTTCCCAAGCATCAAACAAGTAGGCAACTGTCTAGAAACATAATCCAAAACTGAATCCATTTTCAGATCATAGCTAGATTACGGTTTCTAGAGGCTAAACAAACTAATCCATGTATGAAGGCAACCCTGTTTCAGCCATATGATAAAATGTGAAGCAGAAACAAGATTCCTCTTTTCTCATGTTTGACTCTGCTGGATTGTGAACCATCTCTGTGGAATGCCAGATCATCTTTGTCTCCAGATCGTGGGATTTGTCAGATTATGAAAAAGCAGTCTGAATTTGTGCAAGTGTAATATCCCTCTCCTGATTTGCCTAAGAATTTGCCTACTGATCACAAATTGCAACAAATTAGGGTTACAGGTTCGTCTTACCAAATATATCTCTTTAACGATGCAATCCTGGATTTGAATCCTGCAATCATCACATGAACAATTTATACAAATATATATATATATGCTTACTTATTAGTGTTAGGCAATTACATCACATCCCTAGATTATCAATAATGCAAGCATATTAGGATTTGGGAGAAGGGATTTGATGGGTCCGCCTGAAGCCATTTCTACTTCAATTCTAAGAGGATGTCTACTACAACCCTCTTACTTGGCGGCTTGTATCTGCTTTCCCCATCAATGTCTCAACCCCCTGAGGACACTTGCCATCTTGTGGAATTGGGTGGGGGTCATAAGTGGGTTACTTGGCTCTCTATGTAACTGCCCTTTGGTCCTAGGAGCCATTACAGTCAACTCTAAAACGGCCTACTTACTTAGCCTTGTTTACCCCTTTGCTTACACCCCAAGCCCTTCCTACAAGGTGGGTTTCAGTCAATCAAGCATATCTCATATTCCATCATAAGAACATATACTTAAATATTCTTTATTATCCATAAGCAATATGTATACATATGTAAAACAATGATTGGCAGAAAATATCAAGTATACCCTTGAATATATATATCTATCTGATAATAATTATCTGCTGTGATGAAATGGACTGGTTTCCCTTGTGATTGCTGGTCTGTATGTTCTTCTCCTTCAACCGATCTGTTCTTAACACTCGGAAGATATTGTTAGTGTAGATCAACAGATAAGAATCTCTTATCCATACTTACATTAAAGCATAATTTACTTATAAGGCTCAAAAATTGCTGCAAGCATCATTATTGCTTAATTGTGTATATATATATATATATATATTTCTAGATGATTACAATCTTCCAATAATCACTTTTTATGAACATATATATTTATATGTAATTATATTGACTTACTCCCCTTAGTGTTGATTTATCAATTGCCTTATTGGACAATCTCCTAATCTTCCTGAATGATTCTGCTGGTTATGTCTACTGCTGCTGCTAAGTGAATGCAGACTTCTTATTTATTTCCTTTCCCATGATTATATCTGCTGTGTATACTCAGAATTATATTCCAGATTTCCCATTCTCCCCTTGTTGCTTCCCTATCTCCTGTCCTCTCTTCCTTCCTACCCACTCATTCCTTTTTATATCTTTATTTTATTATGAAAGGATGCATCTCTTTAGAAAAGAGATATCCTTATGAACAGACATGACTCTTCGTTGCTAAACTGCCTTTAGGTTAATCGCTGCCTGGAGTCTTTTGTTAAGTATTAGTTATAACCCTTCCTTTAGTAATCACTGCCTATTGATTGGTAAGCATTTTATAGAAGTTAATTGCTCCCCATAATTATTCCATGATATTTGCTGTTGCTGCACCTTAGAATTGTTGCCTATATTAGACTGTATTGATCTCTGCCCTTAATTGATGCCCATGTAGAATATAACCATTACTATCTATATAGCATAAATTAATCACTGGCTGCTCCTTTCATAAATGTATTTTTTCTTTTTTATGTTTTTTATAATATTTTTATAAATTGAATTTATTATAAATATATTTATTTATTTAATTTTTAATATTAGTTATATACATATTATATTATAATGATTATTAGTATAATAATATTTAAATTATTTATATTTATATTTTAGTATTTATATTGTTGTTTATTTTATTTATTTATTTGAATTTCAATGCTTAGTTATTTTTGGTGTTCTATTTCGGGGACATGACAGCAAGTAAAAGGCCAACGCAAAAGGAATTTGGGCATATAAGTATGCCTGTGTAAGCTAGGTCAAAGCAAACAATGTCAATCTCTGTGGAAGAGGTGCAATGGATATTCTCATGAGCACACATCTGTGACACAAACATGAAGAGTACGGCACAATGGGCACATATATTAAAATTAACTTAAATCTGGAGAAGATCTGAGCAAAATGTATTCTCAACCATTATATAGAACCACAAAGTAGGAAAATCTATAAAAGCAATGGCTTCTCCTAGTTCATATTGATTATATAGCAGAAAATGTGAATTTGATACCATTTAGTTGCTTTAAGCTGATTTTTCTCATATTGTTTAGCTTCTTAATCTCTCCATATAATTGTTAAAATTCCAACCTGGTTGGATATTGTGTGTGAATAAGTATTTTTGGTAACAGAATTATGTAGAAAAAGCATATGTTCTATAGTGCCACCTACTCCAGGGAGGTTAATGTGTGCCAGATTTGAGATGGATAAAAGATGAAGAACACCTAAACTGAATAAGGTGGGCAAAGTTGTGAAGGAAATTTGAATTTTTTTGGTTTTATGTTGATATCGCTAAAAATGCACATCCAACCTGAAAATTCCTGAAATGAAATTTAATTGCATTCTGCTAAACATGTAACAGTACATGAATTAGAAATGATCCACAAGGGATCAGAAAAGCAATCACAAGATCAGTATACTCTAAAAAATCCATCAAAACATCAATTTTTTTAATTTTTTTTTTAATCTCTGACAGAAATTGTTAACCTACTTTGCAAATTGACAGTTATGCTTCTGACAGTAGCAGTTGCACTTGTTTCATTGACTGTTTTCTGACAATTACTGTGTTTCAGTGGCTGTTACACTTGTGACAGTGGAGGTTACACTTGTGTCAAGGGCAGAGTACAACAAACAATATAAGAAATGGTTGCAAAAATGTTATCTTCGTCTTCTTGATGATGGAAATCCTTTAAGTTACAAAGGGACATTCTAACATATCATAAATAAGAGGCAAAGGACATGGGCTGAAGGAGAGAATGAGTCTAGGGCTGTATCAATGCATGAATGGTTGATAGGAGTAAAGAGTTAGAGTGAATAATTGGCTGTTTAATACTGGTTTGTATCTTCCTTTGAGCTCTTTGCCTTAGGCAGCATAAGGAAGAGGCAATAGAGAGTTCAGAAGTATGCTACATAAAACTCATTATAAGTAGCCTATTTGACAAAGAGGAGAGGTAGTGATCAGTTGACACTGCCAAGCTGGCTTTCCTCAGATCAGGGTTTTCAGTGTAAAATCCTGTGTAATGTGTGTTTGCTTCTATTTCTTTGAACTGGTTATTATTTTTTTTATTGTTCCACAAATAACCATTCTATAACACACTCTATTTCACTTCCATTGGAAGCTAATGCAAGCAGTAGGATCTAGCATAGTTTAAAGCCTGCATTTAATTCTCAACAAGCTAATTAGTAGATAGTTTTGATCTATTGTTATTAATATGTAATATTTGATAAATGTTAGAGCTTATATATTTCAATTTCCTGATACATATAATATTTCAGCTGTGTTTAACAGCAAAGTTGAATGAAATTATTTAACAAAGGGTTATATATAAGTTTTGTGTGTTACATAGACCAGCCATGACCAAGTCTTTGAGGAGAAAGCTTGAGGAAGGCATATGCAATGATAAGAGGACAAATAATTGAAATTGTGATTACTAAGTACACATTCTTTTGACTCCTTAACTATCTACAATTAACATACTATGTACTTTATAGCCTGATAGTTTTGATCTATTTTTATTACTATGTGATATTTGAAAAACATTGAAGCTTTACATATTTTAATTTCTATATATAAATACCTATTAGCATTCCATGGGCCCTGTCCTGGGAACGCCATGGAACATGGTTGTTTTTATAATATAATATAATTCTGCTAAATTGTTTTCAACGACAATATGGTATGGTTTATTAACAAAGTTGTTTGTTTTGTCGGCATCTTCATGTATCATAAATGTTTATCCCTCCAACTTGTTTCTCTTAACTATATGGTCATTGTTCAATCCTCATTTCTTTTGATAATAATATGATTTAACAAAATCTATGCGCTGCTATATAAACTCATTTTTATTAACTAGACTTTTGATTTCTTCAAAATAATCCATCATTATTGTAGCTTCTCCTATGAGGTCGAGAAAATATATCCGAATAGCACAATTATGCTCCCAACAAAAGCTTTCTGTAGTTAAATTTTATTATGAAAATTCTAGAGACACTACAATACACCTTGCTGTATATTTTGAAGATCTATATTTTGTGAACTTTTGTATTTTATTCAGATATGATTTGAAAAGAAAATTGTCTCTGGCTATTAGACATACACGAGGCAATGTCCAGAGAGAAGTTCCAACATGAATGACATACCAAGATGTGGCGAAGAAGATATAATACATGTTTATTTTATCTCTCATGTATCACTGGCTCATTATTACATGATACCAAAGTGTCATGAGAAGAATTCTCACACAATCCCAAAAGTTGTGTATTGTGACTCATCATCACTGTAACAATGATGGGATGTATGGGGACTGCATTAATATCTCTAATAATAGATTGCAAACATCATTCTTATCCCTCATTGGTCATGAGAGTAAGCATTGGATTACAAATAATTGAATAATCACCTTGACACATTTTTTAATCAAGGTCTAGATTCTCCATCATTGAATCTAGTTGTGCAAAATATGATCTATTATGATAATCATTGGAGCGAGTCAAAGATGTGCATACTCTGGTTGCTCAAGAGATGCATGAAGGACAGGCTAGAATGTAGTAAATGGGAGAAATAGTAGAGGGTTGTATGTCTGAAATTTTATTACAAGCTAATAATATATTTCGAAAGAATTTCAGAATTTTTATCAGTATAAATGGGTTTGTGGTTGCTTTATTCAAAAAGTATTCGCGTCTCTTGATCAGGTTCAGTTGTTATTGCATATGATGGTGTCATGCATCCTTGCTCGTAAATATGGGTTATATTTTTTTAATCTGTTCAATACTTGATGAATGCAAATTTTGAATATTGTATTTAATTTGTCTTGCATTAGGGATGAGTTCATACACTTAACAGTGCTGCTACAATCACGGGTAGTTGATAGTTCTGGCTTGAAAGAGCATGAACAGAATGAGCATTCAGAGAATTTTTTAAGGAATGAAGCACTTGAGGAAGCACAGAGATGGCGGGAAGAGAGAAGAAAATCCCAGGAAGAAGGGGGGAACAGTGGATTGAATGGTTCTTTGTGTGGCAATGTCTCCAGCCTTGATTTGTCAGCTGATGTAAGTGAATAATTATGGTTGTTATAGGCCTAGCAGTTTGAAAAGATGTAAGCTTCCTTTGTTTAAGGATGCCTGTATTTACTTATGTATTTTTCTATACATGCATGGGTATGTTTTTTAGTTCCCTTGTCATTCTTATATTAGGATATTGTTTTTTGCAGGCTACTGATAATGCAGCATCTTCACCTGTAGACATTGCAAAAGCTTACATGGGAGTGCGACCTACCTGGGCATCATCATCACCTGTATCTTTGCTGTCCTACAAATCAACTGAAAGTGGTTACCAAAGGAATAATCCCTCGTTTGTTCCAACAACAAAAAAATTCTGGTCAGTTGGTAATAGCCAGCATGAGGATAGGACTCCTATGCCTTCAAGTTCATGGAACAACACACAAAGAGTGACTTATAGTCCTTATTCCAGAGCTGGTCTAACACAAACACCAAATCATTGGGGTGCTTATTCACAACATTCTATTCAGGTATAGAGATTTGTATAAGGATGGCTAAAGTATGAATAGATGATTAATTATTTAGAATTGCTCCTTAACAGTATCATATCTTTCATGTGCAGAGGACAGATAATGCAGCCGAGAATGATATGACATCTTCTAGGTTCACACAAATTCAGCACTCTGGTACAGGTGGATATGAGGTGAAACTTCACATCATTTGTGCTCAAATTTTTTGTCTCTTAAGAGTTCTATTGCAATTATAACTTGAAGTATTGAAAGTGGGCTGTGAAATGTTACTTTTTAAGTCGGTTAATTCTGGTTTTGACCAATGCTAACACAGTGCTTTTTATTCATTGTGAGAAGATATTAAAGAGGAGGAGTTCCATGATAGACGATGATCAGGCATGCATTGGACCAGTTCGAAGAACCCGTCAGAAGTCATTTGGAAATGAATTGTCATTTTTAACACCATATAAAGAGAGTTTACCAAAAGTTTGTGGTGTGCCTACACAATCGAGCCTGACAGCACACAAAATCCTTAAAAACAGTGATGAGTTGCCTTTGTCCAGTAAGAAGCCTTCTGAAGAACAGTTGGCCTCTGTGAAAGATAAAACCACAAATCAATTGACTATGAGCGTTACTGATGTAAATTCTGAGAAGAGCAATAATATTATGAATGCATCTTCAACACTGGCATCTTTAGAGGGCACTAGTTCTGTCTTTGTCAGCTCTGCTATATCAGAGAAGACCAACAACTCTCAACCAAGCATTGTTGAGGCAAGACTCATGAATTTTTTGGTTGAATAAATAAAGCTATCTGGTGTCATCTATGGTATACTTTATGCTGTTTTTTGTGCTCTAATTTATTTTTATTTATGAATTCACACAGGGGCTAGAAGACAAGGCTTGTGAGAATATGGAGGGTGCCATTACGCCTGCTATCCAAACATCGAAGTCTATGCCTCTTGCATCCAATGGTAATATTTTTTGATGCTAAGTGCTTCAGGGAAACAAGCTACTAATAAGTATTTCTGCAAGTCAAATTTCTCAACAATAGAAACTATGGTGATAACAAATATATTATTCCTGATTTGGAATTGTTCTGAAGTTGCATATCTATGTTTCGTATGGCTACCAGACATTATGTATTCATCCTGCTAACTTTAAATATTACACCCCTTAAATATGCAGTTGGGCTAAACTGTAATCAGAATCCAACTTTTGAATTTGGCTCTGGAAACATGAGCAAAGGACCTATCTTTTCATTTGCTACAAATGGAAATACAAATTCAAACGCTTTCATGCCAAAGTTTGACTTCAAATTTGAAAGCAAGAGAGAAATGTTATTCAGGTTAGCTATTATATGAGTGGGTTTTATAATTGATTTGTTTATGTAGAAAATAAGTTGGTTTTTGTAGTCTTCATTGCTAACTTTTTCCAACTAATGATGTCCAACTCTAATCCAGTGCTGCCGTGGAGGCAGCTGTAGCTACTGAATCAAGCAGTAATCCAATATCAGCCTCTCAGTCAGCATCCAATCTTGGAGCCAACTCAAATCCTAAACCAGCTTTTTCATCGTGGACTTCTGCTTCATTCAAGTCTATGTCAAGCTCTCCATTTTCAAGCACATTATTTACCAGTAGGCCGTCTACATTATTTCAGAGTACAGGCTCTCCATTGTTTAGCACTTCTGTTGCAACCTCTTGTCCTTCATTGAGTTCTTTTGGACTTAGCAAGCTTGGTGCATCTGCTTCAGCTCCTGCATCATTTACCAGTTTGACCAAAACTAGCTCTCAAGCAGGTACTGGAAATGTTTCAGTATTTGGATCCAGCAGTAGCACTTCATTTGGTGTAATCCCAACAACTGGATTTAGCTCAGGGATTGCTCAGTTTGGGGTTAGCATCACTCCCGTCTCAGCTGCAACAGCCTCTTCCTCATCTGGTGTAAATAGCAATTCTACTTTAGCCTTTGGGAGCAGTTCTTCTAAATCAAAGATGGTTCCTCCTTTATATCCATCCATGCTTAAAACTAGCAGTACTTCTTCATTCAGTTTTGGTACAAGCTCTCAATTTGGTTCAGGAGGTTCAGAAAATGGTGAAAACAAACAAGCATCTATGTTGGTAGAGACTGTAGAAGCTGCCACTGATAAGACAACCTCTGAGACATGTGGTTTGGATGGTAGGTCTTTGACTTCAACTGGGTTGGCTAGTTCATCAGGGCCACCAACACAAATATCTGAATTGACAAGCTCAACTTCCGCTGTGAACACAACAATAGAAACTACATTGGTGGATGGCCAACAAAGTGGGCAGATGAATGGAAACAATTTGAAAGAGCCTTCAAAATTGACAGGTACCCCTCTCTCAGGCTCTGTTGAACAGACTACTCTTTTAGGAACCGCATTGGTGGATGGCCAGAAGGCTGGGCAGGTTAATGGAAATGATTCGAAAGAGCCTTCAAAATTATCAGGTACCCCTCTCTCAGGCTCTGCTGAACAGACTTCATCAACTGTTTCACGAAGTTCAGCAGCTCTCCCAATTGATTCTCAATCAAATGCAGAATCAAGTGAAGCCAAAGTGGGCATTCCATCTCAGAAACCTTCTATGTTAGCTACTGACACTTCATTTGCTTCAGGGGGTCATAAAGAAGTTGCAGATAATGGAGCTGAGAGACGTAGTCGGAGAATTGTAAGGGTCAAGCGGGACAGAGTTCGGAAGAAGTAACGTGCATCAATTTCTAGATAGACTAACTGGCACACAAACAAATAAAATACTTCTTCAGGCAATGTTAAGTGCTACCGCAGTACTGTGTCTTTTTTAATTGCTGGGGATAGCACACCTACAATTTGCATATGCTGAACTTCAAGAATTTGGAACACCAAACATCCTGATTGATTGTTCTAATTATTTTTTTTTCAGGTAGATCTCAAGAGTCTAGCTGAATTGTATACATATTGTGCAATTCTGGGTTACAGTGTATCTTTTGACAGGACCCACTGATGTTCATGTGTGGTGTAATCTACAGATGTTCATGGATGGAAGTGCAATTCATATTTGTATTATAATCTGTAGTTTTAAAGTAACTTTTAATGTTTGTCAAGTGACTGCATCCAGAACATGATTTGTCCATATCAACTTTTTCAAATGGGACTGGAAATTTGATGCTTGAGTAACAGTTTATTTTAAACTAGTGCCAATGTTTCTAGAATTTTTTATTTTTTTAACTTTTGTTTGGGAATATATTGATAACAGTTTTTGTTATCAATGTTAATCTAGCCATGTTTTTTATACTGATTTTGTTGTCAATGTTAATCTTGTGGGATTTTTTATACTGTTTTTTTTCTGTTAATCTGGTTGGATTTTTAATACTGTTTTTTATGTCAATGCTAGTCTGGTTTTGTATGTTAAACTAATTTTGTTGCCAATAATAGTTAGTCATGCTGAACTACTTTTGTTGCCAACATGGACCCACAGATTAAACAATAACAGTCTTTAAAGAAATAAATTAATTTCCTTAATCACACCAAGGATTGCGTATGGTACCAATTTTTCTGTCATTTCTTTTCAAAGTGAATTTGTAAATTTTGAAAATTACATCGTGCTTCACAAATCAACTAGATATTCAAGTGTGTTCCTAGCCTAGGCAACAAGGTAGAAGAAAAAAAGCATGTTCTGCTTATTAGTTTTCTTAAATTATATTATTCATATGTTCTGTAATCGTATTTAATCTTGAACGTTAATCTTGCTTCATTTAAAAACTGATGATAAGCACTTTAAATAATAACGATAACTAGACACTAAAGATGCATTTACGACTTTAGACACAGACTAAAGTTCCTGATTCATTGTTTAACGAATGAAAAACTTAAATGCACGTTCAATATCCTGCTCTAACCTAAGCTGATGGTATGCGCTTTAAATATTGACGATGATTAGGCAGTCAACATGCATTAATAGCTTCAGACACTCGCTAAAGTTCCTGTTTCATTTTTAACGTGTGAAAACCTTTAATGTGCATTAAACATCTCACTTTAACTTACACTGTACCTGTGACAGCACAATTTAACCAATGTCTACTAAAATCAAACTCTACTTTATTGTTTTATTCTTGATACTGTTTTAAGTCTAATCAAATTTGCAATACCAAAACCATAAAGATTTACAAAAGCCTAATTGCTATACTTAAATTTAAAATTTTATGAAGAAATACGCTACTACAAGTCATGCAGTCGACATTGCCACTAAACTGCCATTAGATAAAAAGAGTTGTCTGCTATTAAGAAATGGTAAAAGAGAAAATGCTGTAAGTAGCATCTATATTTAAAAATTTAAATTAGGAGTTCCATGTAAATGTTCCAACTGGCTAAATTGTAGTCATAACTTACAAAATTAAGAGAACGTGCTGTAAATGGGATCAAACGCTAGATTTATAAGTTCAATTTAGTAGTCCTTCAATTAAGTTACGTGCAAGTGCTCATAGTTTAACTTCCAAAATTCGTTTCAGAAGTGAAACAAACAGGTTGAGTATGCTCATACGCACCTTCTGCACGTGCACATTAGCTCATGACAATATTATGAGCTATCGAATGTACTATCGAACCTTCTACAACCGAGTTCTTATTTTTTGATTTTGACCTAAAACTTACTTCATTATACTAGGTACAGGTGATGTATTGTACAGAATTATTGTAATGGTTAAGTAATGGTTGACAAGAGCCCAACTCTAACAAGAATAAAAATGGTTCACTTGACACTCATCACATCTTAAACTTACTCCTATAAGAATGAATGGCTCGCTTGGCACTTTTTGCATCTTCATCAACCCATTTGTAGTGTTCTACAGGAATCCAATTCCAATGAGGGTACAAGATAAAACATCAAGACTTCCTAGAAGGTATCTATTCCAATTATATTCTGGGTTATTCATGCATTGGTTTTCCTCCACAGTCAAGCCCACTTAATTTACAAAGCCTTACGCAAATTATGTTACACTGGAGGACAATTTGATTTTTCAATGAAATATCTTGTCTTGCTTCCTAACTATATTAACTTGTGGTAGATCAAAGACCCATGCACCACTAATTATATTCAGTAATACCAATGTGATGATAATGTTGAAGTAAAGTTTAGGTATAATATAAGGTACACAGACATAACATTTTATCAGTTATAAAGTCCGCCTTTTTCCCAGTTCCCATTAGATTTCAAGGTGTTTACAGGCATGTTAAGAAGGAAATGCTAAGTTACATGTGAATAAAATTAAGATCATCCCATCAAAAAAATCTTCTCCAGCAGCCCATAATTTAGAAAAATAACCACATATGCTACAAACTAACTGTTCTGATTTATAATGATAGCAATCAGCAAAACACGTAGTTGATGCATAGTACATTTAAAGTACAACATGACAACGGATTAACTTGGTTTAGCAAATTACAGTCTAGTTAGTGTTTTGACATTTCAATCCTTTTACTTTTGGGTCAAGTATGCATCTACTGATGCAGAACAATACAGTTGAAAACAAATTTCTCATAATCGTTGGACAGAGAATTGAATTAGCTAGGTAACACATCTACAAAGGCAACTTAACTAGCATTAAATCTTAAATAGCTGCAAGGTATCAATCTTTCAGACGCCTACCTATTCTTAGCAATGTATAAAGAGATACACTTATTTAAGAATTATTATATTTTATTTAGTTTGCTTTGAAGGTATTCTCACATATATAAATTGCATTTATAAAGAATTTCTCTAAGATTGATATATTTGGTCATCTTTTATACACATATTTAAAATATCTATGTTAGTTTTACTTTATTTTTATTTACTTGAGTTATTTAACATCATTTTATTTTATTTTTTAATTATTTAAGAATTATTTTATTTTATTAATTTTAATTTTTTATTTAAAATGTTTGTGCTTTAATAGCTTTTATTAACACGCTCACACCATTCCATTCATTGATACTGCTATAATTATGCCTCCTGATGTATCAATATAGTTCAAATCTGATACACAATCATCAAAAAGGTAATACTTCTACAGGGTTGATCCCATAGTGCAATGGTTAAGTAGTGGCATTGCTTTTTTGGCCACTAGGGTTCAAGTTTCCAAACTTGACCTTCAGCGTTGAGGCTGTTGTTGTTGTGGCGTTAATGCTTTGTGCCAGGCGTTCAGGCTTGAGGTCCAATTCTTCGCTTGGCTGGCGGGCCTTGTGCCCCTGTTGGGCTACCGTGCTTGCAAGGTTGGTCTATTTGGTTGCATTCATGTCGGGCAAGAGGTCCCCTATTTGTGGCCTCCAAAGGGGGGTGACCCCTTACAACCGCTTTTTAAAAACAATAATAATAAAGAAAAAGGTAATACTTCTACAACTTATTCTCTCCCTTGTATGTTGTAAACTAGACTCAAAACTAATAAAATGGAGTCCAATTTGGTTACTCATCTAACAATAATTTAATAATATAGTCCTATACATACAAAATAGTAAAAAATCTATGTTACTGGTCCAACCCCTAGACAACCCAGGTCCCGTTTCGGTTTAGCTCGTGTTCAAGGTCTGGATCCGATCCTTGTTGGGTTTGGGCAAGGTCCAACCCACAATCTCAAACTTGGGCAATCCTGAGGGCAATTTTGGCAAATTCCACATAAAACAAGGTGAATTTTTTCTTTTTCAATTTTTTTTTACTATATTTTTTACTGTTTTTTACACTAAAAAATGTCATTTGCCCCCAAAACCCTAAGATCACATGCACCATGAAAGTTTGTGTGGTTTTGAAGGTCTTAATTTGGGTCTTATTGTGAATGCAAAATGATTAATGCCCCCAAACTCCCATTTAATTCATTTAATTTGCCAAGTACTCTCCAAGTCTTCAAGTTTGTTTTACAAGTCCTCATCAATAATATCGTCATCCAATTGGACAGTCTTCCCTCGTTACTTGATGCTTACCTGCAAGGCAGTGTTCCACGGAGTTTCTTGAAGGGGACGCGTCTCAAGGATGGATGGACAAGGGGTCTAAGGTTGGGGATGACGGCGGGGGGCGGTGCTAATATACATATGGTACTTGAATAACTGGTTATAAAAAGATGTTTAAGAATAACATTTCAAATTAAACTTTGGCAAATTAATAAAATTGCAAATACTAACATTTTGAATACTTGAATACTATTACTACAAGACTAAAAGTAAATAAAATATTAAAATTTGACAAATGAAATTGTCAAACTTGAGATTTATATTATATGAATATTGAAAATATAACGTCACATCATAATATCATATCATAAAAATTATTACAATGAGTAGCATGATACATTGATATCATAATCAAAATAAGTACAAAATGCAAAAATGCAGTGAAGGGAGGCCTCTAATCATCCCCAAACACCTCATCACTCGAACTACTGGAATCCTCGCAATCAAGCTCTGCCAAACTAACACCAACTAGCCCTGCATCTGAACTCGAAACTAAAGCATCCTCATCAATTTGTTTTGGCTCCTCAGGCTCTACATCCCGTGCTGCTAGACTCTCTTTGTACAAAAGTGTTTTGTAGTCAATGAGATGCAAAGCACAATGTATAGCCACAAGCTTCTCTGCTCTCCTAGAGGTAAATCTGTTCCTCTTAAGAGAGTGGATGAAGCTATATGTAGACTAGTTCCTCTCAGCAGCTGAAGAAGTAGAAACCTGAGATAACAATTGGATGGCTAGAGTGGTAATCAAAGATCTCGATCTATGGCAAGTCCACCACAAAATTGGGTCCTCCTACACCATAGTTTGCATATCCATCTTGGCTGCATCTAAATAACCCCTAAGAGTGGAAAATTTGGTCCACTCAGTGCTAATCACATTGGCATCTACATCATCATACATCCTCTCAATACACCTGAAGAACCCTACATTCACCTCTGCATCCTCTATCGGTGTCACTCTACCAAGGCTAGTCAAGTACCACTTAGGATTAAAGTGCATAGGCTGCCATGTGCAAGGGAGTGTTGAGCTTCTCCCATCTCCTGTGAATGATTAGCTGAATGTGCTCGTGGTAGAATGCTAATGTGGGGTCCCTCTCTCGCACAACAGCCCTCATTTGATCAAGCACATAATTGATGCACTTATACACCTCTCCAAGGCTAGGTGCATCTGCATCCCCATACCTGACAACCTAGAAAACTAGTTTAATGATGACGACAATATATTTTGCATCAACTTAGAACACATCCCTCTTCACCGTATCCTTCACCCTCCCCTACTCTGTCTTAGACTCAACCCACCTACTCTAATCTGTTGTCATGACCATGAGTTGCAATGCCTCTTGCAACTCAATCATTATGTCCAAGAGAATGAAATAGGAAGGATATCTTGTATCAATAGGTTTCAAGAATTCCTTAGCGAAGGTCCTGAGGAGTGCATGTGGTGTGGGTGCAGATAAACATTTGCACATCTCTCGCATCATTATAAACATTTGCACATCTTCCCATGTCCTTGAGTGCATTGCTCATGGCATGCACACATGGGGTCCACCAAATATGCCTATAAGTAGCCTCAACGAGTCTCCCGACAACTTTGCACACATGTGCAACATCTGTCACAACTTGGACCACATTTTGTGGCCCAACCTCCTCAATAGCATCCCTGAGAACCTCCAACTGAAAACCAACATCTTTTTAATGCCCTAAACAATCAACTTCCTTAAGAAATTATGGGCCCTCAATACATGTAACCATGATGTTAATGAGTGGACGATGGCTAATGTCAATCCACCCATCCATGACTATGTTGCATCTTGTCTTAACCCAACACTCCATCTTCTCCATCAACAAATTGATCTTGGAATAGTTCTTATCCAAGATCGTGGTCCTTAATTTTGTCTCACTTAGTGGCACATATGATGGTTGTCCCTTTGCCACCATCGATATCATATCCTTATAATGAGATCAGACAACGTGAAACGTGATGCCATTGGCAAAGAAAAACTTGCCAATGGCATCATCTATGCCATCCTTGAGCTATACATTAAACAAATCTGCTATGGGGCTACTTTGAGTTTCACTTTGCAATTTCCATTTCCCCCTCCCCTCTCCTGCATAGACACTAGAAGAACCCGGTGTCCCGCCTACTCTCATCTACAAAGTATGTCTAGATCTTTGTTGCTAGCTATGCTGAAAATATGTTCTATGAAGCAAAGTAGTAAGCACAGGTGCAACTAGAGTATCATCAAGAACGCCCCATAACTTATTTATTTCAACTTTGTATTTCATGTTTGTTGGTTTTACCAAAATTTCACATATCCCCACACCTTTTCCTCTAATGAAAAGGTGTGCATTAACTCTAGTGAAGCTCCCATACCACCCCTCACCACAAAATTTGCACTTCCACCTCCTTGTGCCACCAGATGTTTGCGCCTTGCCTGCTTAATTCTTTTGTTGCAAATTGTTTGAGAGGGGATTTGGGATCAAAAGGACCCTTAGCATACTAGGCCAATACTATAGAAGGGTACTTTAAAGTTCTTGTTTCACTTGCCATGGAACTAGTTTGGGCTTCATGCTCAGCCCCATGGTCACCCCCCCTCTCAACCTCGGTGCATATTGAGGATCAATATCACTATGTGAATGAACCTCATCCTCACTCATGTCATGAGAGCTCATTGTGACACTACAATAAACAAATAAATTCTACAAGTACCTAGTTTCAACCTAGTTTAACAAATTTGAAAATAGAATTTAAAATTTCATGATGAATCTTGATGGAAAGATGATAAAAAAAAAGAGCCTTGAAATGAAAATATGAATATGCATTTGCAGCCATGTATATGAAATTATGATTAATTTCATATACATAATTTCATATGAAAG
Source organism: Sequoia sempervirens (assembly GCA_007258455.2). Lineage (NCBI taxonomy): Eukaryota > Viridiplantae > Streptophyta > Pinopsida > Cupressales > Cupressaceae > Sequoia > Sequoia sempervirens. The sequence continues at coordinate 450,154,593 of VDFB02000015.1, read as the reverse complement.
ATGAAAAAAAAAAAGAGCCTTGAAATGAAAATATGAATATGCATTTGCAGCCATGTATATGAAATTATGATTAATTATGATTAATTTCTTAATCATAATTTCATAGACATGGTTGCAAATGCATATTCATGTTTTCATTTCAATGCCCATTGTAAGATTCAACATCAAATTACATTTTCAAAATAAATCTAAAAACTCGGAAAAAAAACAAAAAACCATTTAAAATAACTTCAAAAAATAGTCATAAAAAGTTAAAACCCTACCTTGTGCTTTTAAAACCCTTCAAAATTGGTGTAGAATGCTCCTCCTCTTCTTCTTTCTCCTTCTCACCCCTTTTGCACTTGCAGCACCTCAAACTCACTCTTTCACTCACTCTTCTCATTGATTTTCCTCTTCTTCACTTAGCTGCTACAAAACATCAAATGCATGTGAGTAAAAAAATGAGCAATTAGAGTGTTTTATTTCACTTAGAAGCTTTTAGATGGGTCCCACAAGCCTTTAGGGTTAGGCCCCAGGCACAAAGACCAATGAAAATCAAAGAAACAAAAAAAATAAAATTGAACATGTCTTAGCGTGGGGGACGCTTGGGTGTCTTTGAGATGCTTAAGGGACATTTGGACATCCCCAAGACGTCTCGGAGATGCCCAAGCGTCCCCTACGTCTCTCGGGTGTTTCTCACATACTAATGGCAGAGGGGCGTCTCCCAACCGTCCCCAAGTCTCTGAAACGCTCGGGACAAGGGGACACATCCCTATGGAACACTACTGCAAGGGGAAATGCAACAATGTAGTTAATTTTAATATTAATATATATCATGACATTCGAATTTGACTAATTGACATTCTAATATTTTTTATTTTTATGATGGTTTTGTTTAATATACAATATATGATGCTATGTGTGGTATTTGGAACTTAATTACTCTTGTAAATGTATATATTTCTGATTTTTATAGGTTTTTGTATGGATGAACCCAAAACAAACCCACACCCAATTTTTTTTTTGACCAAACCTGAACCCAAATCGGTAACTTAGTAAAAAAATCAACATATAACTGCAGCATAAGTTCCCTGTCCCTCTACTAAGAATATATTTTAGAACTGTATGTCTCCAAAGTACCGTCTCCTGATATTAGTATTTCTAATATGCATTTAGAAAGAACAATGCTATCAACCTCAAAATATTCACATGTATTGCTTTGCCTTATCCAGCTAGGATAACAATATAGCACCAAGATAATGCAGATATATACTCTAAAACTAGCACGTCCACCAAAAAGATATAGACCATTGTCCTCTTTGGTTTTGATAAACAGAAATGTGCCAACCTTGTTTGCAAACATGCAAGCTTCAAATCAAGTTGGTTAAATAGTAGGACCAAAGCTGCTAGGCTTTGGTTTTGATAAACAGAAATGCGCCAACCTTGTTTGCAAATATGAAGTACAATCATATTAACCAAGTAAGCATCAAAATCAATTTTATTTAATTTCTAACAATATTTATTTGGAACGATATCCCAAACGCCCTTACGCTGCTGATACTTTACCACTCTCCTGGTATACAATAGAGCAAATTCAAATATATGGCACAGGAGAGCCATGAGAAAGCAAAACTGGCAGGTCTTGTGGCCAAGAAGAGATGTCAAATATCACATAACATGATGCAATTATATAGGCCATTCTGTTCATGCATCAGGTTTCAATCATGGGCTCAGGGCCTGATGCCTCAGTAGAAACCAATCCATTCCTTGCAGACTGATGAACTGAATTAAACAAGGTATCCTTGATAACCTGCTTTGACAGTGAATACAACAATATATAATATAAATACCTTTGAGAATCATATGGTGATATAAATTGATCCCTATTTATATACTGTTGTAGTGCAGCAACATAGTAGAAGTTTCAGAGCAAATATCCTACCTGTGACATCAGGCCATGCACCTGCTCAACAGTAATCTTTGAGCTGTCCCGTGTAATCTTTGCAAGTTGCGATTCCTCCTATACATAAATATTCAACATTCTACACATGCTTAAGATAGAACCGGAGATAAAATTATACTCAAGAATAACATTTATGAATATGGAAGAAAATGCAAATCATACGATAGACAGTGGACCATAAAACTAGAAAGAATGCATCAAAGTTACAAAGAGGTATTTGTAACTTCACACTGAATATAAAAGGGGCCTTATAACTTCATGCCAAGACTTCAATATTATGTATTATAGGCTATGGAGAAAAATTAACCTCAGCAAGAAGACATTTCTAGAGAATATTTTTGTATTGTTCTTATTATTTCTGTTTTATTGCACCAATTACATAGGCAGGGGTTTGATTCAAACTGCTTTTAAGAAGAGACCATACCATATATTCATAGTACACTTTCCCAGGTATTGTTGTTAAAGGGTTCAACAAGATATGTTTACTATCTACATGTCAATACTAGAAGTGTTATTGAAAGCAACGGGCTGGTGGTCTTCCAATTTTGGGATCCTTGTGCATCTAAACAGGGGCCCCTACACTATCCAGTGACCAGCTAGAGTTTTTTGAATTTGGCCCTGTTGATCTTGGAAGGCCAACATAACTCTACACAATTAGTGACAGGTATAACTCTATGAAAAATGATTCTCTTTTGGACAGACCCCTACCCAGAGATATGGAAAAACAGAATATCAAAAGGAAATGGAGTGCAAAACTATTAACAATTATATGGATAATGATTGAACTACCTCTTTCTTGCGCTGTGGGGGCACAAGAAATGAACCCACACGTGAATGAGCAAGTTGACTCTCTGCTTGCTCCAACTTTTCCGCTGATCAACAATAAAAGATCAAGTCATAAAAAAATTCCATCAAAAAAACTGCAATTCAAAGATGTTTCAATTTAAGGTGATATCTGAGAAATACGCATCACCATAAACAGTACACTACAATTTGCTTACCATGGAACAACTATAAGTGGGTTTTTTAAAATCAAAATATATATCTAACATTAGGATCATAATGTGGTTAGAATCAATAGACAGTAAGACTTAGTTACTAGTACAGTTATGCATGTGGAGCTTTTCCCTTTGTTGGGACCTTGGTATGGTACATCTTGAGGTTGTCTCCATAAAAATAAATAAAAAATTATAAAATAAATAAGACCATAATGTTGGTGTGAATGGGTCTATGACTCTATTACTTATTTGGTTTCCCTTTTGGGTCTTTTTCAAACCTGGTTAGCTAAATTTACTTTTTGTATCTCAAGCGATGTGATCGCGACAATTGTCACAATCACATCTCACGCCCCCTTGCATATTTGCTCAAGTCTAGGGCCAGTAATTCCAGTTTATATTTTTAGAAATTCTGGATGGTTCACTGCCAGATCCAAGTTAAGCATTGTAAAATCCTGGTCAGTTCATCTGTTGGATCCTTTTTAATTTTTAGTATATTTTCTGCCATGATTCACATGTATTGAAATTGGGTGATTTAATTTGCCATTTTGGTATTGACGCAATTCCACTTACATTCAGCCAATTTGTTTTGATTGGAATTTGCATTTCATATCAGCCATTTCGGCTTTGATCGATTTTATGACTTTATTGTAATTTAGTTGGGCTAGCCACCAATATCTTTCATTTTAATTTTTCTCATTCTAGCTTCCAAATGCTCTCATCTTGCCCACATCAGAAGTTAGCGATCAGAAAGGGCTAAGATTCAAATGATTACAAAAATTTCTTGTGGATTTGAGCTAACACCTTATGGGGGTTATAACAATCGTATCAAAGCTAGTCTTGCCAGCCTATATTTTAGAGCTAGTACTTTTCATGCAGAGCTATAATTCTTATGGACCCTACTGTCAGAGGAACATATATTATTGAAGAGAAATCACAAAACAATTTCAGTTCCTAGAGAATCTAGAAGTAGAGTTGCTGCTTTCAAAAATTGTGTCAGAACAAAATAATATGGCAGAAAAAGAAAAGAATGCTATGGGGGAAGAAGATTCTCCAAAAGCAAGGTATAATAGATTTATTCAAGGGCAAGAACACATTACAGACATGTTGGCTCAATTGCTTCTTACCATGCAAAACAATATGACTGTGCCTAGACATCAGAATAGTGAAGGAAGCACTTGTGGGGCTAATAATCCCAATATCACTCACACCAACACTCAAAGGACAATCATTAGTTCAGCTGCTAGACCTTTCCAACCTACTTTCTTTTGTAGGTAGGGAGAGGTTCCTGAAGTTGAAGATCTAAATTCAATTGTGGATAACATAACAGCTTGTTATGATGAGTATAGAGCTCCGAATTGGCTCTAAACGTGAGCCTAGACCTCAAGCTATCTAGCAAGATTCACTTCCTTCTTTTGATAGATCTAGCAAATGGTCAACTAGAGTTTGGATTCAAAAGATGGACACAAACCCATCACTCAGGCCAATGTTAGAAGATGAGGCCATCAAATTACCACTCTCCATCTTGAGGGTACAATACATTAATGATGGTATCATGGGCAAATTACTCAAGGGCACAACTTTATCAACTCCTATGATGAATTTAGCAGAAGACTTATTGAGAGATTTGACAAGGACCCCAAAGTTCATTTTCAGGAGTTAACACAACTCAAACAATATAGAATTATGTTGCTGAGTTTCAAAAAAAATTGTCATGGTACCTAACAAAATTAAAAGAAGGCTGATTATGCTGTTCACAAAAGGAATGTCTAGTCAAAGCTTTTGAACCTCCATCTCTATAGGAGGCTATCAAAAGGTCCTTGGCACTTAAATCCTTCATTTGGAAGAACAAATTCTAGAAGAAGACTTTCCCTCCAAAGAAGCCTTTCAGAAAAATTTCCTTTCAAGAAAACAGGAATAGGCAAAAAATGAATTGAGGAGGAAGAAGCTTTGCTTCAGATACAAAGATCCATGGGCATCAGGCCATAAATGTCTTGGAAAGGGACAAGTACACTAGATTGAGGTAGTTTAGAATCAACAATTAGGAGCTGAAGAGTTAGAACAAGAAAGTGATGAAGAAAAGCCTTTGCACGAAGAACAAGAAAAAGATACTTTTAAGAGATACTCTTGCCAAACTTTCTAGTACTCCAAAGTATAAGCCTTTCAAAGCTAGTGGTGATCCATGAAAACAATAGATTGTTGTGCTCATTGATTCTGGAGCGACTCATAATTTCATCGATGAAAATGTTGCAAAAAGAGGTTTAAAAACTGAAAACTTTGAGAGCTTCAATGTGATGGTTGTTGATAGTTTTTCTATTCACTGCACACAAAAGATTCCCAAAATGAGTGTCATGTTGGAAAATTATGAGGTAAAAGATGACTTCTATGTTGTCAACATAGGAGATACTAATGTAGCATTAGCAGTTCAGTGGCTGCATTCTTTGGAAGAGATTACTCAAGTCTTTCAAACCATGGAACTTAGGTTCCATTTAGATGGTAAAAAGGTGGTACTTCACAGAATGTCTAATGGTATTCCAAACATTGTTTCAGCCAAACGTAAGCAAATGACTTTCTACGATGGTCAAGTTGGGCAGCCCAATGCTTGATTTCAATCTCTTCTAGACAAACATGGTAAGGTTTTCAATGACATACCTTTTGGGAGGCCACCAAATAGAGGATTTGAACATGTCATTGCATTAGAGGAAGGAGCTAAAATAACTTTCACCACTTCTTATCGCCATCTTGGAAGGCACAATGAAGAGATAGAAAGAGGCATTAAGGAGCTCCATGGTATCGATTACATCAGACTAAGTTCAAGTCCATTTACTTCTTCAACTGTTTTGGTCAAGAAGAAAGATGAGACCATGAGAATGTGCATTGATTAGCCAGCTCTGAATAAAAAGACTATAAAAAAATAGGTATCCAATTACTAAGATCAATGAATTCATTGATTAATTACACGTGTATTTTTCTAAAATAGACTTGAGTTCAAGATACCACAGATTAGAGTTCATGAAGATGTTCATAAGACAACCTTCAAGTGTCATTATGGAAACTATGAATTCTTAGTCATGCCATTTTGTTTGACTACTGCTCCTGCTACATTTCAATCATGTATGAACCAATTGTTAAATAAACAATGAAATAAATTTGTTTTGGTCTTCTTTGATGACATACTCATCTACAACAAAACATGGGAAGATCACTTAAGGCATTTCGATGAAGTTGAGTATTCTGGAAGCAAATTTTCTTTTTGCCAAAGAATCTAATGTGAGTTTGGTACTGATTTTATATTTGGGGCATGTAGTCAATGCTAAAGGTGTGTTCAAGTTGATCAAGAGAAGATTTAGGCCATCTTGGAATGGCCTATTCCAAAAACTTTAACATATTTGAAAGGATTTTTCGGTCTTTGCAGCTATTACCAAAGATTTATTAAGGGTTTTTCTTATTTTGCAGCTCTTGTGATTGATTAGAAAAAGAAAGGGGCTTTCAGATGATCTAATTCAGCACAACAAACTTTTGACAAACTCAAAGAGTTGTCGAGTTTTTTCCTATATTAGCCATTCCAAATTTCTCTCTTCCTTTTGTTTTAGAGTGTGATGCTTTTGGAGAAGAAATTATTAAAGTAATGTTTTATCTTAAAATGGTCAATTAGCTTCTAGGATAGACTTTAGGAATTTCCTTTAATTAAGTCATGTTGACTTTAGATATTTTTCCTATGAGTTGTTATCTTTATCCTTTGTGGATAAGATATTTGTCATCCTAATCCTCTATGTATAAGATTTACATTACTGCTTTATGAGTTGTCAATCTTATCCTATGGGTTGTCATCCTTATCCTCTATGGATAAGATATTTGTAATCCTATATAAGCATGCTTTTGCTCATTTTTTCTTAATATATTTTTATGCAATCTTGGTTAACTTTGTATGTACTGTTTTTGTAATATGGTATCAAAGCTCAAGATTAGTAAATTCTCAAGATTAGTGAGCTTGTGAATTCTCCGGACTGTGGCAGTGACGAATTGCATGCAAGAGACACAGAAGAACGTGCCAAAGGAAGCTGTACAGACTTGTACAGAGGTTTTTTAAACGGTTTTTTCAATAAATTCATGGGTCTATTTTGTGATTTTTTTTACAAAATTCGTGGGTTTTTAACAGTTAAACATTGCATAGGGTTTTAAGACCTGTTTTTTGACGATTTTTTTTTTAAGTCATAATTTTTCAACTCTATTTCATGATTTATGTACAAAATCATGGTGGTTTGTGGAATTTTTGCCGATTTGTTTCCAAAATTTCTGCAGATATTTTTTGAAATTTTGCAAATTTTTTCTAAAATTTTTTGTAGATTTTTTTCAAAATTTTTGCAAATTTTGTTAAGTTTCTTTGGAATTTTTAGGAGTTTTTTTCCAAAAATTTTGCCGATTTTTTTTATAAAATTGTGGGTCCTTTACTTTGCTGCTTAGGTTTTGCAATTTTTTTCTCAAAAAAATTAGTGGTTTTTCTAACAACAGCAATTTTTTTCGTCTTTCGTGATTCTGGATTGCGGGTGGGATAGCTTTATTGCTCAACATCATGTTGGAAGGCAGCCAAAGGCTCACTGGCAAAAATTATAACACTTGGAAACAAAGGATGCTCATGATCTTCAAGTACAGATGCCTTGATCAGATCGTCCTCGATACATACAGCCAAAGGCTCACTGGCAAAAATTATAACACTTGGAAACAAAGGATGCTCATGATCTTCGAGTACAGATGCGTTGATCAGATCGTCCTCGATACATACACTTGTCCAACGGTTGCAGGTAAAGACCAGGACAAGTTTGATGAGCTTAATCATGAAGTTGTCATGCTCATTAAATTATCTATAATAGATGCAATCCTTCCAGAGATCTAGACACACGTGTGATCCGCATGAGACATCGGGCAAAACCTCTACGGAGATTTGGATGCACCTACATGAGACGTCAGATTAAGGCACAACCTTCTTGAAGAATATGTTGTTCTCGGTCATGATGGACGAGAAAATGTCTTTGCACGATCATTTAATGAAGATCAAAGATATTTGTGATCAATTGTTAGTTGTAGATCGCAAGATGGAAGAAGATATGGTGTTTATAATGTTGAAAAGCTTACCACGATCATATGGACATTTCATCGGAACACTCAACATCACATCTACCAGTGTTGACTTAAAGTTTGATGATTTGTGCAACAAACTCTTGCAGCAAGACAGATGGAAGAAGTAGTTTGGTAGTAACAGTGATTCACTGAGTGTGGAACAAAACTTTGTAGCCAAGAACAAGGGCAAAGGCAAGTGGCCTCATAAAAAAAGTCAAGGAAATGTTGATGATACTTCAAAGAATTTGAAGACTATTACATGTCATTATTGTGGTAAAGTTGGTCACATGAAGAAGCACTCCAAAAAGCAATTGGCTGATCAAAATTCCAACTAGGGAGGGCCTCCACAAAAGGCTCATGTCGCAAATCATTCTGAGCAAGATTCAACCTTCTTTGATTTCATGGCCAAACAACCAGTAGATCAATTCAAGTCTTTTGCATGGTACATTGATTCTGGAGCCTCTCAACATTTTACACATAGTAAAGATTGGTTCATTGAGTATACGACTTGCTTAGATTCAATGATCTTCGATGGTGGTGAGTCTACAACAGTTGGCAGAGGCAACGTTCAAATAAACTCTAGAGGGAAAAATCTTCTTTTCTTCAATGTATACATACTATGTTTCGGGCATGGAGCTCAATTTTCTCTCAGTGAGTTAGATTACGGGCCACTATCCCAAGTCGGATGTTATTTTCAACACACACAAGTGCCATATTGTTGACAAGGAGTCCAAAAAAACCATCGCAATTGGCATAGAGGATCATGGTTTGTATCAGCTTATTATACTAGAGAGGTTCGAGAGTGTGCATATGCAGCCAAGAGTTCATTTGCTATCAGTACTCTTTGACTTCAGCGTTATAGGCATCTCAACCTTTCTTATCTCTCTCAATTGGCTCACGAGAATATGGTAGAAGGTTTACCTGAAATCCAACAACAAATACAAGGCGTTTGCGGAGCTTGCCAAGTAAGGAAGCAACACAGAACCTCGTTTCCAAATGGACATACCTGGAGAGCATTGAGAGTTCTACAACTGGTTCATGTAGATGTATGTGGACCAATGAATATGGCATTGATCACTCATGCTAGGTATTTTCTTTTGTTTGTAGATGATTTCAATAAGAAAATGTGGGTGTTTGTCCTAAAAGCAAAAGCAGATGTGTTTAAGGAATTCCAAAAGTTCAAAGCACTAGTAGAAAAAAAGTCTGGTTGTCCAATAATCACTCTTAGGTCTAATAATGGAGGTGAATTCTCTTCAAATGAATTCACGGACTTTTGTGCTAAAAACGGTATCAAACGTCAATTCACAACACCCTATACTCCACAACAGAATGGAATGGTTAAGAGAAGGAATCGTACTATTACGAAGATGGCCCAATGTATGTTGGAGAACAAGAGTGTTTCCAAGAAGTTGTGGGTAGAGACAGTTTACACTGTAGTTTATATTCTCAACAAGTCTTCAACATAGGCAATGAAGGAGAAGACCCTAGAGGAAGCATGGTCTGGGAGGAAACCAAAGGTGAGCCATTTGAAGGTTTTCGGTTCTACTACATACGTCTAAATTCCAGATGCCAAAAGAGCCAAATTGGACTCCAAGAGTTAGAAGTTAATGCTTACAGGGTACAGTGAAAATCATAAAGCCTACAATTTGATTGATGTGGACACTGACCGCTTAATGTTCAACATAGATGTGGTGATTGATTAAGAAGTTGGGCCTTTTCAACTCTCTTCTAACATCAAAAGTACTGAAGATCAGCCTCTAAAGGCTAAAGATTTAGGTGTTCAACTTCCATTAGCTACACCTAAAGGGGGTGACTCCAATGATTTTGAATATGTGGAATCTCCAAGGCAAGTAACAGTACCAGATGATTTTCTTCAAGAAAACCCAAATCAACATCCAAATGATATAGTACTAGGCAGCTCAAGTCATGATGACCGCGCTTATTTGGATGAAGAGGTTTCTACAAAGAGACCTAAGTGGTGGGAAAAACTCGTTGGTGATGTTCGAGATGATGAAATGGTCTAGGGTCGATCATTCAAAGGCAAGAGCAAGCAAAACACATTTTACTTTGCTCTTATGGCCAATATTCAGGGAGTGTATGAGCCACAAGTGTTTGCTAAGGCAAAAGATAAACCTGAACAGGAAAAGGCCATGGAAATCAAAGATCGAAGTCTTATGAAAAATAAGACTTGGGTTCTTTCAGATCTTCCACCAAGGAAGAAAACCATTGGCTGCAAATGGGTGTACAAACTCAAGTACAAAGCTGATGGTACACATAATAAATACAAAGCACAGTTGGTGGCTAAAGGGTTCTCGTAGAGAGAAGGTATTGATTATGAGAAAACCTTTGCTCCTACAACAAAGATGAGCACCATCTGGTTAGTTCTAGCCATGGCAACACAGTTTGGCTAGAAAGTCCATCAAACGGACGTGAAGAGTGCCTTTCTCAATGGTGGCTTAGAGGAAGAAGTGTACATGACTTAGTCTCAAGGTTTTTTGTAATACCCCCATGTTACTGACACTTTTTGCTACTATTTGTTACTCTTGTGTGTGAGCTTGATACTAGTTGTAATGGTGACTAGTTCACCGTCTTGGTGTGTGAGGATGCCCTAGGGAATCTTATTTTCTTTTGTTTACCGGCTTCCAGGAGTAAGCCGATTTTATGGGAGGGCGGATGTAATACCCCTCCTCTTACTGTTTGGATTTATTAATTTCTATGCTTTAACTTGATACGTTGATACTATGATGATACTATTATGGTTTGATTTGGTTGGTTTGAAGTTTGATGATGTTATTCCTTTAGTGGACATGATCATTTGATATGACATTATTAGTATGATTTATAATACTCTGTGTGTTGATTGGATTATTGTTTATTCAAATAGTTGTTCATTAATGTTTTATATGTCAATGTGATGATTCTTTGGTGATCACGTTATTTGAATTCAGTATTATTTTATAATGCAATGGTTTAATAATTAGTTATGATGCAGTAGTTAAGTATCATGTTATCTTATGATCAATTTGGTTAGAAATGTTAGTTCGTCATTGATATTGCAATTGTTAGAATAGGGTCGGTGAGAGGACAGTGTAGCATCACTTGTTCACGAGTGCCCTACTAAACTACAATTCCTTCTCACGATAGGATGTTTGACTATATATATATATATATATGTGCTACTTGACGTTTATTTGGATACAGAATTGCAGGAATAAGTCTCGATTCCACCTGCTTCAGCAAGAAAGGGCGAGCAATAAATTAACCCAATGGGTAAAATGTTGAAAAAGGGAGTAGGTTTGGAAGTGTCCCCGTCCCAAGTCCGTCGTCCTGTTGTAAGTTGTGTCACGACTAAAGTTTTGTCCTTGTCTTTATGTAGTTTGACTGTTGAGTATTTATTTAATTTATGGTTTGTGTTTATTTAATTAATCTTATTTTATAAGATAATTGATTAAAGTTGTCTTGTGGTTTTGATTTAATTGCGAGTTAGAAAAATGTTAAATTTAAATAGATTGTAAATTAAAAAGTATTTAATTAATTATAGTGCAAGAAATTAAATTAAATTATTATTGTTGAGAATAATTGGATATTATCTTTTTATTAATATTAAATTAGAAAATCATGTGAGGATAATATCTTGATTTAATAAATTATTTTAATTAAAATTGTAGATAAGTTGTGTTTTTAAAAGCTGGGAAAAGGACCAATAAGAAAGGAGGATTTTTGAGAAAAGAAAGCGGAAGAGCTTTATTGAATCTTTATTTTGATTTATTATTTTGAGGAGATTATTCACATACAGAAGTTTTGCTCTGTTGTTTTGAATCTGAAAAAAAAAAAAGATAAAAAAAAAAAAAAATCATTGTGGATTTGGAAAGAAAGAGAGATTCAGAAGAACGTTGAAGGCCGAAGATCGAGAAAAGAGTTGAAGGCAGAAAGTCGAGAAGAGGATTCAGAAAGGATTCTTCATCAAAGGAAGGATTTCAGGTTCCTTTCAAGTTCATTATTTCTTTTCTGATTTATTCTTTTATAATAAATTTTGACGGCCATGTTGAAAGATTAATTTCTCCTTGTGTTTTAAAAAAAGAGTTTCCTGTGATTGGGATTTGTCTGTTATAAATGTTTGTATTTCTCTATAGTGAAAACCTTGCTTTAAATTCTTCAGTATAATTTAATTATAAAATTATTGAAAAGAAAATTCTTTTATTAGTTGAAATTTTGTTTACCTAGATCTATATAGAATCTGTTATTATGTTATTGCTCTAGAACTTTTGTTATATATATATATATATATATAAACAGAAATAGACAAACATATATATATTATTATTCTTTTTGAGTTATTTAAATATATATATAATTCTGGTGTATCTGTATGATTTCAGCTTATTTAAAAAGAATAAATTTTTATGTGTATGATTGCACGAAATTTTATGTACAAAATATATTTGAAATTGCTAATTTCGAAATCGTATTTTTTTATACGAAATCGTATTAAGAATAAATAAATAAATTTGAAATGAAATAAAATAAATTATATTAAAGAAATTTATTACATTAAAATTTTGGGGGAAAGGAAGTGGTCGGCGGGCGACGTACCACCCTCCGACCCCGGTACTGCACAGCAGCCTTCTTTTAGTGTTTTCTGGTAAAAAAAAAAAATCATTGTGGATTTGGAAAGAAAGAGAGATTCAGAAGAACGTTGAAGGGCGAAGATCGAGAAAAGAGTTGAAGGCAGAAAGTCGAGAAGAGGATTCAGAAAGGATTCTTCATCAAACGAAGGATTTCAGGTTCCTTTCAAGTTCATTATTTTTTTTATGATTTATTCTTCTGTAATAAATTTTGACGGCCATGTTGAAAGATTAGTTTCTTCTTGTGTTTTAAAAAAAGAGTTTCCTGTGATAGGGATTTGTCTGTTATAAATGTTTGTATTTCTCTGTAGTGAAAACCTTGCTTTAAATTCTTCAGTATAATTTAATTATAAAATTATTGAAAAGAAAATTCTTTTATTAGTTGAAATTTTGTTTACCCAGATCTATATAGAATATGTTATTATGTTATTGCTCTGGAACTTTTGTTATATATATATATATATATATATATATATATATATATATATATATAAACAGAAATAGACAAACATATATATATTATTATTCTTTTTGAGTTATTTAAATATATATATAATTTTGGTGTATCTGTATGATTTCAGTTTATTTAAAAAGAATAAATTTTTATATGTATGATTGCACGAAATTTTATGTACAAAATATATTTGAAATTGCTAATTTTGAAATCGTATTTTTTTATACGAAATCGTATTAAGAATAAATAAATAAATTTGAAATGAAATAAAATAAATTATATTAAAGAAATTTATTACATTAAAATTTTGGGGGAAAGGGAGTGGTCGGCGGGTGACGTACCACCCCCTGACCCCGGTACTGCACAACAGCCTTCTTTTAGTGTTTTCTGGTAAAAAAAAAAAATCATTGTGGATTTGGAAAGAAAGAGAGATTCAGAAGAACGTTGAAGGGCGAAGATCGAGAAAAGAGTTGAAGGCAGAAAGTCGAGAAGAGGATTCAAAAAGGATTCTTCATCAAACGAAGGATTTCAGGTTCCTTTCAAGTTCATTATTTCTTTTATGATTTATTCTTCTGTAATAAATTTTGACGGCCATGTTGAAAGATTAATTTCTCCTTGTGTTTTAAAAAAAAGAGTTTCCTGTGATTGGGATTTGTCTGTTATAAATGTTTGTATTTCTCTGTAGTGAAAACCTTGCTTTAAATTCTTCAGTATAATTTAATTATAAAATTATTGAAAAGAAAATTCTTTTATTAGTTGAAATTTTGTTTACCCAGATCTATATAGAATCTGTTATTATGTTATTGCTCTGGAACTTTTGTTATATATATATATAAACAGAAATAGACAAACATATATATATTATTATTCTTTTTGAGTTATTTAAATATATATATATAATTCTGGTGTATCTGTATGATTTCAGTTTATTTAAAAAGAATAAATTTTTATATGTATGATTGCACGAAATTTTATGTACAAAATATATTTAAAATTGCTAATTTCGAAATTGTATTTTATACGAAATCGTATTAAGAATAAATAAATAAATTTGAAATGAAATAAAATAAATTATATTAAAGAAATTTATTACATTAAAATTTTGGGGGAAAGGGAGTGGTCGGCGGGCGACGTACCACCACCCGACCCCGATACTGCACAGGAGCCGAAGGCTGCTGTACGCAGCCTAGTGGGGGATGCGGCCTCCCTTGGGAGGTGCGCAGTACCACCTTGGGCTGCCTTGTTTCTTTCTATAACAAATTTAAAGTTTAAAAATTTGTTTATTATTTTTATTTATTTATTTCAAATTTAGTTTATAATGTAATATATATATATTATATTTGTTTTAGGAAGTGATTTTATAAATTTTAATAATATATTTTTTATAAAATGATTTAATTCATAGGTTTATTTTATATATATATAAGTGATATGCTGCGTTTGTGAAGTAAAAATATAATTTTGTGAAAATTGCAATGATTAATGTAGTTTGTGCAAATTGTAATTAATTTTGTGCTTTGAATTAAATCGAATAGTTTAAATTAAATGATATGATGTTATAGTGTAGTTGTGCGAATTTGAATTAAACGATGTGTTTTGTTTTGAATCGAATATTCTCGAATTGTTGATTTATTTGTTTGATGAAATCATTGAGTATTGGAAGTATTTTTATATGGAGTTGTTTTTAAGTAATTGTTTTCTTGAGGTTATTCGTTAAGTCTATTGTGGTATTCTCTTTGTTGTTTTATTGTGTCGTATGGGAAAACCCTAGGTTAACCTTACCTTTCGTAAGAGTTTAAGTTTTGTTAAGGATTTCCAGAGATGAAATGTTTTTCTATCATGTTTCTCTTATTCTCCATGTCGGGCAAATGGGTTTAAGGGTCTATGTAAGTCTTCCAGAAAAGTTCTCTAGAGTGGGATGTTTTGTGTAGAGGTTCAATTTGTGAATCGCCTTGGGAATGGTATAGAGTTGCACTATGATGTTGTACCCGGTTTCCACGAACAGGGATTTGTGCCTCCTGAGAAATAGGAGAGGGTAATGAGATTTGTACCTCCGTTGGAAGGAGTGTGTTTTCGTATTTGATTTCCTTCAGTGTTCGGAGTGAGTTTCCTTGTTTTGTTTTCTCCTTGGGATTGGAGAGGTTATGTTGTCTAGTTACCTATTGTGGTATTGTACCTTGTGTGTTGTCGATAGGAGAGTGGCTCTTTGTGGGGGTCCGGCACACAAAGGGGCACCAGGGTAACTCACCTAGAGTTTAACTAAGTGATAATCTAAAAGAATTAATGGGGATCTTTCACACTAATAAAGATAAAGAATGTCTCTCTCGTGAAGCAAGTGAATGATAAGGCTCGAGATGAGATGAGACGCATAGTTTTGCGTGAGGGTCCGACGGCCGGTAGAGGCAAGCCAGGGTAACCCAGGATGGGGGTTCGGTAGCCTAGGAAGGTTGAGCCAGGGTAACTCATGGCAATTTATGCATGGCACTCTTCCTATGTCAACAATTAATCATGTATTGTGCGATGTTCATGATCTTTGTTCTCTGGAAGCATTGTAACCTCGTGTTAAGTGATATTGTGTTTGTAGTTGTTAAATGACTTTGTGATTGTAGTTGTTAAGTGATATTGTGTCTGTAGTGGTTAAGTGATTTATTGATTTCTCTTTGGTTATTGTTGGAAATAATCTTTGATATTATGTCTTGAGTTTCATTGATGTTGTGATTATGACTTCTTGTTATGTTCTGAAGTGGTTTGTTGTTGTGCCTTTGGTTTTATCGTTGAGTTTCTAAGTGGCCTTTGATGTTAAGTTGTCTATTTGGAGTTAGTCTTTGTTATTGTTAGGCGTGCTTGGTCGGGGACCCTTCCTTGTCTACTCTCAGCACGGGGTTGGTTGGGTGGAATGTGCATCACACCTCGTTGGGTTCCCTTTCTGTTGCAGATATATCTTTTATTGCAGGGTTTTGGAGAATGTTGATGATCCAGTAATTTTTGTACCAGATGTATGTTATACTTCAGATGTAATGTATTCATTGATGTATTGTCTCCCACATGTGTTGGAATGACCTTGTTGTAAATTGTATATGTGGTTGTTGAGATGTATTTTCAGTCAATTGTATTTTACTATCATTTGGATGTAATGTATTTTCGGGCCTTGTAGTTATTCAGGAACGATCATTTGTAATAGTTGTGTTATGTTGTGTTGTACCTGTGGTAATATAAATGCTTCATATCTTTCTAGTATCTTTCGTTGTCATATGTACATATGTTATGAATATGGTTATTGTTTAATAGATATTTTAAATGATGAAGTGGGAATGAATAGATTTATGTAATTGTTTAATTATTATCTTGTTATCGTTGTTATGGGTTAGTATAGTAATGTCACCTCGTGTACCCCAATGGAAATAGTCATGCAGCTTAGTTCATTGTTATATTAGAATACTTAAGTATGTTTGTTATATTCTTTAAAAAAAAAAAAAAAATTGTTCCAAAAGGAACTAAATAACAATGGAACAATTTTTTTTTTTAAAGAATATAACAAACAT
>VDFB02000015.1:450096604-450137564 GCA_007258455.2 Sequoia sempervirens | reverse complement strand
GACATGGAGAATAAGAGAAACATGATAGAAAAACATTTCATCTCTGGAAATCCTTAACAAAACTTAAACTCTTACGAAAGGTAAGGTTAACCTAGGGTTTTCCCATACGACACAATAAAACAACAAAGAGAATACCACAATAGACTTAACGAATAACCTCAAGAAAACAATTACTTAAAAACAACTCCATATAAAAATACTTCCAATACTCAATGATTTCATCAAACAAATAAATCAACAATTCGAGAATATTCGATTCAAAACAAAACACATCGTTTAATTCAAATTCGCACAACTACACTATAACATCATATCATTTAATTTAAACTATTCGATTTAATTCAAAGCACAAAATTAATTACAATTTGCACAAACTACATTAATCATTGCAATTTTCACAAAATTATATTTTTACTTCACAAACGCAGCATATCACTTATATATATATATAAAATAAACCTATGAATTAAATCATTTTATAAAAAATATATTATTAAAATTTATAAAATCACTTCCTAAAACAAATATAATATATATATATATATAATAAACTAAATTCGATTACATATATAAAATTGCATTATAAAACAAATTCGATTATAAATACATATATATATATATATTACATTATAAACTAAATTCGAAGTAAATAAATAAAAATAATAAACAAAGTTTTAAACTTTAAATTTGTTATAGAAAGAAACAAGGCAGCCCAAGGTGGTATTGCGCACCTCCCAAGGGAGGCCGCAGCCTAGTGGCTGCTGTGCAGTACCGGGGTCAGGGGGAGGTACGGCGCCCGCCGACCACTCCCTTTCCCCCAAAATTTTAATGTAATAAATTTCTTTAATATAATTTATTTTATTTCATTTCAAATTTATTTATTTATTCTTAATACGATTTCGTATAAAAAAATACGATTTCGAAATTAGCAATTTCAAATATATTTTGTACATAAAATTTCGTGCATTCATACATATAAAAATTTATTCTTTTTAAATAAACTAAAATCATACAGATACACCAAAATTATATATATATATTTAAATAACTCAAAAAGAATAATAATATATATATATGTTTGTCTATTTCTGTTTATATATATATATATATATATAACAAAAGTTCCAGAGCAATAACATAATAACAGATTCTATATAGATCTGGGTAAACAAAATTTCAACTAATAAAATAATTTTCTTTTCAATAATTTTATAATTAAATTATACTGAAGAATTTAAAGCAAGGTTTTCACTACAGAGAAATACAAACATTTATAACAAACAAATCCCAATTACAGGAAACTCTTTTTTTAAAACACAAGGAGAAATTAATCTTTCAACATGGCCGTCAAAATTTATTACAGAAGAATAAATCAAAAAAGAAATAATGAACTTGAAAGGAACCTGAAATCCTTCCTTTGATGAAGAATCCTTTCTGAATCCTCTTCTCGACTTTCTGCCTTTAACTCTTTTCTCGATCTTTGGCCTTCAACGTTCTTCTGAATCTCTCTTTCTTTCCAAATCCACAATGTTTTTTTTACGAAAACACCAAAACCAAAACTTTTTTTTCGATTCAAAACAACAGAGCAAAACTTCTGTGTGTGAATAATCTCCTCCTCAAAATAATAAATCAAAATAAAGATTCAACAAAGCTCTTCCGCTTTCTTTTCTCAAAAATCCTCCTTTCTTATTGGTCATTTTCCCAGCTTTTAACAGCACATTTTATCTACAATTTTAATTAAAATAATTTATTAAATCAAGATATCCTCACATGATTTTCTAATCTAATATTAATAAAAAGATAATATCTAATTATTCT
Organism: Sequoia sempervirens; assembly: GCA_007258455.2. Taxonomy (NCBI): domain Eukaryota; kingdom Viridiplantae; phylum Streptophyta; class Pinopsida; order Cupressales; family Cupressaceae; genus Sequoia; species Sequoia sempervirens. The sequence goes on along the minus strand of VDFB02000015.1, from coordinate 450,135,746 downwards.
CAACAATAATAATTTAATTTAATTTCTTGCACTATAATTAATTAAATACTTTTTAATTTACAATCTATTTAAATTTAACATTTTTCTAACTCGCAATTAAATCAAAACCACAAGACAACTTTAATCAATTATCTTATAAAATAAGATTAATTAAATAAACACAAACCATAAATTAAATAAATACTCAACAGTCAAACTACATAAAGACAAGGACAAAACTTCAGTCGTGACACCTCAACTTACAACAGGACGACGGACTTGGGACGGGGACACTTCCAAACCTACTCCCTTTTTCAACATTTTACCCATTGGGTTAATTTATTGCTCGCCCTTTCCTGCCGAAGCAGGTGGAATCGAGACTTATTCCTGCAATCCTGTATCCAAATAAACGTCAAGTAGCACATGTATATATATATATAGTCAAACATCCTATCGTGAGAAGGAATTGCAGTGTAGCAGGGCACTCGTGAACGAGTGATGCTACACTGTCATCTCACCTACCCTATTCTAACAATTGCAATATCAATGACGAACTAACATTTCTAACCAAATTGATCATAAGATAACATGATACTTAACTACTGCATCATAACTAATTATTAAACCATTGCATTATAAAATAATACTGAATTCAAATAACGTGATCACCAAAGAATCATCACATCGACATATAAAACATTAATGAACAACTATTTGAATAAACAATAATCCAATCAACACACAGAGTATCATAAATCATACTAATAATGTCATATCAAATGATCATGTCCACTAAAGGAATAACATCATCAAACTTCAAACCAACCAAATCAAACCATAATAGTATCATCATAGTATCAACGTATCAAGTTAAAGCATAGAAATTAATAAATCCAAACAGTAAGAGAAGGGGTATTACATTTTCAAGGTGTAGGAAAGGAGCATCAAGTATGCAAACTAACAAAAGCTCTTTATGGCATGAAGCAAGCACTTAGGGCATGGTACATAAATACTGATAGGTATTTGGATCAACAAGGATTCCAGTGAAGTCTTTCAGATCCAAATTTATATGTCAAAATCATAGGTAATGAAATCATCCTTCTAGTCATTTATGTGGATGATATCATCATTACAGATAGTGAGGCACTTTTGATATGACAAACTTGAGCTTCCTACATTATTGCCTAGGTGTAGAGGTTTGGCAGACAAATGGTGGTATTTTATTTCACAATCTAAATATGCCCGGAGTTTGCTAAACAAGTTCAGAATGACAAATTGCAAAATCTCATCTACACCTATGGAGAAAGGGTTAGAGCTTTCAGCCAAAACCGACTCAAAAGTAACCAATAAGTGAGCATTCAAACAACTAGTGGGCAGCCTTATCTATCTTACAGCCACTAGATCTGATTTGAGTTATGTTGTGAGTTATATTTCCCGTTTTATGACAGCCCCAAAGGCAAAACATTGGGTTGCAATGAAGTGGGTACCGAGATATGTGAAAGGGACACTTGACTTGGCATTTTGTATAGCAGAAGCAAAGATCCTAGGCTGGTTGGGTTCACAAATTCAAATTGGGCAGGTTTTGTTGATGACAGGAAGTCCACTTTTAGATATGTTTTTAGTCTTGGTATAGGTGTAGTCACATGGACCAGTAAGAAGGAACAGGCAGTAGCTCTTTCCTCGACAGAAGTAGAGTATCAGGGAATGTTCAAAGCTGCATGTGAGGCAAGATGGCTTTGGAGGATGCTTTCAGACATGCAAATGTCTCAAGTAGGGGCTTCATCCTTGTTTTGTGACAATCAAGGGGTGTTAAAACTTGCCAAGAATGCAGTCTTCCACGAGCATACCAAACATGTGGAGCTTCATTGTCATTTCATTAGGCAACTTGTAGAAGATGGATTAGTCATGTTGCAGTATTGTCCAACTAAGGACCATATTGCAGACATTCTTTCCAAATCCTTGATTCCTAACAAATTTGTAAAATTTCACGATAAACTTGGTGTAGTTAGTACTAAGTAGAATGGCCATTAAGGGAGGGTATTAAAGTAATGTTTTATCTTGTAGTCAATTAGCTTTTAGGATAGACTTTAGGAATCTTCTTTAATAAAGTCATGTTAATTTTAGATATTTTTCCTTTGAGTTGTCATCCTTATCCTTAGCGGATAAGATATTTGTCATCCTTATCCTCTATGGATAAGGTTTACCTTTTTTGCTTTGACTTGTCAATCTTATCCTATGAGTTGTCATCCTTATCCTTTGTGAATAAGATATTTTTCATCCTTATCCTTTGAGCATAAGATATTTGTCATCCTTATCCTCTATGGCTAAGATATGTGTAATCCTATATAACGATGCTTTTGCTCCTTATTTCATAATAGATTTTTATGCAATCTTGGTTAACTTTCTATGTGTTGTTTTTGTAATAGAAATTGAGGCCATTTTGATGCAAAATAAACACCCTATTGCTTTTGAGAGCCACAAGCTCAAAAGGATTGACAAAGGGTTCTCAATTTATGATAAGGAAATGTTGACCATCATGCATATTTTAGCCAAGTTCAAACAATACCTTATTGGTGGTAAGTTTGTAGTTAAGACTGACCGAAATAGTTTGAGATGAATTGTTTGGCACCATTAATGAGTTACATGCCTTGCAACTAGAGGTAGATTTGACATCAATCTTTCATAATGATTATCCCTCAACTGAAGACTTCCTTGCTAAGTTCAAGATGTTGCCATAGTTGAAAGGTTGCGAAAAAAATAAATCTAATTAAGAATGTATCTTCTTGATTGTGTCTAAGTTGAAGGGTCCCTTTCAAGTGTGGAATGTATCTTCTTGATTTTGTCTAACTTGAAGAGCCTCTTTCAAGTGCTCTACTCTATATCTACTCCACCATAGATGCCAAAGGAATTGATTTTACAACCCACTTTTGAGTTGTTTTGTGAGCATCTTACTAGGGAATAGACCAAGCTTATTCAATTAGATGCTCTTCTGCAATTCCTAGTTCTAAGGGTCCAACATTGGTGGCTCAAATGCCTTAAGTCAAAGGTCAAATAGACGTAAGCCTAAGACAAATCTCCTTTAGCTAGTGAGTCTCCCTCCAAACCAAAGCAAAAGAATAATTATAAATCGACAACTCCCTCTCTTTCTTCTAAGTCTAATGAGTCAAATGTTGGCAAAGGTTAAAGGTTTTGGAGGAAGCCACGTAGTGCACAAGATCTCATCTCCAAACCTTCTTCCACAAGAAAAGGGCAAGCTCATTTTGCATGGGCTTTGTGTGGTTTATCATCAAATGATTGAATACTTAATTCAAGTGGTCACCATATGACAAATTCACATTATCTTCTTTCTTCACTTTCTAAGAGTACTCAAATTGCAATGGAAGACTCTTCACAAATTCTAGTTTTGAGATAAGGCATAGTTTAGTTAATAGAGGGGTGCATGATTGATGTTCTCTTGGTTCCAAAGATTGTTGCTAACCTTTTTTCTTTATTGAAGTTCTTATTTTGGTAAGGGAAAGAAAGTTGATTTTATTTCACATAATATAGTTATTTCAAAGCTACAAGATCCTAAGATTGTTGTTGCTTTAGGGAGTGTTGATCATGGAGCTTATTTGCATAGGTTTGATGGTTCACACAAGATATAATGATCATCATGCACTAAGGCACCCCTTGAGTTAGTTCATAGTGACTTTATGTCATTTTTAACTCCTTTTTTAGGGGCCAGTCATGTGTTCACTTTATTGATAACTTCTCATGATGCACTTGGGTGTACTTTCTTAAGACCAAAGCGAGAATTTTTCTAACTTATAAAAACTTTCAAGGATTTGTTGAGAAGCAATATGGTCTTTCTATCAAGTGTATCCACACAAATAATGAGGGGAGAAAGTGAATTAAGCATTTTAGGACTTTTGTAAATAGCATGGTATTCAACATCATCACATAGTACCAACACTCAACAAAATGGTGTGACAAAATGAAAGAACAAAACTTTATGGGAGATGGCCAATTGCATGATTCAATCCAAGAACATGGCACCAACCTTTTGAGCTGAAACAATGATTTGTGCTAGCTACCTTTGGAATTAAATGCTCCACAAGGTAATGTGGAATATAACTCTTGAGGAGTTTTAAACCCATGTCAAGCCTAATGTTTCTTCCTTCAGAATTTCTTGCTTGCTTCTAGTATTACTCATTATTATTTTGATCCTATAGTTTACATTTAGAAACATCAAGAGGATGTTTTGATACTTGTTCTTCATGTCGATGACTTGATTCTTACAGGTAGTTCCACTTCTATGATTCAGTGTGTTCAGAGAACATTGATGCAGCAATTTGATATGATCAATCTTGCACTTTTCCATTTTTCCCTTCGTCTTCAAGTCCTCGAGATTTCTATTTTCTAGCTAATCTATGCTCTTGATTTGCTTCACATATTTGACATGGCTAATAGCAAGACTAACCTCACTCTATTTCAATTAAGTGTAACATTGTCTACCAGTTGCACTACACCTAGAGTTGATGTTGTAGTGTATCGTATTGTATCAGTATTGGCAATATAACACTTCAGTGCTTCTCTCTTATGGATGGTGCTTTGGTGTTGCAGAAGATTTATGCTCTTGTGAAGTTCTTTTACTACATTGTACAGCAATTGATTGGCAGTCTTTTGTACTTGACACATAGTCATCTTGATATTTTCTTTGCAATTGGCCTTGTCTCTCATTTCTCTCAAGATCCTCATGAGAGACACTTTAAGGCAGCCAAGTGTATTTTGAGGTACATCTAGGAAACTTCATATTTTGGCATTAACTACACATTAGGTGCTTCTCATGTTGATGATTAGAAGTCTATTTCTAGTTTTGTCTATTGCCTTGGTTTTGGTCAAATTGCATGGTCTTGCAAGAAATAGTCAGCTATTACATTATCTACCGAGGCTAAGTATCATGGAGCAGTTATTGCTAGTGAGAAGGTTCTTTAAACTTTGATAGTTGATGGAGTTTGGTTTTCCTCCTAATCACCCCACTACTCTTTGGTGAGATAATCAAAGTGCCACACATTTATTGTAACTTAGTGGAGCATTAGCAGACAAAACATACTGAGATCCACACGCATTTTATTCAGCAACTCATCTAGCATTGTGTTCTTAGTTTGGAGTATTTGCCTACTAAGGGGCAGGTTGTAGACATCCTCACTAAACCTTTGTCATCACCTCGTTATCTTCAATTCTGATTGATGCTTGGAGTGAAGAAAGTTGTCCTTGGGGGGGTCATCTTGAATCCTCCTCTCTTCGCATGTTTTTCTTTTCGTCTTATCTCTTTTGGGGAGTAGTTTTTTACAAGTTTTTCTCTATTTGTGAAATTAAAATATGTTATTGAATTTATTTTTTTTTCTATTTGAGAAATATATTTATTGAATTTTTATTTTTTTATATCTTTTTTATCCTTTTATTATGAAAGTTGTACACAGGTCAGCATTGCTTCAAAAATTATGATTTTATTATGCTTTCATTATGGCAATTAGGTATCTAGGACGATAGAACATCCCAGAAGTTATCTGGACCAGTACCAATAACAAAAACATACTGTTACAGGTACATGGAACCTCCAAAGCAGTACCCAAGAACGTGGTAATAAAAGCATAACTAATGATGGATATATTATAAGTTTTACTTATCCATCTGCCACTACCCTTCCAACATGTCCACAACATGCATGTTCTCAACCTTCTCCATAAAGGATTCTCCACTTCATCTTCAGTTTGAGAAATTTATTAGTTAATACTGTTTCATGAGAGTCTAGTGAAGTCCACCAAGGATTCTGCACCTTATTTTTAGTTTGATAAGTATTGATAATGGAAAGCCTGGTTTCTATTTTTATTATTTAATGCTGTCATTGATTTTGTTTGTGGCCTCCTCGTTCGTAGCCAAACTAAATCGTACTTTGGCATTTTCAACAGAAACCATAATCTCTAATAAATTCTCAAAAACGAATCTTATTATCAACTCTTTATGTTCTTCACCCACTAAAGTTAAAAATAGCTACCAAAAGTAAGAAAGAATGTATAGTGTCAAATATTAGATGCATAAGACACTAAGCAAAGCCATCTTCAAAAAATAAGTCAAACACAATGTACTCACCAAGATCTGAAATTTGTCCTGCAACATAATCTCTGTTCCCCAAGAGTGGAGAGGATGAGAGAGTGTTTACCCAATACTTGTTCCACAACAGATCTAAGAGGTGAGAATCAAGAGATGACTTGAAGTATGTAATGTCCAAAGCATAATACTGCATTGAATCAGTCAACATATGCTTATTACAAGTACAACCAATTAACATCTACAAGGTTGGCACACTAAATAGAAACACACCAACACAATGTTAACTAGATACAAAGCCAGTCTTCAGAAAATAAACCTATGAGAAGATTTTTTTGTCTATTGAAAAATACCTGCTTGCAGTGGACACCAAAATCTTCAATTTTGTTTAAAGGGATTGTTTGATATTCAGAGACTGGTTCATCTGGAGGTTTGTATCCTTGTGGGTATGTTCGAAATGCCCCAATCTCAACTTTTCCTGCAGATACAGTTCTTGTCGGGTCTATAACTACTGCCAAGAAAGGCTCCTGAAACTGCTGATTCAGCATTTGAGTTGAAACATCAATACCAGACAGCCAGCAACCATAACCAGGATGTGAATGATACCAACCAACAACATTTTCCATTCGTCCAGCCTGTTTGCATTGCATACAGTATAAAAATCACTAGTTAGCATTTGTAGTAATTGTCTTTTACCAAGAAAATAGTCTCCACACATTGTATGTCTGGACACCCAAAATAAAAGAATCACTACACATAGTAATAACAGTAAAACAGAACACCCATGACAATCAAATATCTGATGGCAACTTGATGACGAAAATTTTCATCAACCAGCTATAAGATTCATTGCAGATTAGGCGTTAGCACACTTTACAGTTACAGTTAGCTCAGTTACAAGCTACGCAGAAAACCTAAAACTTTTAACCTGGGCCTTTCAGGCAATGCAGCTCAGAACACATATAATTGTATTTAAAAGTTGAATGACAATACAAAAGCCTATCAAGTACAATCATGAGTATGGAAAGTAGTTATATTATAGTTAAGTATATAATAAATTAAAATATATAATAATAAATAAACATAATATAATATAATATAATTATAAAATATAGAATTAGAGTTTAATTTAATCAAAAGTCAAGGGGCATGTGAAGAATCATGACTATTGAAGGAAAAAAGATATATAATAATATAAGAAACACCAAACAAGAAGGAGCATCATACAAAGAGTACATCTTTTATTATCTAATAAATACTCCTAGAGAGCATGGAACAAAAGTTCATTTAACTTGAGGACAAAGGCTGGTGCAGGAGCACCAAGGTAACATTGGGAAACACTAAGCAAATTTTCAGAGCTTAGCAAGCAATTTTGAGTTTTAATCCTTCAAGGTCATGTTGACCATTTATTTTTGAATTAGTAGTGTTAGTAGATGATAGGATATGTTAGAAGGATTGCGGTTCAGTAGTTTGTGGTGGAGTGAATTAGTTTCTTAACTTGAATTCACTAGGAATCACTAGAATTTAGGAAATAAAGCCAAAATGTTGCAATTAAGCAATTTTGGCCTTTCATGGTGGTTAAGTCCAATCAAGGAAAGCGGTAACCACCTAGGAACCTTTAAAAGAGGAGCCTCGAACTGGATTTAGGGTTGGACAAAGTATTGTATTAGCTGGAGTTTACTGTTGATAGGAAAAACCATTGAAGTTCTTGCATTTTTCTGTTTTTTGGGGTTCTTTCACTGAGTTAATGATGAGTTTCTGGTATTGAACAGAGTATAGCACGTGTGGCAATCATCTTACAAGCTTTGTGAAGTTTTTGGAAGTGTTGTCTTATCGTTCCCAAGCTTTGTTCTTACTGGTTTTTGTTTTCTTTATTGCTGATCAGTTTGGTAGTCTGTTATTCATGGAGTCTTAGACCTCTGTTTTCCCTATACCAGGTGTATGGCTCGTGGGAAATGAGGCTAAGCTCCATTCTTGTACGTAGGATAGTGTTAGGAGAGTGTAGAAAGAATGGTTACATGCTGAAAGATCTTCCCTAGGCGAGCTGACAGTGCCCGGTTAGGGAAGACAGTCAATAAAACCAAGCCCTAACGTTGCAGGGGTATCAATTCCTTAGCAACCCAAGGCGTGGGGTGGATGCAGGGGTCCTTGGAAAGGTCTAACAGGAGGGCAGAGACTTCACCAAACCATTTGGTGAGTGAAAGAGGCAGGCAGATCATTGACTGTCCAAGAAAAGGCCTTAAAAAGCCCTAATTCCCACAAAAGTAGGGTTGAGCTTGTGTACGGCCTGTGGAGGCCCAAAACCCCAAAATTCCTTGAGAGGTTGGAAATTGAACCAGGGTCTCTAAAAGGAGTTTGTGATGAATCTTAGCAGGTTTGGAGTTATAGCCTAATTTCTCGGGCTAAGAGGCCTAATAGGGGCTCAGGGGCTACTAGCCCTTCTTAAACCCTAAACTAGGTTTTGGTGGTAGCGATGAAGGAATGAAGCCCTAGGATTGAACAAGAAGCACAGTGGGATGGTTTTGAAGCCTTGGAGGATACCACACGCCCCTACAACAGGTTAGTGAGGTTTGGAGAGGTACCAAGCCTTTAGGAAGAATAAGGGCTAGGAAGGAAAATGGAGAAGAAAGAACCAAGTTTGACTTGGTTAGGTGCATGCAATTGATAGAAGGGTTGGCCAGGAGAACCAGGGGTGTCTAAAAGGTTTTAGGACCTATAGGTTCAAGAAGGTGTAGACTAACACCAAAGGTTTTGCCAAGGTGAGACCCAGAGCATGGGACAGTGATAGTCTCATCCAACCCTTACCTATCAAAGGCCCTCATGGCAGAAATTGAAGAACAGAAACCCACAATTTCTCTTGTAAGTTGAAGGACAAAAACCCCTAACTTGGCAGAATTTGGACACATTTTAAGACATTTATACACAGAGATAACTGCAAATTAAAAGAAATATTACAGCAGACTCGAGAATAAGTTTTATATTTTCAAAACTATATTATATGTTTTAAATCTGAAGTATATATGATCAAAATTATAATTTTTATGATAAATTAATATTTATAATCAACTATGCATTTGATTTTGTGAGTTATGGTTATTTATTTAAGGCAAAATAAAGAAAATTTAAAAGGGGACATTAAAATTGGTATTAGAGTTGTGATCCTGCCAACCTGCAGGGTAAAGCTAATATGTTGGATGCATTCTAGTCATAGAGAATTGAAATTCCACAAGGAAGATAGAGATGAAAGGTTCTATAAAAGGCCAATACAATATTTTTCAGCCAAGGTTCTTACAAAAAGAAGAGGACATACATTTTGTTCAAGAGTTATTGATAAAAATACAGGACAAAAAAGGTACAAATTTGAGGCCCTCATATTTTTTGACCAATATCAAAGGTTGCAAAATAATTTCAAAGATAGTGTTCCCCGTGATGAGTACTTGGAGGCACTTTAGAACCATTATCCTGAAAAAAGAGGCCTATATGAACACATAAGGAAAAAGGCTAAGGAGGAGATCAAGGAACAAGAACCAAAAGAATCAATTGTGATAGAAGAAATGAAGTCCGAATCAAAATCAAAATCACAAGAAACTGGTAAACCCAAAAAAGAAGGGCTACAACTAGAGCTACAAGAAAATGAACAAACCAATGAGCAAGAACAAGAGGAACCTAAAAAGCAAGTGGAAGATAAAGAGTCTTTGGTAGGAGAAGATGTTTTATTGCTTTCTAATGATGGCATGTGTCACCACCAAAATATCAATGAAGGGAAGACAAAAGGGGTTCCTCTTGTTGAACAAGAAGATTTCAAGTTGAAGGAAGATGCACCAAACCATGCACCATCTTTCAAACTTCCACAAGATGAGTCATTGATTATTTTCAGAAGAGCATTGAAGATGAATATGCATTTGAGAAGGACATTTTGATTAGCCAAAATCACGAAGTTTTGGGTCACAAAATGTAATATCCCTTGCTATGTCTGATATAGTTTTGCCTCAAGGAATATTGTCAAACACTTCTGATGTAAACTCAATGCTTGCTGGTCTGTGATTTCAGTCTGATATGTTTGCTTGGAAATGATATCAAAGTATTCTAAATGCTTCTAAACAAATGCTACAATGTCTAAACTATTCTGAAAAAGAACTGGTAATTGTATTACTTGCTTGCATTAACAAAAAGAAGGATTACAATATATAGAAAATGCAAAGCACTAAAGAAATTAATGAAACCAACTACCTCTACCTACAGACATTTAAGAGACCAACCACCTACAACTGTAGACATTAAATGTCTACCTACCAGAAACATAAGACAACAAGAAAATATATAATCTACTTAAATACATTCATAATTGACCATTAACACACAAAATACTATTCTAATACCCTCAATGGTCAATCTGTCAACAACACCAAGTTGCCCCCTGAATTTAACAAACTTATCTGGGCTTAAAGACTTGGTGAGAATATTTGTAGTCTGATCCACTATCAGAATATACTGCAACTGAACTGATTTGTCTTCTACCAACTTGCAAATGTAGTGACAATGGAGCTCAACATGCTTGGTACATTCATGGAAGACTAAATTTTTGGCCAGTTTGAGCACCCCTTGATTATCAGTGTACAAGGGAGAAGGTCCTGCTTGTGACATGTGTATGTCAGAAAGCATCCTACAGAGCCAAATTGCCTCACATGTTTGCCTTAATTGTTCCTCGATATTCAGCTTCAATCGAGGAAAGAGCCACCGCTTGCTGCTTCTTGTTGGTCCATGTTACAACACCTGTACCCAAATTGAATACATACCCAGAAGTAGATTTTCTATCATTCACTAAACTTGCCCAATCTGAGTCTGTATAACCAACTAGCTATGGATCCTTGCATCTACCATACAGAATGCCATACTCTGAAGTGCCCTTAACATATCTCAGCACTCACTTCGCTGCAATCCAATGATCAGCTTTTGGAGCTGTCATGAAGCGAGAAATGTAGCTCATAACAAAACTGATATCAGGTCTAGTGGCAATGAGGTAGACGAGACTGCCCACCAATTGCCTGAATGTTGTTTCGTCGACCAAAGGTGAATCAGAGTTGGCAGACAACTTCAGCCCCTTCTCCATAGATGTGGAGGCAGGTTTGCAATCCTGCATCCGAAATTTGTCAAGCAGACCTCGAGCATATTTAGATTGGGAGATAAAAATACTATCAGTTGTCTACCAAACCTCAATACCCAAGCAATAATAGAGAAGCCCCAAATCTGTCATGTCAAAAGCTTGACACAAATCCTATTTGATCGCTGCAATCAAATGTGCTCAACTACGATTAATGATCAAGTCATCAACATAGACAACAAAAAAGAGAATATCATCACCAGAGTTGTTAACATACAGATTACTGTCAGAAGGGCTACACTGAAAACCATGATCAACCAAGTACTGATCAATCTTGATGTACCATGCACGAGGAGCCTGTTTCAATCCGTAGAGTGCTTTCGCCAGTCTACAAACCTGATGTTCTTTTCCGGCAACCTTGAAACCAAGAAGCTGCATCATGTAGACTTCTTCCTGCAACTCATTGTTGAGGAAGGTGCTCTTGACATCCATCTGATGAACTGTCCATCCAAACTGAGCGACAATGGCGAGAAGACGAATTGTGCTCATCTTGGCAGTAGGAACAAAAGTCTCCTCGTAGTCAATGCCCTCCTGCTGTGTGAATCCCCGAGCGACTAATTTGGCCTTGTATTTATTCAAAGTACCATCTGCATGATACTTGACCTTATAAACCCATTTGCAACTAATAGGTTTCTTCCCAGGAGGAAGATCAGAAAGAACCCAAGTGTGATTCTTCAAAAGACTACCGTATTCTGTCTCCATAGCCTTTTCCCACTCTGGAATTCCTTTAGCCTCTAAATATGTCTGAGGCTCATAGATGTTGTGGATGTTGGCCATAAGAGCAAAATTGACTGTGTTTTGCTGCTTGCTCTTTCAACGAGCTGATCTGCCCTCAATGAGTTCATCATCATGAAGATCTCCGATAGTCTTGGCCCACCACTTAGGCCAATGAGTAGAAGTACCAACATTTAGAATAGGAGAAACAACATCCCCTGGGATTTCTGGAACATAGTCATCTGGATGTGAGTCCTAAGGAAAATCAAGTGGAGCTAGATCATGACTGGTAGACTCCTCATCTTCAGAGTTAGAATGCTTTGAAGCCCACCCATCAAGGGAACCAAGAGGAAGATGAACACCCTCATCAGAAGCCTTCACAAGCTGATCCTCAGGACTAGTAGTAGGAACAAATGGACCAATAGTCTCATCAATCACAACATCACGACTAAATATGGGACAATTTGTCTCCACATCAATCAACTTGTATGCCTTGTGATTGTCGCTATAACCAGTAAACATAAGTGTCTGGCTCTTGGAGTCCAACTTGGCACGCTTGGCTTCTGGAATCCATACATGAGTTGTAGAACCAAAGACTTTCAAATGGCCCACCTTAGGCTTACGTCCTGACTAGGCTTCTTCAGGAGTCATCTTCTTAATGGCCTATGTAGGTGACTAATTCAAGAGATAGACTGCAGTATAAACTGCTTCAGCCCAGTATTTCTTAGGTACATTTCTATGCTCCATCATAGAACGAGCCATTTCAGTAATGGTGTGATTCCTACGTTCAACGCCACCATTCTACTGAGGGGTGTATGGTGTGGTGAGTTGACGTTTAATGCCATGTGCGGCACAAAAAGTAGATAAGTCAGCTGAACAAAACTCCCCTCATTATCTAACCTTAGAGTAACAATCTGAGAACCTGATTCCTTCTCAACTAAGGCCTTATACTGCTGAAATGTATTGAACACATCTGATTTATGTTTCAAAAAATACACCCACATTTTCCTACTAAAATCATCAACAAATAATAAAAAGTACCTGGACCCAGTAACAGATGGAATGTTCATTGGTCCACATACATCAACGTGAACCAATTGAAGTACTTTGGAGGCTCACCAAGAATCACCATTCGAGAATGGTGTCCGATGCTACTTCCCAACTTGACAAGCTCCACAAACTCCATGATTTTGAGTTTGGATCTTAGGTAGACCAACAACCAAACCCTCTCGAGACAGTTGAGAGAGATAGTGCACATTCAAGTGCCCATAACACTGATGCCAATTTTTTCCTAATGGAAGTACTCTTGGCGGCCAGAGCATGCTCCTAAGAATCACCGGAATCAGCAAGTCTATACAAACCATGATCCTCAAGTCCCATAGCGATTGTAGTACGTGTCTCATCAACAATGCTGCAGGTGGATGAATTGAAAATAACATCCAACTGGGGAGAATGCCTCATGATCTAGCTTATGGAGAGAAGATTATGTTCCATGCCTAGAACATAGTAGACATCAAGAAATATTAAATTTCTCCCTCCAGAGTGAATCTGAACATTGCTCTTACCGGCAATTGCATACTCGTCGCCTCCTCCAAAGATCACTGAATCAGTGAATAGTTCATATTTGGTGAACCAATCCCGACGATGAGTGAAATGCCACGAAGCACCGGAATCAATATACCAAGTAGAAGATTGTACTAGATTTGTTGTTCTCTTGGCCATAAATGCATAGAATGCAGATTCTTTTTGATCAGTGTGCTCTACAACATTGGCTTTAGGTTGAGACCCACCCTGCTTCTTTTGTTCAAACGCCAACCGAATGTGACATTCAGCCTTCATGTGACCATATTTATGGCAATAATTGCACTGAACGTTCTTCTTCTTCTTGCTATCTTGAGAAGAATCGGAGCCTTTCAGCTGAGAAGATTGCGCCTTCCCTTTGTTCTTAGCAAAAAATTTGGCAAAGAACGCTTGCTCTGTGGAGGACAAACTGGTATTGCTCCCAAACTGCTGTCTCCAACGATCCTATTGTAGAAGCTTGTTACACAAGTCTGGAAACTTCAAGTCAACATTTGTTGAAGTAATATTGAGCGTTTCAATGAAATGCTCATAAGATTTTGGCAAACTCTTCAAAGTAATGACGACCATGTCCTCTTCCTCCATTGTTCAACCAATCGCCTCCAACTGATCACGATTGTCCTTAATCTTTGTCAAATGTTCTTGTAAGGAAATTTTCTCATCCATCATGATGGAAAAAAGCATGTTCTTGAGAAAGAACGCTATGCTCTTGTCGAAGGTTTCATGAAGGGCCTTCAAATGATCCCAGATTTTCATAGTAGTTTTGCTAGATGGTACCTGAGGTAGCTGCTCATCTGTGACTGGGAGTTTGATGAGCATGATAGCTTCCCGATTACATTCATCCCATTTGTCTTGGTCCTTTCCGGCTATAGTGAGATGAGTTGAGTTCCCCAAAATGACTTGATCGAGCCAACGATATTCAAAGATCGTAATCATGAGCTACTTCCAAGTGTTTTAATTCTTCCCATTGAACTTTTGGCTGCTTTCGAGCATTATATTTGTCAAATATGCCATCACGTACCCCGAGGTCAAATTGGTGAAGGCACAAAAACCACTGCACTAAAAAAAACAAGTTCTGCAGGACAAATTTCAAAGCAGAAAGCGAAACCCTATTACAGATTTTGAGGTATAAAATCAATGCAAAGTTTTTAAGACAACCCAGAAAATTTGAAGAATACCCAAAAAAATTCAACATCACCCACTTGCACAAATTTCAAGGCATGAAAAATGAGGGACCTAGAAAAATCTAAAGACAACCTAGTTGAGATCTCGAAAAACCCACCAAGAATTTGCAATTGAAATTTTTTTCTGACTTGAAATAGAGGGTCAAAACCCTAGCTGAAATTTGCAAAAGCCTACGCGGCCATGAAAAACTAGAAAAAATGGCTTGCACAGATCAGAAAATGCATCCAAATGAGGAGATAAAATGGCGTCTAAGCTAGGGCAGAGAGCACGTCCAGAATGAAGACCAAATCGCAACCAAAATCTTCAGAAAACACATCCAATCATGGACAAAAATGCAAACAAAAAACGTGACTCCTAAACTTAGAAAAATCACGGCCCTAGAAAACATAAAAACGGGACTCCAAACACAGGAAAAAATGCGGCCCTAGAAAGCACAAAAACGCGACTCCAAACTCAGAAAAATCCCACCCAAAATCAATGAAAAAACACGGCTAGGATGTTGAGAAAGTCGCGTCTAGATTTTTGAGAAATCGTGCTCTAGAAAGCACCCAGTATGCACCTTACGTGGCCTCAAAATGAAACGGATTTTTTGCAAAGAAAAAGGACGGATTTGCAGACGAAAAAAACTTTGATTTTTCTTCTTAAAAGAGCTCCACAAAGATGCAAAAAAGGGTTTACGATTTTCAATGAGAAATACTCACAAAAATCACAAACAAAAACCGTTGATTTTTTCTTTAGAAAAATTCGCGATTTTTAGAGCATAAAAACTAGAAAAAAATTGATCTTCAAGACTTTTAAAAAAAAATTTAACAATCCTAGGCTTTGATACCATGTTTTGAAAAAGAATTGGTAATTGTATTACTTGATTGCATTAACAAAAAGAAGGATTACAATATATAGAAAATACAAAGCACTGAAGAAATTAATGAAACCAACAACCTCTACCTACAAACATTTAAGAGAGCAACCACCTACAACTGTAGACATTAAATGTCTACCTACCAGAAACAAAAGACAACAAGAAAATATCTAATCTACTTTAATACATTCATAATTGACCATTAACATACAAAATACTATTCTAACATAAACTATAATCTAAATGCATATATGGCTTCTTTTTGTCCTTCCAAATGCACATATATGATTCCTACATGTAAAACATGCGCCTACAGCCAATTGACATTCTGTCAAACAATTGGCATGCAAACTATTATTCTAATCAACATAAAGATTACATCAAGCATTTGGCATATATCTTATATCTCCTTTATTGAATGATAATTTGAGTACAATGCTGAGATAGATAGCCAAGACTCTTGGCTTCCCAATAAATGTTCAATTACAATGCCAAGGCTCCCTAATATGCTGATATCAGACAAAAACTTTATGTATGCAATTTCTAACTGTTGTATTTCAATCCCTAGACTAGCGATTAATGGAAGACAATACTGACTCAATATGAATGCAATCAGATATTTTTAACATACAAGATAATGTTGCAGTTTGTTGTCATAACATCAATATCAACAATGCAAGAAGGATTCTAAATCAAATGTGTACAATGATAGAAAACCTAGAAGTAGTGACTAAAGTGTTGTCCCAGCACTACCATAAGCCAATCGATCCTCCCTCAATGCCATCCTATTGTTGTCAAGTGGCAGTGAATATAATCCTTGATGACTGGTAACCTCACAAACTTATTCGATTCTCCTTGAAGGTGAAATATTTTCCCTCAAGATAAGTGCGGTTATCCTCCTTAGTACCCAGCGATCCTTTTATGAGCCAAGATGATTTTTATTAGGCTTGTATAAGCAAAATCGAACTTGCCTGAAGATGTCACTGCTACGCCCTTGAAGCTCCCTCAATCTCTAATAAATTCATCTATCTATAAGCAAAATCGCACCCTTAAGATGCCACACCCAAATCAGATCAAGAGCCATGAAATTTCTGAATATAAGATATCAATATTCAAACTGTCCTGAATCACTGAAAATGAAATCTCCACTTTGCAAATTCGTCCACCCTCCATTGAGAATGACTTGACCCAAACTGAAATGTTCCTCACCAAATCGAATTTCTCCACAAGATGCTTCAATAGGCTGATATAAAATTTCTATCTCCAAATTTGGCCAAAGGCCACAAAATTTGCAATTAAGCGCAAGTTGAACTTCTGAAATGAAGCCCACAATGGGGAACAATCTCAGTTGATAGTTTCACAGCCTCAAAGTTGCTCAACAAATGAGAGTTTCATTCCCAAAGGTCCAATAATGGCAGAAACCCTAGCTGGCTCCTTTACCAATCAATCACATCAAAGCAAATAACAATTCCTGGATGATTAGAAGCTTGGCTTGAACTACCTTTATACTTTTTCAATCCATCTTCAAGAAGCTTCTAGAAAATAATATTATTTTATTATTTTTATTTGCACCTTATTATAATAATAAAATATAACTTCATAAAGTGCAAACAATTGGTTTCCCAACATCCAAATAACACATTATGTTTTCCAACACGTTATGTTTTCCAACATTTAGCATAACATAGGAAACCCCTTTATAACTACTGAATCTAGGAGAAGAAGCCAACCACTGACTAGGTAACTGCCTCCAAAAGACTCTCTAACCAAGCTCCTTAGCCTACGAGAGTCAGGAATAGGCTAAATCCTCTGAAACTGATGCTCATGAAAATGGGGACATTACACAAAAATGGAAGTGTTGAGGATATCTCAACAAATTCTTTTTAAGCAAATGAGGAAGTAAACACATTAGAGTCACATGCTAAAGAAGGTTTCAATAGTTACTATTGTTGATTTTGAGTATACGAGAATTGTTAGATCAACAATGAATAATAAGCAATTTGGGAATGTTGACACTAATTGAGAATAAAAAATGAAGGATTGAGAAGACAATTGTTTAGAATTAGGCCAATATGAATGGTCTAAACAAGAAACTAATTTCCAATTTGATAATAGGAATAATTTCAATTGTTCCACTAGGTTACAAATAATCTGCTTTTTGAAATGGATACAAAGAGGTTTATACACTTTTTGAAATAAAGGCAAAGGCATATCTTGGTTCAAGTTTCCAAACTTGTGATGATATTAGAATAGTGCAGCAGAAGATGAATAATGAAATGGTTCTTCATAAAGAACGACCCCCTAGAAAATTAGAAGTTGTAGGGACAAAGCAATTAGTAGAGTTGGGTGTGACTCAAGAATATTTGCAAGACAAAATGAATCATCAAGCAAAATTATTTGAACACAAGAAAGACAAAGTTATTCAGCAAGATTTAGCAACAAATAGTCAGTTAATGAAATACACATCATTAAATTGTATTTCCAAGATTGATTTGGGATCCCGGTATCTTCAAAAAAATTCAATCAAGTGAAGAAGTTCTAACAGCATCCTAGTTTGTGATTGCTTGAGGACAAGCAATCTTGGGAAGGGTGGACTACAATGTCCCCTTTTAGAAATGAGATTATACTAATAATAAATTAAAATATATAAAAATAATAAATATATATGAAATATAAGATAATTATAAAATTTAAAATTAAAGTTTAATTTAATCAAAAGCCAAGGTACATGTGAAGAATCATGACCGTTGAAGGAAAAAAGATATATAAGAGACACCAAACAAGGAGGAGGAGCATCATACAAAGAATACATCTTTTATTATCTAATAATTACTCCTAGGGAGCACGGAATAGCAGTTCATTTCACTTGAGGACACAACCCCTAACTTGGAAAAATTTGGACACATTTCGAGACATTTATACAAAGAGAGATAACTACAAATTAAAAGAAATATTACAGTAGGGACTCGAGAATAAGTTCTATATTTTCAAAACTATGTTATAATCAAAATTATAAAAGTTAGCATAAATTAATATTTATAATCAACTATACATTTATTATTGTGAGTTAGAGTTGAAGTGCACACAAAAAATGCAGAGACGACGGGAGGGGGGTGAATCAGTATTTTAAACTTTCAAAACTCAAAACTAACAAAATCAGTAATGAAAACAATATAAGCAAGCATCAATAAGAACACCAATTTCATGTGGAAAACCCTTTCAGGTAAAAAACCACAGCAAATCAATATCTTTCATTAAACACAAAGGGCACCAGCCCAGTTTATAAAAGTAAGCACCAACTTCTTATTGCTAGAGCATCAACTCCAGTGTGAGCACCAACTCACTGAAGATTGTCGTAACACTACAACTCTGATTTTTGAATACAAAACAATTTGCACCTGTAGGTTCTTGCTTCTGTTCATTAGCACCTTCCAAAAACTCACTCAGGTCTTCGCATTATACATCCCAACAAATAATGAATGAAACAAGGACATTAAGTAACACTATTGAAAATTCCTACACTTCACTTTTCATGCCTTTTAGACAATATCAAAGTTTTGAATGTTACATCCTCATATGCACAACTCAAGTCGGAATTTTATAGAAATAGTGACATATTTGAGTATACACTACCTCAATTCTTATATGCAAAGAAAAACAGATTGATCCTTATATATCTTGTCTTCATATTTTCAAATCACATAAGACGCCCATCAGCTAAGAGCATCACACCTCCAAAATCGTGCATATACAAACTCACACACCCAGACACTTATATCTTCACAACTTGAAGAATTTCATGCTATATTTTTTTTCTACCAAGGCAGCTTTAAAACCTGTTAATGTTTTTCTTTTTGGTCCACGAAAATGGTTTGCAAAAACCTTTTAGAAACTCATCACTGATGACAACACATACCCCTGTATTTTTAAACAGCATACACACAACCAGAACACATTTGAAAAACCACCCACTTTGCATTGACAGCTACAATTACATGTCCGATATAGCAAGGAGTTTTTTGATGATTATAGAGTTCGCATTGAATTAGCTGAAGCACCAAAAACCGAATTCCATTCACACCAGATTAACATCACTCTTGGCTAAAGATAGAGTCGATACTTGTTAAGGAAGCCTTCAAAAAACAATTTCAGAAAAACCATAAATGAATAAAACTAGTGTGCTATTCCTTTTTGAAAACACTTGACTTCACTTCTACCGCCATTCATATGCATCGATAATATTTTCTCAGTGAGTACAAAAATCAAAATTCGTGACCTTTATTCACCCTTCAAACAGCAAATAATCACCTAATGGCCATTCACTGACATTATTAAAATTGTCGGTACTGAAGGCATTACAAATAAGCATATCGATGAAAGGAGCCACCACGTCCATAATACATAGAAGACTTAATACCATGAGCCATCACAAAAGATGAGGATGGAATAAAATTATTTTTTTCAAATAAAGCCACCTTGAAGATATAAACAAGCCACCAAATTAATAGCCAACACATAAATCCGTCCCACACATACTTGACAAGAGTAATTGAGATTGACGCCATAAGAAAGTGGTAGAGTCACCCCATAAACATAAATATTAGCCGCCTCACTAAAGGAAGCCGTTGATATTCTCCTCATAAGCGTTACAACTCTTCAACCCTTTGACAAGTCAAGGGTGATATGGCACTTACATGGAAACTAACTAGGCATTTTGACTTAGAATATGACGCAAATGATCCACATACATTGCATATGCTAAATTCATACGACTCCAACACAAACTGCAACCTTAAGTAAGCAAGCAACCAGCTCAAGCAAACAACCAAGTAGCTCAAGCAAGCAACCAAGCAGTTCAAGCACCTTGACATCAATGACAAGATATTCAACAATCTCCCCCTTTGTCATTGATGGCAACACCATCTGAAACCACACAACTTTGAAACCAAAACCATTCAAAACCAACCTGCTCTGAAACAAATACTGCTCCCCCTGACTCACTACTCCCCCTTTGACATCAATGACTGTTACCAACCTACATAACTAAAACGAGGCTGAAGAATATGACAATGAAAGCTCCCCTTGAGTCAAAACAACAACTCAACGATGAAGTGAAATCACTCCCAACTTCTCCCCCAAGTATTTGAAAGTTTCCTTTGGTAGAGGCTTAGTAAACAAATCTGCAATCTACTCTTTAGTAGAAACATATTCTAACTTAACTTGTTGATCGCTAACCTATTCTCTCAAAAAATGATACTTAGTAGGAATATTTTAGTCCTAGAGTGTATAACTAGATTTTTACAAATGTTAATAGCACTCAAGTTGTCACAAAAGATAGATATAGGATGCTCATACTCTACCTTAATGTCTTTCAACGTTTGCTTCATCCATAGGACTTGCATGCAACAAGACACGACTGCAATGTACTCTGCTTCAGCTGTAGATAAAGAAATGGAAGCTTGTTTTTTGCTCAACCAAGATACAAGACAGCCAACTAGAAAGAATGCACCTCCACTTGTGCTCTTTCTATTATCAATACAACCACCCCAATCTGCATCTATATAAGTTGTAAGTGTGAAATCATTACCTTTAGGATACCATAACCCATAATCCATAATACCTTTAAGATACTTGAAAATCCTCTTAACTACATGAACATGAGTATCCTTCAGAGCAACCTGAAATCTAGCAACATAACAAACTGCTTGCATAATATCAAGTCTAGTAGCTAACACATATAATAAACTTCTTATCATAGCCCTGTACAAAGTTTGATTAGCATCTGGAGACTCATCATTTTTACTTAACTTGCATCCTGTCACCATGGGGATACTCATAGGATTGCAATCCTCCATTCTAAACATTTCAAACTCCTTCATATTAGTAGCAAAAACTTGGCATCTCTTCACAATTGCTACCAAAAATTAGATCATCAACATAAACTACAACAATCAACATATGATTACTTTCTTCTTTCACATATAGATTGTTGTTTGCTATCCCTCTTCTGAAGCCCTGGTGTTGCAAATAACTGTCCAATCTAGCATACCAAGCATGTGGGGTTTATTTAAGACCATAGAGTGCCTTCTTCAACTTGCATACATAGTTCTGATTTTTTGATATAACAAACCCATTTGGCTGTTCTATGTAAACTTCATTCAATTACCATTTAGAAAAGCAAATTTGACATCCATTTGAAAAAAATTAAAATCTTTGAAAGAAGCAAAAGCTAAGAACATTCTAATAGCTTTTAAATGTGCAATAGAAGCAAAAGTTTCTTCAAAGTCAATACCTTCAACTTGTGCATACAAGCCTTGCTTTGTTTCTCACAACTTGACCATCTTCATTCAACTTGTTTCTAAACACCCACTTGGTACCAATCACATTCTTGTCCTTTGGCCTTGGGGCAAGTTCCCAAGTTTCACTTTTCTAAATCTGATTAAGCTCTTCTTCCATGGCTGCCACCCAATGTTTATCTTCTACTGCCTCCTCAAAAATTTTAGGCTCAATCTTGGACAGCAAGGAGACATCTCCATCTTCATAATAGTTAGTATCTCTTCTTGTGGCTATTGGTCTATCCTCTTGCAAAATCTGATCAATAGGATGATTTCTTTGAACAAACTTTGAAGAAGTCTTCAAAAAAAGCTTTAGATGTGTTCTTACTTTGGTCATTTGTAGGTGTATTTTCTGTAGTAACATCTGCTCTCCCATGTCGAACACATGAAGGTGTATTTCCATAAGTTATATCTGCTGCCCCATGTTGTACATTTCAAGGTGTTTGTTGAACAGCACTTTCTTCTTCATCTACTTGACAACTACCATCATCATCTTGCATCTTGTTATGAATGTTAGTGTCTTCATGAACCTTCACATTAACACTTTCAACAATCTTGCATAATCTTTTGTTAAAACATCTATAATCTTTACTTTTAGAAGAGTATCCTAAGAAAATCCCTTCATCAACCCTAACTAAGATCAAACTTCCCTAGATTGTCTTCATCCCTTTTAATATAACAAGAACTACAAAAAATTATGAAATATTTGAATGAAGCAGGCTTACCTTTCCATAGTTCATACAGAGTCTTGTTATGCTTTGCTCTAATCAGCCCCCTATTCTGAATATAAACAGCAGTATGGACAGGCTCTCTCCAAAAAGAATAATTCACCTTTGACTCATTCAACATGCTACAAGCCATTTCTTGGACCGATGTGTTCTTCTTTTCAACAACACCATTTTGTTGTGGTGTTCTTGCAGCTGAGAATTGTCTTTTTATTCCATGTTTCTCGCAAAAATTTACAAACTCATTTGATGTAAACTCTCCTCCATTGTTTGAACATAAGCATTTGATTTTTAGACCCTTCTCATTCTCCACTAAGGATTTGAAAATTTTAAACTTCTCAAGTGCTAATTTTTCCTTCAAAAATACAACCCAAGTCTTTCTTGAAAAATCATCAATTAATAACATAAAATATTTCTCACCTTGCATACTCCTAGTTCTTGTTGGCCCACATAAATCAATGTGGATCAACTCTAGAGGCTTTGAGCTTGAATACTCTTTTGACTTGAAGCTCTTCCTTGTTTGCTTTCCCAATTGGAATTCTCTACACACTGTCTAAAGGTTTTGTAAGCTTTGGCATGTCTCTAACAACTTCCAATCTGTTGATCTGAACAAGACTATCAAAGTTCATGTATCCCATCCTCCTATGCCATAACCGACCTTCATCTTCCTAACTCAAACTGCACTTCTCACTTATGATATCATCAAGAATGTACAGATTGTTAGCACCCTACTTGCATCAGCAAAATGTTTACAATCCTTACTAATTTCACAACAATCTGAATAAAAAACTAGGGTGTGTCCTTGGTCACACATTCAACTTACACATAATAAATTATGTTTCAGGCCTACATACAAAACATTCTCAACTTTGGTCTTACCATCATCGAGAACAAGAGTGCCTTTACCTGAAATTTTTTGCAGTTTCATTATCACCAAATCTTACCGTACTTCCATTAGTCTTCTTGAGTGTAGGAAACTTGCTCGTCTCCAGTCATATGCCTAGAGCAGCCACTATCAATATACCATTTGTCTCTCTCATTTTGTGCATGAAAGGTTGTTTGCACATCATAGACTCTACTGAAACTTCTTTCTCCAAACCTTAGCAACCTCTTTTGCTTTGTCTTCTTTCTCAACCTTCTTGTTCTACTTAGAGAAATCCGCCATACCACTTCTACAAACTTTTGCAGTGTGACCAAAGTTATTACACTTATAACATATAACATTGCAATTCCTCAAGGGAGCAAAAGAGTCCCTACTCATAAATCTGAAATCATTTCTTACAAACACTCTACAGTTGGTTGTCTTATGTCCAAGGACCAAAACGATTGCAAGAGAAGCAATAACCATAAAAGAAATAATTGTTAAACCTGGTCATATGTGCTTGTCTTGAGTTAGGAGGCCTCTTGAAAGTACCATTTCTGATTTTTGATGGTGAATCCTTTGTTCTATCAAAGTTAGTCTTCTGCTGTTCTTCCTTTGTAGGCTTGGAACTTTGACCTTTTTCAAATCCAACTCCACTCTTATTAAGTGAAGGTTTTTGTGAACTGATAATTTTGTCTAACAAGACAGCACTCTCTTCATTCTTAATTTCTCTATTTAGCTGAGACATAGCCTTGTCAAGTTGTTTTCTCAATGAAACAATTTCTGATTCAAGCTTCTCACAGTTTTCTTCCTTTATTTTGAGCAGATTTCTAACATCTTCTTCAATCTTTCTAGCTTCGTCAATCTAAACCTTCAAATCAACAATCAATTTTTCTGCTTTTCCAAGAACTTAAGATGTCTTGGTTTTTGTTTCATTCTCTTCTTGTAGCTGCTGTTTCAAGTTCTAATTTTTCTTTCTAAGTCTCTTGATTTCACTCAAAGCACTTATTAATTCCTCTTCAAGGTCCACTTCTCCTTCTTCATCAATATGATCTTCATGTTCTTCATTTTCAGCGTGGACTTCTTCTTTGGCCATGAATAAGATTTCTTCATCTGAAGACTTTTCATCACTATCATCAGATGAGCTTTCATCCTTTGAATAGAGACTCTTTTTGAATTTCTAAAACTTCTTCCCTTTTCCTTTATACTTTTTTTTGTTTAACTTGGGCTTCCTTCGTTGTTGCTGTCCTCACTCTTTGCATATAGAC
The DNA here is from genome assembly GCA_007258455.2 of Sequoia sempervirens. Lineage (NCBI taxonomy): Eukaryota > Viridiplantae > Streptophyta > Pinopsida > Cupressales > Cupressaceae > Sequoia > Sequoia sempervirens. Next base: position 450,110,990 of record VDFB02000015.1, on the reverse strand, counting down.
ATTTAGCTGCAAAATGTCATGTTTTACCACAATTGAAGCATTTGAAAGGCAACTTGCCTTCATATTTGCCTGAACCCTTCTTCAACTTCCTCATGAAATGTGCCTCTTCAGAATCAGAATCTTCATCAGAACTTTCACTAGATGCAAACTCTTTGTCTTTTCCTTTCTTCAAAACTTTGAAGGCTGCCTCCCTTTTGGATGAAGAATCAAAAATTGTCATCTCATAGGCTGTTAGAATGCTATGAAGCTCATCAACCATCAACTTATCAAGGTCCTTCATCTCTTCAATTGCTGAAACCTTTGCATCAAAATGCAAAGGAAGAGACCTTAAAATTTTTTGAACTATAGAGGACTCCTCGATCTTTTCTCCTAGACCTTTAATGGTGTTGACAACTTCATCAACTCGCAGAAAATAAGAAGAAACATTTTCCTCTTCCTGCATCTTGAGACTCTCAAAATGTCTTTTGTGTCTGAAGTTCGGTTTTTTTGACTTCGAAATCTCATTCATATGTTTTCTGAAGTTTGTCCAAAATCTCATGAGCAATATCACAATGCATAACTTTCACAAATTTTGTTTCTGACAAACCACATAAGATTGCATTCATAGCTTTTGCATTATTTTCAAAAGCTTTCTTTCCATCTGCACCCGATGGAGGAGTTGATGGAATTGTATAACCAGTTACTACACTTCTCCAAACATCAAAACCAAGAGACATCAGATAAGTACCCATTTGAATGCTCCAGAATGCAAAGTTAGAGCCATCAAATAAGGGAGCTTTGTTTGTTGCAAGACTTTCATGAGAACCCATCTGTGTAATCAGGATATACCTCCAAGTGTTTAAACTCGCTTCCTAAGGATCCCCACTCTAATACCAATTGAAGAGTAAACAAAAAATACTGATGGGGGGCAGGGGGAGTGAATCAGTATTTTAAACTTTTAAAACTCAAAACTAACAGAATCAGTAACGAAAACAATATAAGCAAGCATCAATACGGAGAACACCAATTTCACATGGTAAACCCTTTTAGGTAAAACACCACAACAAATGAATAGCTTTCATTACCAGTTTACAAAAGTGAGCATCAACTCTCCAAAGCACCAACTTCTTATTGCCGGAGCACCAACTCACTGAAGATTGTCATAACACTGCAACTCTGATTTCTAAACACAAAATAATCTGCACCTGTATGTTCCTGCTTCTGTTCGTTAGCACCTTCCAAAAACTCACTCAGGTTTTCACATTATGCATCCCAACACAAAAATAATGAATGAAACAAGGACATTAACACTGTTGAAAATTCCTACACTTCACTTTTCATGCCTTTTAGACAATATCAGAGTTTTGAATGTTACATCCTCATACACACAACTCAAGTCAGGATTTTATAGAAATGGTGACATATTTGAGTATATACTATTTCAGTTCTCATATGCAAATAAAAACAGATCGATCCTTATATATCTTGTCTTCATATTTTCAAATCACATAGGACGCCAATCGGCTAAGACCATCACACCCTCCAAAATCTGAAATGGTAAAAAACTTCTTGTATTAACATAAAAGGAGAGGTTACAATTTATAGAGTGCATAAAGCACTGTAGATATTAAATATCTACCTACTGACAGAAAATATCTAACCTAACAGATAGAAAATATCTAATCTATTAAATACATGACATTGACCATTAATATATATAAGAATATAATTTATTCTAACACCCTCCCTTAATGGTCAATCTGTCAACAACACCAAGTTGCCCCCTGAATTTTACAAATTTATCCGGGCTCAAAGACTTGGTGAGAATGTCTGCAGTCTGATCTGCTGTTGGAACATACTGCAGCTGAACTGATCCGTCTTCTACCAGCTGGCGAATGTAGTGACAATGAAGCTCAACATGCTTGGTACGTTCATGGAAGACTGGATTTTTGGCCAGTTTGAGCACCCCTTGATTATCAGTGTACAAGGGAGAAGGTCTTGCTTGTGACATGTGCATGTCAGAAAGCATCCTACAAAGCCAAACTGCCTCACATGCTGCTTTAACAGTTCCTCAATATTCAGCTTCTGTCGAGGAAAGAGCTACTGCCTGTTGCTTCTTGCTGGGCCATGTTACAACACCTGTACCCAAACTGAATACATACCCAAAAGTAGATTTACGATCATCCACGGAACTTGCCCAATCTGAGTCAGTGTAACCAATCAGCTTTGGATCTTTGCATCTGCCATACAGAATGCCATAGTCGGAAGTGCCCTTAACATATCTCAGCACTCACTTCGCTGCAATCCAATGATCGGCTTTAGGAGCTGTCATGAAGCGAGAGATGTAGCTCACGGCAAAACTGATGTCTAGTCTAGTGGCAGCGAGGTAGATGAGACTGCCCACTAGTTGTCTAAATGTCGTTTCATCGACTGGAGGTGAATCAGAGTTGGCTGATAACTTTAGCCCCTTCTCCATGGGTGTGGAGGCAGGTTTGCAGTCCTGCATCCGGAATTTGTCAAGCAAACTTCTAGCATATTTTGACTGAGAGATGAAGATGCTACCATCGGTCTGCCAAACTTCAATACCCAAACAATAATGGAGAAGCCCCAAATCTATCATGTCAAAAGTCTGACACAAATCCTGTTTGATTGCTGCAATCAAATGTGCTGAACTGCCAGTAATGATCAAATCATCAACATAGACAACAAGAAAGAGAATATCATGACCAAAGTGTTTGACATACAGATTACTGTCAGAAGGGCTGCGCTGAAAACCATGATCAACAAAGTACTAATCAATCTTGAAATACCATGCACGGGGGGCCTGTTTCAGTCCATAGAGCGCTTTCACGAGCCTACACACTTGATGTTCTTTGTCAACAACCTTGAAACCAGGAGGCTGCGTCATGTAGACTTCTTCCTGCAAATCACCGTTGAGGAAGGCACTCTTGACGTCCATCTGATGAACTGTCCAACCAAATTGGGCTGCAATAACGAGAAGAAGACGAATTGTGCTCATCTTGGCAGTAGGAGCGAATGTCTCCTCGTAATCGATGCCCTCTCGCTGTGTGAATCCTCGAGCAACCAATCTGGCCTTGTACTTATCCAAAGTACCATCTGCATGATACTTGACCTTGTAAACCCATTTGCAGCTGATAGGTTTCTTCCCAGGAGGAAGATCAGAAAGAACCCAGGTGTGATTATGATATTCTGTCTGCATAGCCTGTTCCCACTCTGGAATTCCTTTAGCCTCTGAATATGTATGAGGCTCGTAGATGCTGTGGATGTTGGCCATAAGAGCGAAGTTGACTGTGGACTGCTGCTTGCTTTGCTACGAGTTGATCGGCCCTCAATGAGTTCATCATCATGAAGATCGCCAATTGTCTTGGCCCACCACTTAGGCCGACGAGTAGAAGTGCCAACATCTGAAATAGGAGTAACAGCATCGCCTGGGATGTCTGGAACAAGGTCATCTGGATGTGAATCCTGAGGAAAGTCAGATGGTGCGAGATCATGATCAGTAGACTCCTCATCTTTAGAGTCAGAATGCTCTGAAGCCCTCCCATCATGGGAACCAAGAGGAAGACGAACACCCTCATCATGAACCTTCGTAAGTTGATCCGCAGGACTTGTTGTAGGAACAAAGGGACCAGTAGTCTCATCAATCACAACATCACGGCTGAATATGAGACGATCTGTCTCCACATCAATCAACCTGTAGGCTTTGTGATTATCGTTGTAGCCAGTAAACATAAGTGTCTGGCTCTTGGAGTCCAACTTGGCACGCTTGGCGTCTGGAATCCATACATGAGCGGTAGAACGGAAGACTTTTAGATGGCCCACCTTAGGCTTGCGTCCTGACCAGGCTTCTTCAGGAGTCATCTTCTTAACGACCTGTGTAGGTGACCGATTCAGGAGGTAGACGGCAGTGTATACTGCTTCAACCCAGTATTTCTTAGGTACATTTCTGTACTCGAGCATAGAACAAGCCATTTCGGTAATGGTGCGATTCCTGCGTTCGACGACACCATTCTGCTAAGGGGTGTAGGGTGTGGTAAGTTGGCGCTTAATGCCGTGTGCAGCACAAAAGGTAGAGAAGTCAGTTGAACAAAACTCCCCCCCATTATCTGACCTTAGAGTAACAATCTGAGAACCCGATTCTTTCTCAACGAAGGCTTTGAACTACTGAAATGTGCTGAACACATATGACTTTTGTTTCAAAAAATACACCCACATTTTGCGACTGAAATCATCAACAAACAATAAAAAGTACCTGGACCCAGTAACAGACGGAGTGTTCATCGGTCCACATACATCAGCGTGAACCAATTGAAGTACCTTGGAGGCTCGCCAAGAATCACCATCCGAGAACAGTGTTCGATGCTGCTTGCCAGCTTGACAGGCGCCGCAAACTCCATGATTTTTAGTTTGAATCTCAGGTAGACCAGCAACAAGACCCTCCCGAGATAACTGAGAGAGGTAGTGGACATTCAAGTGCCCATAACGTTGATGCCAAAGTTTGCTGATGGTTGTACTTTGGGCTGCGAGAGTGTGCTCCTGAGAATCACCAGAATCAACAAGTCGATACAGACCATGATCCTCAAGTCCCATAGCAATTGTAGTACGAGTCTCCCGGTCAACGATGCTGCAAGTGGACGAGCTGAAAACAACATCCAACTGGGGAGAATGCCGCATGATCTGACTGACTGAGAGGAGATTATGTTCCATGCCGGGAACATAGTAGACATCGAGAAAGAGTAGATTTCTTCCTCCTGAGTGAATCTGGACAGTGCCCTTACCAGCAACTGTGTACTCTTCGCCTCCTCCGAAAATGACAGAATCTGAGAAGGGTTCGAATTTGGTGAACCAATCCCGATGATGAGTAAAATGCCGTGAAGCCCCTGAGTCGATATACCAGGCAGAAGAATGTACCGGATCTGCAGTTCTCTTGGCCATAAACGCATAGAATGCAAACTCTTTCTGCTCAGTGTGCTCAGCGACATGTGCCTTCTGTTGAGATCCTCCCTGCTTCTTTTGTTCAGAAGCCATCCGAGTGCGACAATCAGCCTTAAGGTGACCGAATTTGTGGCAATAATTGCACTGAACGTTCTTCTTCTTGATGTCCTGTGAAGAACCAGAGCCTTTCGGCTGAGAAGATTGAGCCTTCCCTTTGTTCTTAGCAGAAGATTTGGCAGAGAACGCTTGCTCTGTGGAGGAGGAACTAGGACTGCTTCCAAACTGCTGTCTCCAACAATCCTGTTGTAGAAGCTTGTTACACGAGTCTGGAAACTTCAAGTCAACGTTTGTTGAAGTAATATTGAGCGTCTCAATGAAATGCTCGTAAGATTTTGGCGAACTCTTAAGAGTAATGACGACCATGTCCTCTTCCTCCATCTTTCGTCCAATGGCTTCCAACTGGTCCCGAATCTCCTTGATCTTCGTCAGATGCTCTTGAAGAGTAGTGTGCTTCTCGTCCATCATTATTGAAAAAAACATGTTCTTAAGAAAAAACGCACGACTCTTATCTGACGTTTCATGAAGATCCTTCAAAGTTGTCCATACCTCAGCAGTTGTTTTTCCTAACGGCACTTAGGGCAATTGATCGTCACTGACGGAAAGCTTGATGAGCATGACGGCTTCTTGGTTGCGTTCATCCCATTTGTCTTGATCCTTTCCGGCTACAGTGGGTCGAGGTGAGTGCCCCAAGACGACTTGATCGAGACAACGATATTCAAAGATCGTCAGCATACGCTGCTTCCAAGTGTTGTAATTCTTCCCGTTGAACTTCTGGCTGCTTTCAAGCATTATGTTCGTGAGAGATGCCATCACGTACCTCGAGGTCAAACAGGTGAAGGCAAGATAATGCAAAGAAAATAGAAATACAGAAATCCGAACACGGATCTTGAGGTTTTACTAAAAACCCAGAAAAGATAAACAAAAACCCAGAAGGCTGGAAGAATACCCAGAAAATTTTGACAACACGAATTTCGAGGCACGGAAAACAAGGTACCCAGAAAAATCTAGTGACAACCCAGTTGAGATCTCGCAAAACCCAAAAGGAATCTGCGATCAGAAAAAAATTTCGACTCCAAACTGAGGCACAAATTTTGATGCACAGAAAACGAGGTACCCAAAAAAAATGGACGACGACCCAGTTGAGATCTCGGAAAACCCAGAAGGAATCTGAAATAAAAATAATTTTTCGACTTGAAAAGATTGGTCAAAACCCTAGGTGAAGCACGCAGAAACCCTAGCCATCATGAAAACCAGAAAAAAACGCAGAAAAAGAGCTCGAATCTGCACGAAATTTTAGCAAAAGAGATGCCAAACCCTAGGCGACCAGGTTGCAGAAAGAGGCAACCAAGTTCGAACACGAAAAACACCAGAAATCGTGCTCAAAAAACGTCTGAAAAATGCGGGTAGATTTTTGCACGAAAATCCTTCAAAACGCGAGCGAAATAGGCAGTAAAATGCGTCCAGACGTAGCCACCAAAGAGGTCTGAGAAACACAGACAGATAAACTCGAAAAAAGCGACCAGAAAGAGCCCAGAAAGAGCCCAAAATCACGGCAAAGGCAGAACAGTCGCGCCCAGGAAAAAAAAAACGCGTTTCAGAAAATACGGCCAGAAAAATGACTTTAAATCTGCGAATTGAAAATCGTGACTAGAAGGGCTTTGAAAAAACGTGGCCAAAAGACGAAAATCTTCAACACAAAGCCACGATTTTTCCAGAAAAAATATTCACAAAAAAACATGAATCAAAAACCCTCAATTTTCAAAGAAAAAACCCGCAGAAATCAATCTTCAAAATCTCATAGAAACCCTAGGACAGAAAAAATTCGAATTATGGCTACAGATAGGCCCACGAATTTTTAGGGTTTTGGTTCTTTTCTGCTCTGATACCATGAAATGGTAAAAAACTTCTTGTATTAACATAAAAGGAGAGGTTACAATTTATAGAGTGCATAAAGCACTGTAGATATTAAATATCTACCTACTGACAGAAAATATCTAACCTAACAGATAGAAAATATCTAATCTATTAAATACATGACATTGACCATTAATATATATAAGAATATAATTTATTCTAACAAAATCGTGCATATACAAACTCACGCACTCAGACACTTATATCTTCATAACTTGAATTTCATGCTATATTCTTTTTCTACCAAGGCAGCTTTAAAACCTGTTAATGTTTTTCTTTTTGGTCCACGGAAATGGTCTGCAAAAACCTTTTAGAAACTCGTCAATGACTACAACACATACCCATGTATTTTTAAACAGCATACACACAGCCCGAACACATTTGAAAAACAACTCACTCTACATTGGCTGCTACAGTTACATGTCCAATATAGCAAGGAGTTTTTTGATGATTATAGAGTCTGCCTTGAATTAGCTGAAGCACCAAAAACCGAATTCTGTTAACACCAGATTAACATCACTCTTGGCTAAAGATAGAGTTGATACTTGTTAAAGAAGCCTTCAAAAAACAATTTCAGAAATATCATAAATGAATAAAATTGGTTTGTGATTCCTTTTTGAAAACACGACTTCACTTTTGCCGCCATTCATATGCATTGATAATGTTTTTTAAATGAGTACAAAAATCAAAATTCATGACCTTCATTCACCCTTCAAACAGCAAATAATCACCTAATGTCCATTCGTTGACATTATTAAAAATCGTCGGCACTAAAGGTGTTACAAATAAGCATATTGATGAAAGGAGTTGCCACATCCATAATTTGACTTAGAATCTGATGCAAATGATCCACATACATCGCATATGCTAAGTTCATACAATTCCAACACAAGCTGCAACCTTAAGTAAGCAAGCAACCAGCTCAAACAAACAACCAAGTAGCTCAAGCACCTTGACATCAATGACAAAACACTCAACAAGAGTTACTTATTTAAGGAAAAATAAGGACAATTTAAAAAGGGACATCACAGTGTATCTTTCTTATTTTAATACCCATTCCTCAATATAAATCCATCCATAATAGGGTTTTCTTCACAAATGAGCCTGATACAATAATGTGTTCATTCTTTAAAGATAGAGTATACAAGAAAAATGGAATGCCTGAAAAGACATTGCACCTCATACAAGTTCTCCTAATTTTGCAAATCTATGCCAAACATATGTAAAATAGGAAGCAATTCTTCAACCATTAGTCAAGAGAGTTACAACAAACAAGAGATACTCCTATACTTTAGGCTCTGCAAGACCTAGGGGGTATCCCTATCAATGTACACTGGACTATGTGAAAAGCAATAGGTTTATTATTGTGTAAAACAAATAAAATGTTCATGCATACATGGCAAGGATTCTTAAAATATAGCACATTCATATACACCCCTTGTACTCTTATGCTCAAGCATGAACAATATAATTTATAAAATAAATTACACATCTAATGATTTTCATTCTTAAAGTATGAGCAGGTTGGGAGGTTTCCTACAAACTGACTGGTGCCTATTCAAAGAAATACAAGTCACCAAATATTGACACCAATTTGCATTAACAACAACATTTCTGGTGGTTCGAAACATGTACCACTACCTTATAGTGACTATTATTGCCTTGCAATAACTTGAACCTGCAAATATAATTTGACTGCAAAATTCTACTAAATAATCCCTTACCAATACTGCAAACCCTACTTGCTTTTTGGGAAGATTTATCACTCTCCTTGAAAGTGTACTAACTAGAACAGCAAATCCTATAGAAAATGTATAGGCAAAGATTTTTCACCTTCTTGAGGGTGTACTTCTCTTCAAGAACAAACAATATGAAAAGGGAGACAACTATGAAATAAAATCATCATTCATATAAGTAACCAGAAATAAGTATCACAATAGAATGAATAGACAAGATTGAAACCGATCTTTCTTCAAATCATAGAAGCAGGTATCTTTAAAATATTGCGATATATTCCAATATATCTTTTTCTTGACAAGGTTCCCAACATTTTCTTGAAAATATCGCAACTTTTTCAAAATATCTCTGGCCAAAATTTTCGCCAATATAAATTATTAGCAATATGTCACTAGAAATATCACAGTAAATTAGTTTTTCTTTATATAAGCATCAGACCTGCAAGTTTTTTGTTATTCTACTCTAGAAGTTTTATAAACAGGTTATACACCTTGAACAATGTAAGTAGCTGTTAAAATTTCCAGTTGTCATTATTGAATAGCAGTTAGATCTGTTGCTAAGGGACAACAACTATTGCTAACGTTATTTAAAAAATGAACATGGCCATCTACAGTTGTGAAGACACCTAGCGTACTTGGGTTTGAAAACCTTGTGGAAACATGATTTTTGTTATTGTGATTAGTGACTATAACTATTGCCTTTGATAATAGCAAACAATGTTGTAACTATTCATGATTTGTGAGCACTAGACAAGATGTTCACACATACATGGCAAGGATTCTTAAAATATGTAATATCCTGGCATAAATTTGTATGCAATTTTTTTCCAATTTTCACCAACTTATGCTCACTAACATTTCATCAAACACTTTGCAGCAGTCTGACTAAGTTTGCATTTGTAATGGTTTTGAATGATTCAAGCAGATTTCTTAACCCCTCATATTGATGGCATTCATTTACAGTCAAGAAATTAACATGGACAGACTTCAAGAACTATTTAACTGAAAATGATATTTAATCTCATATGCAAAGCATTCATAATTCTTCGAATACTTCACATTGACTGGTCTGAAATATTAATAAATTTCTACAATAAAATTTCTGACCTGTAACATCAACAGCAGCTCCCTAGTCACATGTACGGCACATCTTTTATATGTATGGCAGCCCTATGAATTACCACAGCAGACTTAAAAGGCTGCAATTCCTCATTGGTTACTCACGGCCAGGTTTGATGGGCCCACACAAAGATGTGCTGGAAGCAAATAAAACTTTAATCCTTCAAACTATTTCTATCGACCCCATTATGTTGAATGGCCCCTTGGGAAAAGTACGGAAGAAAACTTAAATTCTTTTTATTGTCTCCTTTGACTCCTTTATCAGCTGCATCAGATTTTGTCTTTTCCTTATTGCTACGTGGGACTCCCAAAAAGCTGCAACTCCTCTATAGGCAGATTTGACTGTATTCTCAGCTCCATTTCATCATCTTTGACTCTCTTTTGGTGCAATTTCTTATCTAATTACCTTGATGACTCCTTATGGTGCTGTGCTAAGGATATTGGAGACCATGTGAGCATAAAGATAAGATTTTCAAAATAGTATGGCTGGTAATTGCCACTGGAATAATATTATTTATTTAGGAGATATATCAAAACATAAAGAAATATGCTCAATATCATTCCCTTATTTCTGTATCAAAATAATTAATAAATACCTCTGCATTTGATAAATCAAATACACTGAAATTTGTTTCCAGAGGAAACTTCACACATTTCAATACCACCATTATCGTGCAAATGCAAGAAACCTGGATGATTTCTCCTACTACTAGCTAGGGAGGAATCTTACACCGTTGAAACTGGATACCCGTAGGAATTCCCACCTAAGGTTTCGAACTCCAAAGAGCTCCACCAAAATTCCAAATAAAATGATAAACCAACATATCCCAAATGAACACTCGCAGCCCTTTTTATTTCCATCTGAGAAAACTTCCGGAAACCATTTCAAATTTCCCACCAAAACATTAAACATCTTTTAATAAAGTGGCATTATAAAATACCTTTTAAATACTTTCTTAGCATCACTTTATAATAACACTGCAATCTAATTATTTAATATTACCCTTTTAAATATATTTTTTGCTAGACAATATCAAATAATTAAATTAATGTCTATTTGGCAAGACGGCAAACGAGGACATTACAAAATGTAGCACATTCATATACACCCCTTGTACCCTTAATGTCAAATGATTATGCTATTCTTTAACTTGACATTCTTTACATTATTGGTGCATCACAAATGTTAGTGTTGTCATTGACTTGCTATCATTTTTACTTATCAATGGATATTGTTGTTATTTCATTTGTAAAATAGTTATACGATTGAGGTAATTGTTTGGGAATTTTCATTGTTATAAATGAGCTACTAGTTATGTTGTTGTTAGAATATTATATTCTTATATTGTTTAATGGTCAACAGTAGTTGGTAGGTAGACATTTAATGTCTATAGTATTTTGTTCCTACTATATAATGTACTATGTTCTTGAGTAATAGATATCACATTCTACCAATCCACTTTTTGAACATGGTATCAAAGCTAGTCTGGGCCTAACTCCTTGACGGGAGGGTCCAAGATTATGAGTGTGATCTTCTGAGACTTTGCTAGGTGTATTTGTGAGTCCAAATCGAGGGTTCTTGTTTGAATTTTTCATGAGTATTTTCTCATGAAAAATTTTGACCGTCCTGTTGCTTTAATCTGGGTGCAACTTCAGGTTTAGGGTCACGATTTTCTGTCTTAGACCGCGTTTTATCCTTGGCGCATGATCTACTGCTTTTATAAGTATGATTTTGACGTTGACGTCTCTCTGCCTAGGCACGATTTGTTTGTCTCTCCTGAAGGTCGTGTTTTGAATCACGTTTTTAAAAAAAACTGCAAAAGCTTCTAGGCATTGCGTTTTTTGCCCGCGTCGTGTCTTTTGTTGGTCACACATGCTTTGAAACAAGTTTTCTGGTGATTTCTTTCTCTGAGCGCCAACGGAAGTTCTTCGTTTTTGCAGGTTCTAGGGCCGCGTTTTTTCATACCTGATCGCATTGTTTGCACCCTTTAGGCCACACGACTTGTGCATTTTGAACATGTTTTTCACTATATTCTGGACGTATTTCAAAAAGATTTTTTGTGTCGTGACCTTGTTATCGGGCTTTTTGGAAACGCGTTTGCACACGGATTTTCTTTTGCACGCGATTCTTATCTCTGGCCGCGGTTTTGAATTTGGTTTTAGACACGCGTTTTGCCCTCTTGGTGTCTTTTGGATACATCCTTAAGATTTATGGTGTTTTCCAGAAATTTTCTGCAAATTTTTCAAGCTCTCATGGCGGCTAAGGTTTCCAGAAACTTTGTCTAAGGTTTTGACCCTTCGTTCCAAAGCAAAAAAAAAAAAATTCGATTGCAAATTCTTGGTGGGTTTTTCGAGATCTCAAATGGGTTGGTCTCTGATTTTTCTAGGTGCTTCGTTTTTTGTGCCTCGATTTTTGTGCAGATTTGTTCTAGCAGCTAGAGTTCCAAACCCTCTGTTTTTCCAGCCGACAATCGATGTATGGGTTTTTTAATATTTTTTCCCTTAAAATATTCTGGGAGGGTTTATAATTTTCTCCTAAAAAATTAAGAGTTTTTCCTATATACCCTAGTCGGGGTTTTTGTTGTTTAGGAGGGCTCTCTGATATTTGGTTTTTACCGTTTTTTTTCCAAAAAAACGATGATTTGTAATCTTCGGATTTCTAGGTTTGGCGATTTTTTCCTCAAAAATCGTGGTTGGTTGCAATCTGTATTGGTCGCACTTGGAGTTGTTGGGGCAAACATCTGCACCACTGGCTTCTTGCAGTCTGTTCTAAGGCGTCATGTTCATCTGCAAAAGTTTCGACAATTTGCCAATTTATCCTCAAAATCGTGGCAACTGTTCTTAGTGTGTCTCTAGTTTCAAGGAGGGACAGCTCTGTTAACCAACGTCAGGTTGGACGTTTTGTGATGACTTCTGGTCAGCAGTTCTGCAAATTCTGGGAGGGTTGGTAGCAAACTCATCTCAAGTGGCAGAGTCAATAGCTGACTCTTGTCTTTTATTGCAAAAGCTTTCTAAAGAAGGGGACAGTGTTCTTTGGAATTTCTCTGGATGGTTTTTGGTCATTAACATTCGGCAGATCCAGGGAGTGTCTCAGCAGCAACAGAGTGTTCTGAAGCATTTGTGACCAAAAGACCTGCAGATTGTTTTTTGTAGGCTAGTTAGACGATTGACCATTAAGGGAGGGTGTTAGAATATTATATTCTTATATTGTTTAATGGTCAACAATAGTTGGCAGGTAGACATTTAATGTCTACAGTATTTTTCTCCTACTATATAATGTACTCTATTCTTGAGTAATAGATATCACATTCTACCAGTCGACTTTCTGAACAGTTGTACCTATTGTGATCGTTGTCATCATTATTGTCTTTTGACATAATTCCATTTGTGATTAGTATCTTCTTATGATTATTGATTAGTAGTATTATGTCATTATTGTGACCTATGCATTCTTGAACAATACGATGTTCAGTAGCATCCTCCTTAGTATTGTGATTGATTATTATGGACATCAATATTGTTGTCGACATTATAGGAAATATTGTTGATCAAAGTGATTAATATGAATGTTGTTAAGACAAGACATTGTTGTCTTGAAATGCCAAATATGAATGTTGTCACTACTATAAACTTAATAGATATTTGAAGAGATTAGGGAGACTTTGGTTATGAACTATTGCTACCATTTTGTGTATAGTTTATTCTTTTCGACTTGATAGTTACGGGGAACTGTAGGGTTAACAAGTCAGATTTACCTTAATTGCATTTTATTGCATTAAAGGTTCATTATCATTCTCGTAAAGTTATTTATTAAATTTAAGACACATTTATTACAATTATCTATAATTAGTAATATCAAAATTAATGAGAAAAATCCATATTAAATTCATGATGTACCCTCTTATTTACTTTCACTGTCACTCTCCATGTAATTAGGATGGCTTTAAATGTAAAAAACATCAACTAGTTCTCTCTTTTTTTTTTAATTTTACTATATTTTTTGTTTTCGCAATACTTTTATGGTTTTTTCCAATAATATCTCGAGAAATTAAAAAATATCTTCATCTTTTGGCATGTCAAGAAATTCTTGAGAACAATATTTGCTTCTATGCTTCAAATAAGTATGGTATACAATACAGGGGCTTTTTCCCTCACTATCCCACCCTTTTCAAAGGGAAAAATTCACCCCTTATATAGAAAAGAATTTGACATGTGACAATCAAAGATCACAAGATGAAAAGCCAAAGAAAAAACCTTAAATATGAAGACCATCAAGAATTACAATTTCAATTGCTACATTAATGGTTGCAAGGGTCGTTTCCCTTTTCCACTATTGCATATGAATTTGTGCCTTTATAGTTGTAGGGCCTCAACAGATTGTTAATGGTGCTTTGGGTCATATGGGAGTGTAGGAATACTAAGGATCACTACGAGGGGGGGTGAATCAGTGATCCAATAAAACCAATCACATAAACTTAATGTCCTTGATTTCACAAAAACCTTAAATATTATATTTTGTGAGAAAACACAAAGATGTGCAAGTCACAACATCACATGTGAATTAAGAAAACAACACATCACCAAGAAAAGATGAGACACAGTATTTATAAATGGAAAACCCT
>VDFB02000015.1:450015977-450096504 GCA_007258455.2 Sequoia sempervirens | reverse complement strand
ACAAAGAATACATCTTTTATTATCTGATAAATACTCCTAGAGAGCATACAACAAAAGTTCATTTAACTTGAGGAGAAAGGCCCTCATGGCAGAAATTGAAGGACAGAAACCCACAATTTCTCTTGTAAGTTGAAGGACAAAAACCCCTAACTTGGCAGAATTTGGACACATTTTAAGACATTTATACACAGAGAGATAACTGCAAATTTAAAGAAATATTACAGCAGACTCGAGAATAAGTTTTATAATTTCAAAACTATATTATAAGTTTTAAATCTGAAGTATATATGATCAAAATTATAATTTTTACGATAAATTAATATTTATAATCAACTATGCATTTGATTTTGTGAGTTAGGGTTATTTATTTAAGGCAAAATAAAGAAAATTTAAAAGGGGACATTAAAATTGGTATTAGAGTTGTGATCCTGCCAACCTGCAGGGTAAAGCTAATATGTTGGATGCATTCTAGTCATAGTGAATTGAAATTCCACAAGGAAGATAGAGATGAAAGGTTCTATAAAAGGCCAATACAATATTTTTCAGCCAAGTTTCTTACAAAAAGAAGAGGACATACATTTTGTTCAAGAGTTATTGGTAAAAATACAGGACAAAAAAGGTACAAACTTGAGGCCCCCATATTTTTTGACCAATATCAAAGGTTGCCAAATAATTTCAAAGATAGTGTTCCCTGTGATGAGTACTTGGAGGCACTTGAGAACCATTATCCTGAAAAAAGAGGCCTATATGAACAAATAAGGAAAAAGGCTAAGGAGGAGATCAAGGAACAAGAACCAAAAGAATCAATTGTGGATAGAAGAAATGAAGTCCGAATCAAAATCACAATCACAAGAAACTGGTAAACCCAAAAAAGAAGGGCTAGAACTAGAGCTACAAGAAAATGAACAAACCAATGAGCAAGAACAAGAGGAACCTAAAAAGCAAGTGTAAGATAAAGAGTCTTTGGTAGGAGAAGATGTTTTATTGCTTTCTAATGATGGCATGTGTCACCAAAATATCAATGAAGGGAAGACAAAAGGGGTTCCTCTTGTTGAACAAGAAGATTTCAAGTTGAAGGAAGATGCACCAAACCATGCACCATCTTTCAAACTTCCACAAGATGAGTCATTGATTATTTTCAGAAGAGCATTGAAGATGAATATGCATTTGAGAAGGACATTTTGATTAGCCCAAATCACGAAGTTTTGGGTCACAAAATGTAATATCCCTTGCTATGTCTGATATAGTTTTGCCTCAAGGAATATTGTCAAACACTTCTGATGTAAACTCAATGCTTGCTGGTCTATGATTTCAGTCTGATATGTTTGCTTGGAAATGATATCAAAGTATTTTAAATGCTTGTAAACAAATGCTACAATGTCTAAACTGTTCTGAAAAAGAACTGGTAATTGTATTACTTGCTTGCATTAACAAAAAGAAGGATTACAATATATAGAAAATACAAAGCACTAAAGAAATTAATGAAACCAACTACCTCTACCTACAGACATTTAAGAGACCAACCACCTACAACTGTAGACATTAAATGTCTACCTACCAGAAACAGAAGACAACAAGAAAATATATAATCTACTTAAATACATTCATAATTGACCATTAACATACAGAATACTATTCTAATACCATCCCTTAATGGTCAATCAGTCAACAACACCAAGTTGCCCCCTGAATTTAACAAACTTATCTGGGCTCAAAGACTTGGTGAGAATATTTGTAGCTTGATCTGCTGTCAGAATATACTACAGCTGAACTGATCTGTCTTCTACCAGCTTGCAAATGTAGGGACAATGGAGCTTGACATGCTTGGTACATTCATGGAAGACTGGATTTTTGGCCAGTTTGAGCACCCCTTGATTATCAGTGTACAAGGAAGAAGGTCCTGCTTGTGACATGTGCATGTCAAAAAGCATCCTGCGGAGCCAAACTGCCTCACATGCTGCCTTAATTGTTCCACCGCCTGCTGCTTCTTGTTGGTCCATGTTACAACACCTGTACCCAAATTGAATACATACCCAGAAGTAGATTTTCTGTCATCCCTAAACCTGCCCAATCTTGGTCTGAATAACCAACTAGCTGTGGATCCTTGCATCTGCCACACAGAATGCCATAATCTGAAGTGCCCTTAACATATCTCAGCACTCACTTTGCTGCAATCCAATGATCAGCTTTTGGAGCTGCCATGAAGCGAGAAATGTAGCTCATAGCAAAACTGATATTTGGTCTAGTGTCAGTGAGGTAGATGAGACTGCCCAGTAGTTGCCTGAATGTTGTTTCATCAACCAGAGGTGACTTAGAGTTGGCAGAAAACATCAGCGTGAACCAATTGAAGTACTTTGGAGGCTCACCAAGAATCGCCATCCGAGAATGGTGTCTGATGCTGCTTCCCAACTTGACAGGCTCCACAAACTCCATGATTTTGAGTTTGGATCTCAAGTAGACCAACAACCAAACCCTCTCGAGACAGTTGAGAGAGATAGTGCACATTTAAGTGCCCATAACGCTGATGCCAAATTTTTTCTGATGGAAGTATTCCTGGCGGCCAGAGCGTGCTCCTAAGAATCACTGGAATCAGCAAGTCTATACAAACCATGATCCTCAACTCCCATAGCCATCGTAGTACGTGTCTCATCAACAATGCTGCAGGTGGATGAATTGAAAATAACATCCAACTGGGGAGAATGCCTCATGATCTAGCTGACGGAGAGAAGATTATGTTCCATGCCTAGAACATAGTAGACATCGAGAAATATTAAATTTCTCCCTCCAGAGTGAATCTAAACCTTGCTCTTATCGGCAACTGCATACTCGTCGCCTCCTCCAAAGATCACTGAATCAATGAATGGTTCATATTTGGTGAACCAATCCCGACGATGAGTGAAATGCCGCGAAGCCCCGAAATCAATATACCAAGTAGAAGATTGTACTGGATTTGTTGTTCTCTTGGCCATAAATGCATAGAATGCAGATTCTTTCTGATCAGTGTACTCTGAAACATTGGCTTTAGGTTGAGACCCGCCCTGCTTCTTTTGTTCAGAAGCCAATTGAATGCGACAGTCAGCCTTCATGTGACCATATTTATGGCAATAATTGCACTGAACGTTCTTCTTCTTCTTGCTATCTTGAGAAGAACCAGAGCCTTTCAGCTGAGAAGATTGCGCCTTCCCTTTGTTCTTAGCAAAAAATTTGGCAAAGAACGCTTGCTCTGTGGAGGACGAACTGGTATTGCTCCCAAACTGCTGTCTCCAACGATCCTGTTGTAGAAGCTTGTTACACAAGTCTGGAAACTTCAAGTCAACATTTGTTGAACTAATATTGAGCGTTTCAATGAAATGCTCATAAGATTTTGGCAAACTCTTCAAAGTAATGACGACCATGTCCTCTTCCTCCATTGTTCGACCAATCGCCTCCAACTGATCACAATTGTCCTTAATCTTCGTCAGATGTTCTTGTAAGGACATTTTCTCATCCATCATGATGGAAAAAAGCATGTTCTTGAGAAAGAACGCTATGCTCTTGTCGGAGGTTTCATGAAAGGCCTTCAAATGATCCCAGATTTTCTTAGTAGTTTTGCTAGATGGTACCTGAGGTAGCTGCTCATCTGTGACTGAGAGTTTGATGAGCATGACAACTTCCCGGTTGTGTTCATCCCATTTGTCCTGGTCCTTTCCGGCTACAGTGGGACGAGTTGAGTTCCCCAAAACGACTTGATCGAGGCAACGATATTCAAAGATCATAATCATGAGCTGCTTCCAGGTGTTGTAATTCTTCCCATTGAACTTTTGGCTGCTTTCGAGCATTATATTTGTCAAAGATGCCATCATGTACCCCGAGGTCAAATTGGTGAAGGCACAAAATCACTGCACTAAAAACAAAAACAAGTTTTGCAGGACAATTTCAAAGCAGAAAGCAAAACCCTAGCACGGATTTCGAGGTATAAAACCAATGCAAAGTTTTTAAGACAAAACCCAAAAAATTCGAACACCCAAAAAATTTTGATATCACCCACTTCAACAAATTTCGAGGCACGAAAAACGAGGGACCTAGAAAAATCTAAAGACAACCAAGTTGAGATCTCGAAAAACCCACCAAGAATTTGGTGAATCAAAAAAATTTCTGACTTGAAAAGAGGGTCAAAACTCCTAGCCGAATTCTGCAAAGCCTACGCTGCCATGAAAAACTAGAAAAAAACGCTTGCAATAAATCAGAAAATGCATCCAAACAGATAAATGTCGCCCTCGACTAGGGCGAGAGTGAAGAGCACAAAAGATTTACTAAAAGGGGGGGGGGGGTGAATCAGTAAATCAATCACAAACTTTTATTTCTTTTTCAAACTTATTACAATCAACTTTTGATATGAATCAATTTCCCCAAGTTGACACAATTTTATTGAACTTAATAATTTTCAAAGTAGGCACCAACTTACGGACTTACAAAAAGGATGATTTAGTAGAATATGATCTACAAGGAACACCCTAATCCTTTACAATTTTAGTAGGCACCTACCTACAAGGAGCACCAACCCCTAATGCAAGGTATCACACCTTGACTTGATGGATGAATCAAATTAAGTCAATCAGATCTGCACTCAGCCAATCCTCTAATCTGCCTTTGTGATGTAAATTCTCACACTCAGCCCACACAAGAAGATAAGCTTCTGAATTAGACTTCTTGAACTTGACAACCACATCTCCAGTTTCTTTGAATGAATGCCATTCATATATCTTGCTCCAAACATTGCATCCTTTACTTGAAAGATCACAACAAAAACTTGCAGCTTTCAAAGAGTGTCTCTTCATAAAAATCTGAATTTGTTTCGTCTTTAAACTCCGTAGGTATAATTGACACTGTAATTAGCGCCTCAACCCGGTGCCTCGCAATTTAACCCCAAGATTTGCCCGCCGCAGGCTAAGATGGTGCGTGTTCACTGGCCACTGCAAGCGCTGCGACCGCACGACAGGTCGGGCAGACGCGACTCGGCGCATTCGGGCCAGGTACTGCCCGCACGCTGACCTCGGGTACCACGTGACATTCTAACCCTCATAACTCACTTCAAAGACTTCAAAAGTGGGCCCAAAAGTGAATAAAAAGCAATTTTTTATTTTCTATTTTGCTACAAACCCCTAAAACGACCCAATATGAGGCATTTTAACACTAAAGCATTTCATTTTTACCTCTCATTTTGCTCTCTCCATAATTTGTGTCCATCTTAGCATTTTGAAGGCAGGTGATTGCATTTGAAGGAGATCGATTGTGGAGTGGCAAAGAGCTTCTACAAAGGAGATTTAAGTGTTCAAGGTATGCATTTAAACCCTATTCTTCAATCTTTTGATGATTTTTTTTAAGTTTCTTAGTTTTTGATGAATTTTTTCAAGTTTGTGAAGAAGTTTTTCAAATATATATATTTTTTTTTCATTTTTTTTATAGATTGCAACAATGGCAAGTAGTCAAAGTTCAATGGGTGGGGATGGAAGCCAAAAGTTTAAAATTGATAAAGGATCTCCTTTATGGAGACATACCACACGAATTTCACAAATTCCTGGAGGTGGGGGGTTTGTTTGGAAGTGTAATTTTTGCAATGCACAATATAATAGCTCCTACTACCGAGTAAAACTTCATTTTATGGGCCCTGGTGGTAAAGGGATTAACATGTGTGTGGGTCCAGATAAGAAGGGGTTATCTACTGTACAAATAGCAGGATTTATAAAAGAACAAGAAGATGCCGACAATTCAATTGCAAGAGGAAAACAAACTAGTTATAGTTTCGGAAAGAAAAAACAAACATTACCCACTCATCAGATAGTTAGGCCCTCTAGACATCCCTTCTTGTCTATACCCTCTACGGAAGAAGAAGATGAAGAACTAGAAACCACCACCCGCAAGAGAGGTCCATTAGAGAAAGCATTTAAAATGGAGGCAAGATATATTGCTGAAGAAAAAATTGCACGTTGCCTCTATGCCAATGGTCTTCCATTCAACTTGGTGAGATCACCATATTGGAAGGACATGGTGTCAGCAATAAATAGTGCACCTCCTGATTTCACAAGTCCTGGGTATGAAAAGGTGCGTACCACCTTATTGCAAAAAGAGAGGAAATATGTAGAGGCCCAACTAAAACCAATTAGAGATTCTTGGGTTGAAACAGGTGTATCTATTGTTTCCGATGGATGGAAAGATTTCAAAAACCGTCCATTGATTAATGTTATTGCAGTGTCCCCCAAGGGGGCAATGTTTTTGAGGGCGGTTGACTGTGAAGGGCAAGTGAAAGATGCAATGTTCATTTCCAGGATTCTCATTGACTCCATAGCGATGGTGGGTAGTGAAAATGTTGTCCAAGTAGTTACGGACAATGCAAAAGTTTGCAGGGCTGCAGGTGCTTTGGTAGAGGCCAGATATGAGCACATCTTTTGGACACCGCGCACTGTACACTCCCTCAATTTGGTGATGCAAGCAATTGGCACCCAAATAGAGTGGGTGAAAGAAATATACCAGGAGTCTGAGGAGATCCAGATGTTTGTGACAAACCACCATATGTCATTTCAACTTTTTTTCAATATTAGAATTGTTAGAAAGTGTCTTTAAAATTTAAGATATTTAGCTCTTATTTATCATTTATGTCATATGCTCGAAGTATAATTGAATAAAATAATTTTTGCATTATTATTTACATATTTCTTAAATGTGTTATTGTTCATTATATTAACATGTTCTTAGGCTGCCGAGACCCGGTTTGCATCTCACACAATTGTTCTGAGACGACTTGTGAAGGTGAAAGATGCATTGAGTCAAATGGTTATTAGCAACCAATGGAGTATATGGAAGCAATCAAATTCAGAGAGGGCCCAAAAAGTCAAGGCATTGATCTTGAATGACGATTGGTGGGATCATGTGAATTATGTATTGGAATTCACCGAACCTACCATGTCTATGCTTCGGTTTGCTGATACAGATGAACCATGCTTGGGGGATGTCTATGATAGCATGGACACAATGTTGGAAAAAATAAAAATAGAAATACAAAAAAAAGAGAATGATCCTGAAGACACCTTGTACAAAAGGGTGGAAGCAATTGTTCTTCATCGTTGGAACAAGATGACAACTCCATTGCACCTCCTTGCATATGCCCTATCTCCGAGGTACTATACCACTAAAGTGCTTTCTATCCCAGGGAGAATACCGCCATATAGAGATGCTGAAGTTGCTAATGGGTATAAGACGGCATTTAGTAGAATGTTCAGTGATCCAGAAGTGCATGCAAGTGTCATGAGAGAATTTGGAATGTTTGTCACAGGAACATCAAAAAATCATAATGCTTCTGTTGCTAGAGACCAATACAAAATGGATGGTCTTACATGGTGGTACCTCCATGGTCAAGATTATATGTACCTCCAACCTCTTGCAATCAAGATCCTCTCACAAGTAAGTTTTTCTTTTTTTGCCACTTGTATTGTAAAATTTAACACTTAACATTCTTGAATTTATCTTGCATTTTTTTATTTTATTTTTAATTTTGTTGGTTTTCTCTCCAGGTTGCAAGCTCTTCTGCCGCTGAACAGAATTGGAGTACATACTCCTTTATCCACTCAGTGAAGCGTAACCGGTTGGCTGCAAAAAGAGCTGAAGACTTAGTGTATATTCATTCCAATTTGCGTCTTCTGTCACGTAGGGATCCTCAATACAGGCAGGGGGCAGCGAGGCTTTGGGATGTAGCACCCGAGTCTACTGACTTGGATGCAACCATTCAGGATCTTGTTAGAGCCACTATGGATGATGTGGGTGATATTGATGACATATCACATGGTGTTGGATCCGCTTTGGGTTCAAATGATGATGATTTTGAAGTGGAAACCACTCAAAATCCAAGTCATGATGATTCTGACAATCCTTTTGATGATTGATGAGCATATGAACAATGAACATTGAATCATGTTTCAAATTTTCAATGTTTCATGAACTACATTTTGTAATTCAGTAATTTTATTTGAATATTTTTCAACTATCAATTGGCATTTAATATTTATCTTTGGCATTTGGCATTGGTCAATGATCAAGTATCATACTATGAAATGATTTAGTTTTACAATTCTATGCGTTCTCTTCATTTTTTGTATATATAATACATATATATATATCATAATATACAATTATTAATATATATATATATATATACACACGCACTCCATACCGCACTCCAAACCCTAAAAAAAATTTTGCTCAGAGCCCATCGCATCAAGTTCAAGCATTCTAACCCGCCCCTAACCCTCAACCTAACTTAGCCTTAAACAGATCATGTTGTTCTTGATTTGCTTTTCATGTATTATGTGTTTAATCTATTATAATTTATGAGTTTGTTTGTCTTCAAGAATAAGCGCACCTCTTCAGAAATGAATGATTCTTCAGTGGAGAGTTACGTCTCTTTTTAAATGCATTCCTTCTACATTGAGCATTTCTTTTAATGGAAACTCACATCTTAATGAAAACACACTTGTTTTTGAGTTACGTCCTTTCCAAGACATCTGGATCTCATACGAGTCTCTTAACTTAATTCATATTAATCCAGAAAAGCATTTTACTTAATCGTATCTCTCCAAATAAGTCCTGGAGATACCGCCCTTGATGTTTTATGGTGTTCACAACTGCTCATGAAAAACACGTCTTTTTAAAAGAAATCGAATATCTTTTAACACACCGTTTGTTTGTGTAAAGACGTCTTTTGAAATGTCAACCACCACCGCTTGAAAACACGTCTTCCTTATTTTTAATTCTTAACAAATCACGTCCTCAATTTTTGAATGGCTCGAAACAAATTAATATTTGTTTTTTAGATTGCAACCACCAAAAGCATATCTCGTGTTTTCATTGTGTATTTTAAAACTGCGCGCACTTCAACCATAGTCTTTAATTTGAGCAAGTATGATCGATGTCTTCCAGATTTCAAAAAGAATATTTCGAGCATAAAAATTTGTAGAGGAACAAACTGCGGAATTCCTTTTGTAGACAATGTGATTTTGAATCTTATAAAAATACTTCGAGCCTTTATATAGATGTATCCTTTACTCTGCAGATAGATCAATATGTGTTTGATTCGTTGAATCTTATATTCTGTGTAATATCAATACGATATCTACTATGGAGAGCATGATATTCATAATCTAGACTGAAAATATAAAAGAGGATGTGAACTATGTAATCTGACTTTAACAACACTCTTCTTAACAATCTTCGACCTTCTTAACAAGCTTTGACCTTTGACATCAATGACAATTTTAATGAGGAGTGCCTAGAATGTGAAGACCAAATCAAGAACTAAAATTCTGTGTATTCAATCATGACATAAAAAATGCAAACAAAAACGACTCAACCCAGCCCTGAGCCATAAAAACGGGACTCCAAACTCAGGAAAAAATGCGGCCCTAGAAAGCACAAAAACGTGACTCCAAACTTAGAAAAATCGTGCCCAAAATCAATGAAAAAGCACGGCTAGGGTGTTGAGAAAGTCATGTCCAAATTTCTGAGAAATTGTGCTCTAGAAAGCACCCAGTATGCACCTTACATGGCCTCAAAATGAAACAGATTTTTTGCAGAGAAAAAGGACGGATTTGCAGACAAAAAATACTTTGATTTTTCTTCTTAAAACAAGTTCCACAAAGATGCAAAAAAAGGTTTACGATTTTCAATGAGAAACTCACGAAAATCACAAACAAAAACCCTTGATTTTTTCTTTAGAAAAATCCACAATTTTTAGAGCATAAAAACTAGAAAAAAATGATCTTTATGACTCTTAAAAAAAATCAATTTTTAACAATCCTGGGCTTTGATACCATGTTTTGAAAAAGAACTGGTAATTGTATTACTTGCTTGCATTAACAAAAAGAAGGATTACAATATATAGAAAATACAAAGCACTGAAGAAATTAATGAAACCAACTACCTCTACCTACAGACATTTAAGAGACCAACCACCTACAATTGTAGACATTAAATGTCTACCTACCAGAAACAAAAGACAACAAGAAAATATCTAATCTACTTTAATACATTCATAATTGACCATTAACATACAGAATACTATTCTAACATAAACTATAATCTAAATGCATATATGACTTCATTTTGTCCTTCCAAATGCACATATATGATTCCTACATGTAAAACATGCACCTACAGCCAATTGACATTCTGTCAAACAATTGGCATGCAAACTATTATTCTAATCAACATGAAGATTACATCAAGCATTTGGCATATATCTTATATCTCCTTTATTGAATAATAATTTGAGTACAATGCTGAGATAGATAGCCAAGACTCTTGGCTTCCCAATAAATGTTCAATTACAATGCCAGCCTAATATGCTGATATCAGACATAAACTTTATGTATGCAATTTCTAATTGCTGTATTTCAATCCCTAGACTAGCGATTAATGGAAGACAATACTGACTCAATATGAATGCAATCAGATATTTTTACCATACAAGATAATGTTGCAATCTGTTGTCATAACATCGATATCAACAATGCAAGAAGGATTCTAAATCAAATGTGTACAATGATAGAAAACCTGGAAGTAGTGACTAAAGTGTTGTCCCAGCATTACCATAAACCAATCGATCCTCCCTCAATGCCTATTGTTGTCAAGTGGCAGCGAATATAATCCTTGATGACTGGCAACCTCACAAACTTATTCGATTCTCCTTGAAGGTGAAATATTTGCCCTCAAGATAAGTGTGGTTATCCTCCTTAGTACCCAGCGATCCTTTTATGAGCCAAGATGATTTTTATTAGGCTTGTATAAGCAAAATCGAACTTGCCTGAAGATGTCACTGCTACGCCCGTGAAGCTCCCTCAGCCTCTAATAAATTCATCCATCTATAAGCAAAATCGCACCCTTAAGATGCCACGCCCAAATCAGATCAAGAGCCATGAAATTTCTGAATATAAGATATCAATATTCAAACTGTCCTGAATCACTGAAAATGAAATCTCCACTCTGCAAATTTGTCCACCCTCCATTGAGAATGACTTGGCCCAAACTGAAATGTTCCTCACCAAATCGAATTTCCCCACAAGATGCTTCAATAGGCTGATATAAAATTTCTATCTCCAAATTTGGCCAAAGGCCACAAAATTTGCAATTAAGCACAAGTTGAACTTCTGAAATGAAGCCCACAATGGGCAACAATCTCAGCTGATAGTTTCACAGCCTCAAAGTTGCTCAACCAATGAGAGTTTCGTTCCCAAAGGTCCAATAATGGTAGAAACCCTAGTTGGCTCCTTTACCAATCAATCACATCAAAGCAAATAACAATTCCTGGATGATTAGAAGCTTGGCTTGAACTACCTTTATGCTTTTTCAATCCATCTTCAAGAAGCTTCTAGAAAATAATATTATTTTATTATTTTTATTTGCACCTTATTATAATATTAAAATATAACTTCATAAAGTGCAAACAATTGGTTTCCCAATATCCGGATAACACATTATGTTTTCCAACATTCAGCATAACATAGGAAACCCCCTTATAACTACTGAATCTAGCAGAAGAAGCCAACCACTGACTAGGTAACTGCCTCCAAAAGACTCTCTAACCAAGCTCCTTAGCCTACGAGAGTCAGGAATAGGCTAAATCCTCTGAAACTCAGTTAACACGGCTCAGTACCGTGGGATCTGCTCCTGCACGAACCGGTAATGCGGGTGGTAACGCAAATTTTTAGGGGTTTGGGTATGTATACATGTGTATATATATATATTAATAATTTAATATATTATAAATCTATATATATGTGTTATATATACAAAAAATAAGAGAAATATAGAGAATTGTAAACTAAATCATTTCATAGTATGATACTTGACCATTGATCAATGCCAAATGCCAAAGATAAATATTAAATGCCAATTGATAGTTGAAAAATATTCAAATAAAATTACTGAATTACAAAATGTAGTTCATGAAACATTGAAACATGATTCAATGTTCATTGTTCATGTGCTCATCAATCATCAAAAGGATTGTCAGAATCATCATGACTTGGATTTTGAGTGGTTTCAACTTCAAAATCATCATCATTTGAACCCAAAGCGGATCCAACACCATGTGATATGTCATCAATATCACCCACATCATCCATAGTGGCTCTAGCAAGATCCTGAATGGTTGCATCCAAGTCAGTAGACTCGGGTGCTACATCCCAAAGCCTCGCTGCCCCCTGCCTGTATTGAGGATCCTTACGTGACAGAAGACGCAAATTGGAATGAATATACACTAAGTCTTCAGCTCTTTTTGCAGCCAACCGGTTATGCTTCATTGAGTGGATAAAGGAGTATGTACTCCAATTCCGTTCAGCGGCAGAAGAGCTTGCAACCTGGAGAGAAAACCAACAAAATTAAAAATAAAATTAAAAAATGCAAGATAAATTCAAGAATGTTAAGTGTTAAATTTTACAATACAAGTGGCAAAAAAAAAAAACTTACTTGTGAGGATCTTGATTGCAAGAGGTTGGAGGTACATATAATCTTGACCATGGAGGTACCACCATGTAAGACCATCCATTTTGTATTGGTCTCTAGCAACAGAAGCATTATGATTTTTTGATTTTCCTGTGACAAACATTCCAAATTCTCTCATGATACTTGCATGCACTTCTGGATCACTGAACATTCTACTAAATGCCGTCTTATACCCATTAGCAACTTCACCATCTCTATATGGCGGTATTCTCCCTGGGATAGAAAGTATTTCAGTGGTATAGTACCTCGGAGATAGGGCATATGCAAGGAGGTGCAATGGAGTTGTCATCTTGTTCCAACGATGAAGAACAATTGCTTCCACCCTTTTGTACAAGGTGTCTTTAGGATCATTCTCTTCTTTTTGTATTTCTATTTTTATTTTTTCCAACATTGTGTCCATGCTATCATAGACATCCCCCAAGCATGGTTCATCTGTATCAGCAAACCGAAGCATAGACATGATAGGTTCGGTGAATTCCAATACATAATTCACATGATCCCACCAATCGTCATTCAAGATCAATGCCTTGACTTTTTGGGCCCTCTCTGAATTTGATTGCTTCCATATACCCCGTTGGTTGCTAATAACCATTTGACTCAATGTATCTTTCACCTTCACAAGTCGTCTCAGAACAATTGTGTGAAATGCAAACCGGGTCTCGGCAACCTAAGAACATGTTAATAGTAAGTTAATAACACATTTAAAATATGTAAATAATGCAAAAAATTATTTTATTCAATTATGTAAAACATGACATAAATGATAAATGAAACTAAATATATTAAAGTTTAAAATTTACCTTCAACAATTCCAATGTTGAAAAAGTTCTGAAAATTGCTTGTGACATATGGTGGTTTGTCACAAACATCTGGATCTCCTCAGACTCCTGGTATATTTCTTTCACCCACTCTATTTGGGTGCCAATTGCTTGCATCACCAAATTGAGGGAGTGTACGGTGCACGGTGTCCAAAAGATGTGCTCATATTTGGCCTCTACCAAAGCACCTGCAGCCCTGCAAACTTTTGCATTGTCCGTAACTACTTGGACAACATTTTCACTACCCACCATCTCTATGGAGTCAATGAGAATCCTGGAAATGAACACTGCATCTTTCACTTCCCCTTCACAGTCAACCGCCCTCAAAAACATTGCCCCCTTTGGGGACACTGCAATAACATTAATCAATGGACGGTTTTTAGCAATCTTTCCATCCATCGGAAACACAGATACACTGCTTCAAACCCAAGAATCTCTAATTGGTTTTAGTTGGGCTCCTACATATTTCTCTCTTTGCAATAAGGTGGTAATTTAATTCTTCGCTACCTGTGACTTGTGAAATCGAGGTGACCTGATGAGATACTGACACACCATGTCCTTCCAATATGGTGATCTCACCAAGTTGAATGGAAGACCATTGGCATAGAGGCAACGTGCAATTTTTTCTTCAGCAATATCTCTTGCCTCCATTTTAAATGCCTTCTCTAATGGACCTCTCTTGGGGGTGGTGGTTTCTGGTTCTTCATCTTCTTCTTCCGTAGAGGGTATAGACAAGAAGGGATGTCTAGAGGGCCTAACTATCTGAGTTGGTAATGTTGTTTTTTTCTTTCCTTAACTCAGAGAGCATTAGTGAAAGTGGTGATCTTGCAAATGAATCCTATAAACAAAGCCTCACAATTCAAGGGGAGGGGCCTCTATAAAATCCCAACGAAATGATCTTATAAAATAAAATAGAACCACACAATTAAATTTCTCTATTTGTGAATAAGGAATACGTGTTTGAAAATACAATTTGGCTGAATGAATAAAGATAAGTGCACCTTTGTTATCAATTATCATTTTGTACATTACCGATTGTCTCATTCTTTTGTACATTTTCAAAGAGATTTTATGACTAAATGGAATTGTCAGCATCTTCTTGTTCTTTTATAAATGCTGCTATTTGTACAACAGAAAACCCCTTCTTATCTGGGCCCACACACATATTAATCCCTTTACCACCAGGGCCCATAAAATGAAGTTTCACTCGGTAGTAGGAGCTATTATATTGTACATTGCAAAAATTACACTTCCAAACAAACCCCCCTCCTCCAGGAATTTGTGAAATTCGTGTGGTATGTCTCCATAAAGGAGATCCTTTATCAATTTTGAACTTTTGGCTTCCATCCCCACCCACTGAACTTTGACTACTGGCCATTGTTGCAATCTCTAAAAAAAGTGAAAAAAAAAATAAAATTTGAAAAACTTATTCACAAACTTGAAAAAATTCATCAAAAACTAAGAAACTTAAAAAAATTCATCAAAAGATTGAAGAATAGGGTTTAAATGCATACCTTGAACACTTAAATCTCCTTTGTAGAAGCTATTTGCCACTCCACAATCGATCTCCTTCAAATGCAATCACCTCCCTTCAAAATGCTAAGATGGACAAAAAATATGGAGAGAGCAAAATGAGAGGTAAAAATGAAAAGTTTTAGTGTTGAAAGGCCTGAAGTATTGGATCGTTTCGTGGTTTTGAGGCAAA
Source organism: Sequoia sempervirens (assembly GCA_007258455.2). Classification (NCBI taxonomy): domain Eukaryota; kingdom Viridiplantae; phylum Streptophyta; class Pinopsida; order Cupressales; family Cupressaceae; genus Sequoia; species Sequoia sempervirens. The sequence goes on along the minus strand of VDFB02000015.1, from coordinate 450,081,450 downwards.
AAGAAACAGCAAATGCTTTTTTTTCATTTTTGGGCCCATTTTAAGTGCTAGGCCGGGTTCTCAGGGTTCACTCGGCATCATAATGCTACCGTACCGTCCACAGACGACTGTGGTGCGTGTCCAAAGATTCCACCCACAAAGCACCTCGCATCGGAGCCCAAGACCAACCCAAGTTCGAGGCCCTGTGGGTAAATTAACTGCAACCTAGTTTGAAATCGGAGATGCTCATGAAAATGGGGACATTACACAAAAATGGAAGTGTTGAGGATATCTCAACAAATTCTTTTTAAGCAAATGAGGAAGTAAACACATTAGAGTCACATGCTAAAGAAGGTTTCAATAGTTACTATTGTTGATTTTGAGTATACGAGAATTGTTAGATCAACAATGAATAATAAGCAATTTGGGAATGTTGACACTAATTGAGAATAAAAAATGAAGGATTGAGAAGACAATTGTTTAGAATTAGGCCAATATGAATGGTCTAAACAAGAAACTAATTTCCAATTTGATAATAGGAATAATTTCAATTGTTCCACTAGGTTACAAATAATCTGCTTTTTGAAATGGATGCAAAGAGGTTTATACACTTTTTGAAATAAAGGCAAAGACATATCTTGGTTCAAGTTTCACAACTTGTGGTGATATTAGAATAGCGCAGCGGAAGATGAATAACGAAATGGTTCTTCATAAAGAACGACCCCCTAGAAAATTAGAAGTTGTAGGGACAAAGCAATTAGTAGAGTTGGTTGTGACTCGAGAATATTTGCAAGACAAAATGAATCATCAAGCAAAATTATTTGAACACAAGAAAGACAAAGTTATTCAGCAAGATTTAGCAACAAATAGTCAGCTAATGAAATACACATCATTAAATTGTATTTCCAAGATTGATTTGGGATCCCGGTATCTTCAAAAAAATTCAATCAAGTGAAGAAATTCTAACAGCATCCTAGTTTGTGATTGCTTGAGGACAAGCAATCTTGGGAAGGGTGGACTACAATGTCCCCGTTTAGAAATGAGATTATAATAATAATAAATTAAAATATATAAAAATAATAAATATATATGAAATATAAGATAATTATAAAATTTAAAATTAAAGTTTAATTTAATCAAAAGGCAAGGTACATGTGAAGAATCATGACTATTGAAGGAAAAAAGATATATAAGAGACACCAAACAAGGAGAAGGAGCATCATACAAAGAAAACATCTTTTATTATCTGATAATTACTCCTAGAGAGCATGGAACAGCAATTCATTTCACTTGAGGACGCAACCCCTAACTTGGAAAAATTTGGACAAATTTCGAGACATTTATACAAAGAGAGATAACTACAAATTAAAAGAAATATTACAGTAGAGACTCGAGAATAAGTTCTATATTTTCAAAACTATGTTATAATCAAAATTATAAATGTTAGCATAAATTAATATTTATAATCAACTATACATTTATTATTGTGAGTTAGAGTTGAAGTGCACACAAAAAATGCAGAGACGACGGGAGGGGGGTGAATCAGTATTTTAAACTTTCAAAACTCAAAACTAACAGAATCAGTAATGAAAACAATATAAGCAAGCATCAATAAGAACACCAATTTCATGTGGAAAACCTTTTCAGGTAAAAAACCACAGCAAATCAATATCTTTCATTAAACACAAAGGGCACCAACCTAGTTTATAAAAGTAAGCACCAACTTCTTATTGCTAGAGCGCCAACTCCAGTGTGAGCACCAACTCACTGAAGATTGTCATAACACTGCAACTCTGATTTTTGAACACAAAACAATCTGCACCTGTAGGTTCTTGCTTTTGTTCATTAGCACCTTCCAAAAACTCACTCAGGTTTTTGCATTATGCATCCCAAAAAATAATGAATGAAACAAGGACATTAAGTAACACTGTTGAAAATTCCTACACCTCACTTTTCATGCCTTTTAGACAATATCAGAGTTTTGAATGTTACATCCTCATATGCACAACTCAAGTCGGAATTTTATAGAAATAGTGACATATTTGAGTATACACTACCTCAATTCTTATTTGCAAAGAAAAACAGATCGATCCTTATATATCTTGTCTTCATATTTTCAAATCACATAAGACGCCCATCAGCTAAGAGCATCACACCCTCCAAAATCGTGCATATACAAACTCACACACCCAGACACTTATATCTTCGCAACTTGAAGAATTTCATGCTATATTTTTTTTCTACCAAGGCAGCTTTAAAACCTGTTAATGTTTTTCTTTTTGGTCCACGAAAATGGTTTGCAAAAACCTTTTAGAAACTCATCACTGACGACAACACATACCCCTGTATTTTTAAACAGCATACACACAACCCGAACACATTTGAAAAACCACCCACTTTGCATTGACAGCTACAGTTACATGTCCGATATAGCAAGGAGTTTTTTGATGATTATAGAGTCCGCGTTGAATTAGCTGAAGCACCAAAAACTGAATTCCATTGACACCAGATTAACATCACTCTTGGCTAAAGATAGAGTCGATACTTGTTAAGGAAGCCTTCAAAAAACAATTTCAGAAATACCATAAATGAATAAAACTAATGTGCTATTCCTTTTTTAAAACACTTGACTTCACTTCTACCGCCATTCATATGCATCGATAATATTCTCAGTGAGTACAAAAATCAAAATTCATGACCTTAATTCACCCTTCAAACAGCGAATAATCACCTAATGACCATTCATTGACATTATTAAAACTATCGGTACTGAAGGCGTTACAAATAAGCATATCGATGAAAGGAGCCACCACGTCCATAATACATAGAAGACTTAATACCATGAGCCGTCACAGAAGATGAGGATGGAATAAAATTATTTTTTTCAAATAAAGCCACCTTGAAGATATAAACAAGCCACCAGATTAATAGCCGACACATAAATCCGTCCCACACATACTTGACAAGAGTAATTGTGATTGATGCCATAAGAAAGTGGTAGAGTCGCCCCATAAAACATAAATATTAGCCGCCTCACTAAAGGAAGCCGTTGATATTCTCCTCATAGGCATTACAACTCTTCAACCCTTTGACAAGTCAAGGGTGATATGGCACTTACATGGAAACTAACTAGGCATTTTGACTTAGAATATGACACAAATGATCCACATACATTGCATATGCTAAATTCATACGACTCCAACACAAACTGCAACCTTAAGTAAGCAAGCAACTAACTCAAGTAAGCAAGCAACCAGCTCAAGCAAACAATTAAGTAGCTCAAGCAAGCAACCAAGCAGCTCAAGCACCTTGACATCAATGACAAGATACTCAACAATCTCCCCCTTTGTCATTGATGGCAACACCATCTAAAAACACACAGCTTTGAAACTAAAACCATTCAAAACCAACCTGCTCTGAAACAAATACTGCTCCCCCTTTGCATCAATGACTGTTACCAACCTGCATAACTAAAACGAAGCTGAAGAATATGACAATGAAAGCTCCCCCTGAGTCAAAACAACAACTCAAAGATGGAGTGAAATCACTCCAAACTTCTCCCTCAAGTATACGAAAGTTTCCTCTGGTAGAAGCTTAGTAAACAAATCTGCAATCTACTCTTTAGTAGAAACGTATTCTAACTTGTTAATCGCTAACCTATTCTCTCAAAAAATGATACTTAGTAGGAATATGTTTAGTCCTAGAGTGTATAACTAGATTTTTACAAATGTTAATAGCACTAGTGTTGTCACAAAAGATAGATATAGGATGCTCATACTCTACCTTAATGTCTTTCAACGTTTGCTTCATCCATAGGACTTGCATGCAACAAGACACGACTGCAATGTACTCTGCTTCAGCTGTACATAAAGAAATGGAAGCTTGCTTTTTGCTCAACCAAGATACAAGACAGCCAACTAGATAGAATGCACCTCCACTTGTGCTCTTTCTATTATCAACACAACCACCCCAATCTGCATCTATATAAGTTGTAAGTGTGAAATCATTACCTTTAGGATACCATAACCCATAATCCATAGTACCTTTAAGATACTTGAAGATCCTCTTAACTACATGAACATGAGTATCCTTCAGAGCAACCTGAAATCTAGCAACATAACAAACTGCTTGCATAATGTCAAGTCTAGTAGCTAACACATATAATAAACTTCCTATCATAGACCTGTACAAAGTTTGATTAGCATCTAGAGACTCATCATTTTTACTTAACTTGCATCTTGTCACCATGGGGGTACTCATAGGATTGCAATCCTCCATTCTAAACATTTCAAACTCCTTCATATTAGTAGCAAAAACTTGACACATCTCTTCACAATTGCTACCAAAAATTAGATCATGTTGTGACCTATTTCACACATCACCCCATTGCAAATGGGGACCCTAGTAGTTTGCATTTTAGGGCTTTGCCGTTGCGCTTCAGTTTCATTTGATCTCTATTTGGGGGTTTAGAGTTTGAGTCTTTGAATGGTCACCCGAGTCAAGCGAAGAATTTGAGCCTGAATCATTGTGCAAACATCATCACAGTACTTAGGAGGCCCGAGGGACGAAGATCGACTGTCGTTTCAGTCAATTCTGACATCTCCTACTTTTTGGGGATTGCCCCTTCGGACCCCCTATTTTTTAGGGAATTCATTTTTGGCACTTTTGGCCCATGTTAGACTTCCTATTTTTTAGGGGCTATTTTTGGAAAGATTCTATTTTTGGCAGGGTTTCTATCTTTAGGAAGTGCCCGGATTTCAAAAAACCAGTCAGAAGTCCCAAAAAACCAATGGAAATCACAAAAAATCATTTTAAAATCTGGAAAAATTCATGAAAAGGTTTGAAAATCATGGTGAAAAATCGCCTAAGTATGGAGATATGAGTTCATGAAGGCATGGAAGGAAGGCTGAAAGTCTGACCAGCAGGGAGAATGGAGAGCAATATTAATGGCATGGATATAATTCGCCATAGGAAAATGAGCAATGGCTTGGCACAAGGTCAAGTCTGCCATGGCAATAGCAAAAGCTTCAGCCAAGTCCGCCATAGGAAGAGGAGAGATGGCACAAACATATGGAAGTCCGCCCCAAGACAATGGCATGGACTCATGGAAAGTACGCCCAGCAAAGCAAGGTAATGGCATAAACATGAGTGAAGTCCGCCCCATGTAGAATGGAAAGAGGTGAAGGTAAGTCCGCCCAGCTCACAAGAGAAAATGGCTAAACACTAAGCCAAGTCCGCCTAGCACAACAAGGCATGGCTTAAACATGAGCAAAGTCCGCCATATGGAGATTGGCACAAACATGAGTCAAGTCCGCCATATAGAATGTGAAGTGCCTTGAGCATAAGCTAAGTAAAAGATGGACGGCTTGAGACAATGGAAAGTCCACCCTATGCCTTGGCAAAATGGAAAGAACACTAGTGAAGTCCGCCATACTTAGAAAAGCTAGAGAAAATCGAAATTTTGCCTAAGTCTAGACATTAAAACATTAAAATATCAAATAACATGTCTAGAAAATAACAAAATTCGCCAAAGATTTAGCAAGTTGGAAAAATTATGGTAAAATAAAATGGAAGAAAAAGATTTGCCTAAGGCAAAGGCAACAAAATTTAAAAGAAAATCAAATTTGCCTTAGGATAAAATAAAAATGCCATAATTTAAATAATTAAAATAAAGGGGTTGAAACATGACACATGAAAATTTTAATTTTTCAACACCCAAAGAGATAAAATTTGAAATTTTCTCTAAGACTCAATTTTGGAAAAAGACAAAAGTGACTTCACTGAAGTGGCACTTGATTTAGAAACTTTCCCGGAGACTGATGCTAAAGATAAAATTTGCCATTCGGAAGCTGAGTGCAAGCCAAGTTCAAACTTGATTTCATGGAAACAATTGAATTTTGCTAAATAGGTTGAACTTCTCATCTTTATAATTGAATTTTGCTTCTCATTTTTCAATCATTCAGTTTTCGAAAGAGAAGTTGTGAGAAGAAATGCTTATGCTCAAAATGTCCGCCCCACATCGCACCTGTCCTACACCCTGCTGGCTCTCCTCCGTCTTGAAACAAACCCCATCCTGTCTCTTCTGCCCCAACAGCAACCCCAAGTCAGATCACCAGTCTCCAAAACACTCTTCCTCCACCACTCCAACAGTCTCTGTCCTCCTGTTCTGCAATGTTCAGCCCAAGGCCCTGTTCTGCCCACACCCAACCCAAATGCCCAACCTTCATCCCATTAACACGGATTTCATCCCACAACCCAAAGAAGAATGATGCGCAATGGTATTGTTCATGCAATTGGATTTCCGCCTACAAAAGAATGTCCAGAGCTCATGGTAGAGTGTGCATTGCATTATAATGCACAAGAAAGATAGATAGAGGCACCTGATGGAAGGGTACTGGCATATTTGATTGAGCCAGCCATACAAGAGACATTTGGAATTCCAGCTTACCACCAGACATCTTATCGAACCAAAGATGATGCACGTAAACTTTACGAAGATCAACAAGATCTCTGTGCATCAAATATGAATAAGTCCTGGTTGGTGAAGCCCAGACCTACTGCCAAAAAGATGCCGAAGAAATTGTCCAAAACTGATTTTCAAGAAGAATACCAAGATATTGTCTTACTGCTGAACAAAATGGTGGGCAATCCTTAGGGTGCGCCCTTTGAAACCTGGATGTATTATTTCATTGATGAAATAACTTCCGGAGTGAAAATGTTCACCTGGTCAAGAATGATCAGTAACAGTCTCCACGAGAAGTTGGTCAACCTGGAAAGAACCAAAACCTTTCATATGAGTTCTTATGTCATATCTGCTTGAAAGGACCTACAGATATGCTAGCCTGATTTGCAAAGGTGTAGTCGGCAATGGCGAAGGAGAGTTCAAGTCCTACGATTGCTATCCGCAGTTGTAGTTGAAGGAGAAGTCACACTTCAGACGGGCGCATCACGCCTTTCTTATGTATATCACTCGAATTCTCCAAGGCAGAACACATCAGAGGCTCACCCGTGAGGCCAAAAGTTTGATCGGCAAATATGGATCCTGGTTCATCCAGTTTCCCAGATTTACATACATCAGGATTCAAGGATTCACAGGTCGCCCGTACAAACTGCCAATCTATCCTACCAACAGAATGGTTTTACTGGAAGTTCTGAGGCAATTGGAGACATCAGAATATCCAAAGGCCAAAAGCAGAAAGCAGTTGTCACTTTTCCACTTTTCATTGGCAATATGGAAGAATCATGTCCATCGGTGCAAGCGGTAGAGAGTGCTCGATTCGAGATACAAAGATACCCGTTCATATCCTACAAGCCCAGAGTTGACTTCGATCCACTTCATCACATTGGAACTGTGGACAGAGAGAAATATAAACACAGAATTGACTTAGAAGACTTTTGGGCAAATGCCACTGATGAATACGACGTAAGAAAAAGACTGTGGTCAAGGCTGCCGCTGAATATGATAAGGGCGACAGAACTCTTCCGAGTACCTGATCAGCTGGATGATGATGGAGCATACGTGCAGCCGAGCCTCAATGAAAGACAGCTGCTTCCTCCTGTAAGATGGTATGAGCCTGAGCTTAGTGACTTGACAACATTCATGAGGCCTGTGTTCAAATATTCCTAATGGTGGATGGACCAGCAAGTGCAAATTTTGCAACAAAGGAAGGTGCAATTCACATATGACTTGATGGGTGAGGCAGAGTCTTGTTCCTCAAATGCCAGTGCATCTCATGGAGGTGAACCAACGAGCGTTGCCAACTTGAAAAAGAGAAAAGAAATTGATGACTCTACAAAACAGAACAAGAAGAAAACAGCAGATGAAGGACCCACTCAAAAGAAGCAGAAATCCAAGCCCCTTCATTCGACTACATCCAGAAATATAGATGAAATATTGATCATGGAAGAAGAGTCATGGGAGCAAGTCAGAATTCCCTCGCCAGTTTTGGAAAGAGATATGGAGCCAATGCAATTGGTAGATGATGATCATCCCTCTCTTACAGGCACAGAGATTTTGGAGTTGGACAATGACATGTATATCATGGATGGAAAATTTGAAGAGGGAATGATTTCCGCTCTCAAGGGAATCCAGGAAGACCCATCCGTGCAAGAAGTTCAGGATATGCAAGATGTCCAAGATCATCAGGAAGATGGAATTGAACAGTCAACCATCCCAGATTGGCTGAAAGAGAGACTAAAAATAAAGGCGCCAGTAGAGTTACCAGAAGAAGATGATACCGCAGACTTCTTGGCGAGGATAGAGCAGACTGCCACAAGAAAGCCAGCCAAGAAATTTGTTGCCATACAAAGAGATGAGGTTGGTAACCGCACAGTGCAAATTGCAGTGCCTACAGTTGATAAATTCCAAAAAGAGATTGCCCCAAATGAATATGCCATCACAACTATTGATATTGGTCCGACAACAAAAGGACAAGAAGTTGAGGATCTGGATAATTCTGTTGCCACCATCAAGTCTAGGCTGCAAAAAGAAGTGGAAGAAAAAAAGGAATATAAAAGAGAGATTGAGCATCTAAAAGAATATATCCAGCATTTAACTAGGCCACTCAATCAAGGTGACCAATCAACACCTCCACTTCCAAACTCTTCACAGGAACTAGTCAGAAATTTTGAAGAGGAATTGACTACAGCCAGAGAAATTAAAGAATGGATGGCAGAAAAGAAAGAAGAGGCGATGGCATTCGCAGAGAAGTTAGCATATGTTTATGAGCAAACTTCCTTTCTGCTATCATGAGTGGCAAACTTGGCCGAAGCATGGGATGGCCTCCAAGACATCCAGAATAAAATTATCCCATGTATTCGAGAGGTAAAGGGCATTCCAAAGCAGAGATTGATTGATGAAAAGATTATTGAAGCTGGAGTTGCATATGATTTCAGCAGCTGGTATTATGCATTGATCTCACGAGGAGAAGTCCTGGAAAGAGTAAAGCAAGATGGCGCCAAAATTGAAGAGCAGGCAAAGGAGATTCGGAGTAAGATTTACCAAATGGCTGCAGATGTGCTTGACAAAGATATTGTCTGAAAGAAACACTTGCAGCCAGAAAATTTAAAAGATAAAGTTCAAAGAATTTTCTCCATCACTTCCGAGCCAATCATGAAGGAAAATTTGACCGAAGCATTCAGCTTCCTGACCGTCCGAGACACCTTTTTGCTGCATGAAACAGAATGGACAATCACCTTCGCAAGATGTGCAGAAAGTCTAGACTTGCTAGAGTACAAAGTCAATGTGCTGCCAGACATTTCCATGGAAGAGGTTAGCATGATTGTGTCCAGGTTCACCAAACGTAGTGCTTTGCGAGTGGGTAAGGATGCAACTCCCAGTGCATGAAGTTCTCTGCAGTTAACTGATTGTTGTTTAGGCAACCCTAATTAGGGTTTAGTTATTTTGAATATGGGCCGTTAATCTCATTTTGATCTTGGTCGTTCATTGTACTCAAGAAACTCTATATAAACACCCCCCTCCCACTCTCTCTCATTTTTGATAGATAGAGATATAGAGATAGCAAGATATAGAGGATTAGAGGAGATTGTAAAGCAATAGAGCATAGATAATAAGAGAGAGTTTTATGAAATTGTTGCTAAAGACTATCTTGATAATAAAGATCATAATGCATGAGATGCTTTGAATCCTTTCATTGTCAAATGGTTGCATGGTTGCATATTTCTCTTCCTCGTAAAATAGATTTGAATTAGAATCTTATTCAAATGTATGTTAAGAGAATGATAGATTGATAGCAGAGATTAGTGAAACTTAGCTCATACTTTCTTTGAGTGAATGCTTTTCATTCAATGCCTAAAGTTAGACTGAGCTTTTGATGTGGATGCTCCAATGTTTACTTCGAATAATGTTGTTCTATTGATGGTATTGTTCGTAGTAAAGAAATCTTAAACACAAATCCCAGAAGATTGCACTTGCTTTGTGTAGTTGTCGTGTAGCGTGGTGAAACAAAGTATTGTTTATTTAATTTCACTCAATCCTTGCCATCTCTTGATTTCGTAGGAATAGCATAGGATTTCTAAACCCTTACTCTTTTTTCGCTTTTTTTTTTTAATCTAAAGTCAGAAAATTCCAAAATGATACGGCATTCGCATCTTTGCTTTTCTGAGTAACTTGCCAAAGTAAATCCCTATTGTGTCCCCGGCAAATCACAACGACCACAGAGCTTATCCACACCTAGCTGAAACATTGGAATTGTCTTATGATCTTTCTTGCAGTCTTAGCATACGAGGTAGTTTTTCAAAAGGGGATAGAGCGTCTTTGGACACTTTATTCTAGAATGTTTGTTGTGTCATAAAACACGCATCAAAAGATCATCAACATAAACTACAACAATCGACATATGATTACTTTCTTCTTTCACATATAGATTGTTGTCTGATATCCCTCTTCTGAAGCCTTGGTGTTGCAAATAACTGTCCAATCTAACATACGAAGCACATGGGGTTTATTTAAGTCCATAAAGTGCCTTCTTCAACTTGCATACATAGTTCTGATTTTCTGATATAACAAACCCATTTGGCTGTTCTATGTAAACTTCTTCATTCAAATTACCATTTAGAAAAGCAAATTTGACATCCATTTGAAAAAAATTAAAATCTTTGAAAGAAGTAAAGGCTAAGAACATTCTAATAGCTTTTAAATGTGCAATAGGAGCAAAAGTTTCTTCAAAGTCAATACCTTCAACTTGTGCATACAAGCCTTGCTTTGTTTCTCACATCTTGACCATCTTCATTCAACTTGTTTCTAAACACCCACTTGGTACCAATCACATTCTTGTCCTTTGGCCTTGGGACAAGTTCCCAAGTTTCACTTTTTTGAATCTGATCAAGCTCTTCTTCCATGGCTGCCACCCAATGTTTATCTTCTACTGCCTCCTCAAAAATTTTAGGCTCAATCTTGGACAGCAAGGAGACATCTCCATCTTCATAATAGTTAGTATCTCTTCTTGTGGCTCTTGGTCTATCCTCTTGCAAAATCTGATCAATAGGATGATTTCTTTGAACAAACTTTGAAGAGGTCTTCGAAAAAAGCCTTAGATGTGTTCTTACTTTGGACATTTGTAGGTGTATTTTCTGTAGTAACATCCACTCTCCCATGTTGAACACATGAAGGTGTATTTCCATAAGTTATATCTGCTGCCCTATGTTGTACATTTCAAGGTGTTTGTTGAACAGCACTTTCTTCTTCATCTACTTGACAACTACCATCATCATCTTGCATCTTGTTATGAATGTTAGTGTCTTCATGAACCTTCACATTAGCACTTTCAACAATCTTGCGTAATCTTTTGTTAAAACATCTATAATCTTTACTTTTAGAAGAGTATCCTAAGAAAATCCCTTCATCAGCCCTAAGATCAAACTTCCCTAGATTGTCTTCATCCCTTTTAATATAACAAGAACTACCAAAAATTATGAAATATGTGAATGAAGCAGGCTTACCTTTCCATAGTTCATACGGAGTCTTGTTATGCTTTGCTCTAATCAGTCCCCTATTCTGAATATAAACAGCAGTATGGACAGGCTCTCTCCAAAAAGAATAGTTCACCTTTGACTCATTCAACATGCTACAAGCCATTTCTTGGACCGACTTGTTCTTCTTTTCAACAACACCATTTTGTTGCGGTGTTCTTGCAGCTGAGAATTGTCTTTTTATTCCATGTTTGTCACAAAAATTTACAAACTCATTTGATGTAAACTCTCCTCCATTGTCTGAACGTAAGCATTTGATTTTTAGACCCTTCTCATTCTCCACTAAGGCTTTGAAAACTTTAAACTTCTCAAGTGCTTCTAATTTTTCCTTCAAAAATACAACCCAAGTCTTTCTTGAAAAATCATCAATTAATAACATAAAATATTTCTCACCTTGCATACTCCTAGTTCTTGTTGGCCCACATAAATGAATGTGGGTCAACTCCAGAGGCTTTGAGCTTGAATACTCTTTTGACTTGAAGCTCTTCCTTGTTTGCTTTCCCAATTGGCATTCTCTACACACTGTCTAAAGGTTTTGTAAGCGTCGGCATGTCTCTAACAACTTCCTTTCTGTTGATCTGAACAAGACTATCAAAGTTCATGTATCCCATCCTCCTATGCCATAACCAACCTTCATCTTCCTAACTCAAACCGTACTTCTCACTTTTGATATCATCAAGAATGTACAGATTGTTAGCATCCCCACTTGCATCAGCAAAATGTTTACAATCCTTACTAATTTCACAACAATCTGAATTGAAAACTAGGGTGTGTCCTTGGTCACACATTCGACTTGCACATAATAAATTATGTTTCAGGCCTACATACAAAACATTCTCAACTTTGGTCTTACCATCATCCAAAACAAGAGTGCCTTTACCTGAAATTTTTTGCAGATTCATTATCACCAAATCTTACCGTACTTCCATTAGTCTTCTTGAGAGTAAGAAACTTGCTCTTGTCTCCAGTCATATGCCTAGAGCAGCCACTATCAATATACCATTTGTCTCTCTCATTTTGTGCATGAAAGGTTGTTTGCACATCATAGACTCTACTGAAACTTCTTTCTCCAAACCTTAGCAACCTCTTTTGCTTTGTCTTCTTTCTCAACCTTCTTGTTCTGCTTAGAGAAATCCGCCATACCACTTCTACAAACTTTTGCAGTGTGACCAAAGTTATTACACTGATAACATATAACATTGCAATTCCTCAAGGGAGCAAAAGAGTTCCTACTCGTAAGTCTGAAATCATTTCTTACAAACACTCTACAGTTGGTTGCCTTATGTCCAAAACGATTGCAAGAGAAGCAATAACCATAAAAGAAATAATTGTTAAACCTGGTCATATGTGCTTGTCTTGAGATAGGAGGCCTCTTGAAAGTACCATTTCTGATTTTTGATGGTGAATCCTTTGTTCTATCAAAGTTGGTCTTCTGCTGTTCTTCCTTTGTAGGCTTGGAACTTTGACCTTTTTCAAATCCAACTCCACTCTTATTAAGTGAACGTTTTTGTAAACTGATAATTTTGTCTAACAAGACAGCACTCTCTTCATTCTTGATTTCTCTATTTAGTTGAGACATAGCCTTGTCAAGTTGTTTTCTCGATGAAACAATTTCTAATTCAAGCTTCTCACAGTTTTCTTCCTCTATTTTGAGCAGATTTCTAACATCTTCTTCAATCTTTCTAGCTTCCTCAATCTGAACCTTCAAATCAACAATCAATTTTTCTGCTTTTCCAAGAGCTTGAGATGTCTTGGTTTTGTTTCATTCTCTTCTTGTAGCTGCTGTTTCAAGTTCTATTTTTTCTTTCTAAGTCTCTTGATTTCACTCAAAGCACTTATTAATTCCTCTTCAAGGTCCACTTCTCCTTCTTCATCAATATGATCTTCATGTTCTTCATTTTCAGCGTGGACTTCTTCTTTGGCCATGAATAAGATTTCTTCATCTGAAGCCTCTTCATGACTATCATCAGATGAGCTTTCATCCTTTGAATAGAGACTCTTTTTGAATTTCTAAAACTTTTTCCCTTTTCCTTTATACTTCTTCTTGTTGAACTTGGGCTTCCTTCATTGTTGCTGTCCTCACTCTTTGCATATAGACATTTAGCTGCAAAATGTCATACCTTACCACAATTGAAGCATTTGAACGGCAACTTGCCTTCATATTTGCCTGAACCCTTATTCAACTTCCTCATGAAATGTGCCTCTTCAGAATCAGAATATTCATCAAAACTTTCACTAGATACAAACTCCTTGTCTTTTCCTTTCTTCAAAACTTTGAAGGCTGCCTCCCTTTTGGATGAAGAATAAAAAAATTTCCTCATCTCATAGGCTGTTAGAATGCCATGAAGCTCATCAACCATCAACTTATCAAGGTCCTTCATCTCTTCAATTGCTGAAACCTTTGCATCAAAACGCAAAGGAAGAGACCTTAAAAAAATTTGAACTATAGAGGACTCCTCGATCTTTTCTCCTAGACCTTTAATGGTGTTGACAACTTCATCAACTCGCAGAAAATAAGAAGCAACATTTTCCTCTTCCTACATCCTGAGACTCTCAAAATGTCTTCTGTGTCTGAAGTTTGGTTTTTTTGACTTTGAAATCTCATTCATATGTTTTCTGAAGTTTGTCCCAAATCTCATGAGCAATATCACAATGCATAACTTTCACAAATTTTGTTTCTGACAAACCACATAAGATTGCATTCATAGCTTTTGCATTATTTTCAAAAGCTTTCTTTTCATCTGCATTCGATGGAGGAGTTGATGGAATTGTATAACCAGTTACTACACTTCTCCAAACATCAAAACCAAGAGACATCAGATAAGTACGCATTTGAATGCTCCAGAATGCAAAGTTAGAGCCATCAAATAAGGGAGCTTTGTTTGTTGCAAGACTTTCATGAGAACCCATCTATGCAATCAGGATATATCTCCAAGCGTTTAAACTTGCTTCCTAAGGATCCCCACTCTAATACCAATTGAAGAGCACACAAAAAATACTGAGGGGGGGCAGGGGGCGTGAATCAATATTTTAAAATTTTAAAACTCAAAACTAATAGAATCAATAATGAAAACAATATAAGCAAGCATCAATACGAAGAACACCAATTTCACATGGTAAACCTTTTCAGGTAAAACACCACAACAAATAAATAGCTTTCATTAAACACAATGGGCACCAACCCAGTTTACAAAAGTGAGCATCAACTCTCCGAAGCACCAACTTCTTATTGCCGGAGCACCAACTCACTGAAGATTGTCATAACACTGCACCTGTAGGTTCCTGCTTCTGTTCGTTAGCACCTTCCAAAAACTCACTCAGGTTTTCACATTATGCATCCCAACACAAAAATAATGAATGAAACAAGGAGATTAACACTGTTGAAAATTCCTACACTTCACTTTTCATGCCTTTTAGACAATATCAGAATTTTGAATGTTACATCCTCATACACACAACTCAAGTCAGGATTTTATAGAAATGGTGACATATTTGAGTATATACTATTTCAGTTCTCATATGCAAATAAAAACAGATCGATCCTTATATATCTTGTCTTCATATTTTCAAATCACATAGGACGCCAATCGGCTAAGACCATCACACCCTCCAAAATCTGAAATGGTAAAAAACTTCTTGTATTAACATAAAAGGAGAGGTTACAATTTATAGAGTGCATAAAGCACTGTAGATATTAAATATCTACCTACTGACAGAAAATATCTAACCTAACAGATAGAAAATATCTAATCTATTAAATACATGACATTGACCATTAATATATATAAGAATATAATTTATTCTAACACCCTCCCTTAATGGTCAATCTGTCAACAACACCAAGGTGCCCTCTGAATTTTACAAATTTATCCGGGCTTAGAGACTTGGTGAGAATGTCCTCGCAAATTGACTGGCTGTTGAAACATACCGCAATTAACATTTCTACCAAATTTAGCTAATGCAGTATACCGAAGCTCAACATGCTTGGTACGTTCATGGAAGACTGTATTTTTGGCCAGTTTGAGCACCCCTTGGTTATCAGTGTAGAGGGGAGAAGGACCTGCTTGTGACATTTGCATGTCAGAAAGCATCCTACGAAGCCAAACTGCCTCACATGTTGCTTTAACAGTTCCTCGATATTCAGCTTCTGTCGAGGAAAGAGCTACTGCCTGTTGCTTCTTGCTGGCCATGTTACAACACCTGTACCCAAACTGAATACATACCCAAAGTAGATTTTCTGATCATCCACGAACTGCCCAATCTGAGTCAGTGTAACCAATCAGCTTTGGATCCTTGCATCTGCCATACAGAATGCCATAGTCGGAAGTGCCCTTAACATATCTCAGCACCCACTTCGCTGCAATCCAATGATCAGCTTTAGGAGCTGTCATGAAGCGAGAGATGTAGCTCACTGCAAAACTGATGTCTAGGTCTAGTGGCAGCGAGGTAGATGAGACTGCCCACTAGTTGTCTGAATGTCGTTTCATCGACCGGAGGTGAATCAGAGTTGGCTGACAACTTCAGCCCCTTCTCCATGGGTGTGGAAGCAGGTTTGCAGTCCTGCATCCGGAATTTGTCAAGCAAACTTCTAGCATATTTTGACTGAGAGATGAAGATGCTACCATCGGTCTGCCAAACTTCAATACCCAAACAATAATGGAGAAGCCCCAAATCTGTCATGTCAAAAGTCTGACACAAATCCTGTTTGATTGCTGCAATCAAATGTGTTGAACTACCAGTAATGATCAAATCGTCAACATAGACAACAAGAAAGAGAATATCATCACCAGAGTGTTTGACATACAGATTACTGTCAGAAGGGCTGCGCTGAAAACCATGATCAACAAAGTACTAATCAATCTTGAAATACCATGCACGGGGCCTGTTTCAGTCCATAGAGCGCTTTCACGAGCCTACACACTTGATGTTCTTTGTCAACAACCTTGAAACCAGGAGGCTGCGTCATGTAGACTTCTTCCTGCAAATCACCATTGAGGAAGGCACTCTTGACATCCATCTGATGAACTGTCCAACCAAACTGGGCTGCAATAGCGAGAAGAAGACGAATTGTGCTCATCTTGGCAGTAGGAGCGAATGTCTCCTCGTAGTCAATGCCCTCTCGCTGTGTGAATCCTCGAGCAACTAATCTGGCCTTGTACTTATCCAAAGTACCATCTGCATGATACTTGACCTTGTAAACCCATTTGCAGCTGATAGGTTTCTTCCCAGGAGGAAGATCAGAAAGAACCCAGGTGTGATTATGATATTCTGTCTGCATAGCCTGTTCCCACTCTGAATTCCTTTAGCCTCTGAATATGTATGAGGCTCGTAGATGCTGTGGATGTTGGCCATAAGAGCGAAGTTGACTGTGGACTGCTGCTTGCTCTTGCTACGAGTTGATCGGCCCTCAATGAGTTCATCATCATGAAGATCGCCAATTGTCTTGGCCCACCACTTAGGCCGACGAGTAGAAGTGCCAACATCTGAAATAGGAGTAACAGCATCGCCTGGGATGTCTGGAACAAGGTCATCTGGATGTGAATCCTGAGGAAAGTCAGATGGTGCGAGATCATGATCAGTAGACTCCTCATCTTTAGAGTCAGAATGCTCTGAAGCCCTCCCATCATGGGAACCAAGAGGAAGACGAACACCCTCATCATGAACCTTCGTAAGTTGATCCGCAGGACTTGTTGTAGGAACAAAGGGACCAGTAGTCTCATCAATCACAACATCACGGCTGAATATGAGACGATCTGTCTCCACATCAATCAACCTGTAGGCTTTGTGATTATCGTTGTAGCCAGTAAACATAAGTGTCTGGCTCTTGGAGTCCAACTTGGCACGCTTGGCGTCTGGAATCCATACATGAGCGGTAGAACGGAAGACTTTTAGATGGCCCACCTTAGGCTTGCGTCCTGACCAGGCTTCTTCAGGAGTCATCTTCTTAACGACCTGTGTAGGTGACCGATTCAGGAGGTAGACGGCAGTGTATACTGCTTCAACCCAGTATTTCTTAGGTACATTTCTGTACTCGAGCATAGAACAAGCCATTTCGGTAATGGTGCGATTCCTGCGTTCGACGACACCATTCTGCTAAGGGGTGTAGGGTGTGGTAAGTTGGCGCTTAATGCCGTGTGCAGCACAAAAGGTAGAGAAGTCAGTTGAACAAAACTCCCCCCCATTATCTGACCTTAGAGTAACAATCTGAGAACCCGATTCTTTCTCAACGAAGGCTTTGAACTACTGAAATGTGCTGAACACATATGACTTTTGTTTCAAAAAATACACCCACATTTTGCGACTGAAATCATCAACAAACAATAAAAAGTACCTGGACCCAGTAACAGACGGAGTGTTCATCGGTCCACATACATCAGCGTGAACCAATTGAAGTACCTTGGAGGCTCGCCAAGAATCACCATCCGAGAACAGTGTTCGATGCTGCTTGCCAGCTTGACAGGCGCCGCAAACTCCATGATTTTTAGTTTGAATCTCAGGTAGACCAGCAACAAGACCCTCCCGAGATAACTGAGAGAGGTAGTGGACATTCAAGTGCCCATAACGTTGATGCCAAAGTTTGCTGATGGTTGTACTTTGGGCTGCGAGAGTGTGCTCCTGAGAATCACCAGAATCAACAAGTCGATACAGACCATGATCCTCAAGTCCCATAGCAATTGTAGTACGAGTCTCCCGGTCAACGATGCTGCAAGTGGACGAGCTGAAAACAACATCCAACTGGGGAGAATGCCGC
Organism: Sequoia sempervirens; assembly: GCA_007258455.2. NCBI lineage: Eukaryota > Viridiplantae > Streptophyta > Pinopsida > Cupressales > Cupressaceae > Sequoia > Sequoia sempervirens. The sequence goes on along the minus strand of VDFB02000015.1, from coordinate 450,063,230 downwards.
ATGATCTGACTGACTGAGAGGAGATTATGTTCCATGCCGGGAACATAGTAGACATCGAGAAAGAGTAGATTTCTTCCTCCTGAGTGAATCTGGACAGTGCCCTTACCAGCAACTGTGTACTCTTCGCCTCCTCCGAAAATGACAGAATCTGAGAAGGGTTCGAATTTGGTGAACCAATCCCGATGATGAGTAAAATGCCGTGAAGCCCCTGAGTCGATATACCAGGCAGAAGAATGTACCGGATCTGCAGTTCTCTTGGCCATAAACGCATAGAATGCAAACTCTTTCTGCTCAGTGTGCTCAGCGACATGTGCCTTCTGTTGAGATCCTCCCTGCTTCTTTTGTTCAGAAGCCATCCGAGTGCGACAATCAGCCTTAAGGTGACCGAATTTGTGGCAATAATTGCACTGAACGTTCTTCTTCTTGATGTCCTGTGAAGAACCAGAGCCTTTCGGCTGAGAAGATTGAGCCTTCCCTTTGTTCTTAGCAGAAGATTTGGCAGAGAACGCTTGCTCTGTGGAGGAGGAACTAGGACTGCTTCCAAACTGCTGTCTCCAACAATCCTGTTGTAGAAGCTTGTTACACGAGTCTGGAAACTTCAAGTCAACGTTTGTTGAAGTAATATTGAGCGTCTCAATGAAATGCTCGTAAGATTTTGGCGAACTCTTAAGAGTAATGACGACCATGTCCTCTTCCTCCATCTTTCGTCCAATGGCTTCCAACTGGTCCCGAATCTCCTTGATCTTCGTCAGATGCTCTTGAAGAGTAGTGTGCTTCTCGTCCATCATTATTGAAAAAAACATGTTCTTAAGAAAAAACGCACGACTCTTATCTGACGTTTCATGAAGATCCTTCAAAGTTGTCCATACCTCAGCAGTTGTTTTTCCTAACGGCACTTAGGGCAATTGATCGTCACTGACGGAAAGCTTGATGAGCATGACGGCTTCTTGGTTGCGTTCATCCCATTTGTCTTGATCCTTTCCGGCTACAGTGGGTCGAGGTGAGTGCCCCAAGACGACTTGATCGAGACAACGATATTCAAAGATCGTCAGCATACGCTGCTTCCAAGTGTTGTAATTCTTCCCGTTGAACTTCTGGCTGCTTTCAAGCATTATGTTCGTGAGAGATGCCATCACGTACCTCGAGGTCAAACAGGTGAAGGCAAGATAATGCAAAGAAAATAGAAATACAGAAATCCGAACACGGATCTTGAGGTTTTACTAAAAACCCAGAAAAGATAAACAAAAACCCAGAAGGCTGGAAGAATACCCAGAAAATTTTGACAACACGAATTTCGAGGCACGGAAAACAAGGTACCCAGAAAAATCTAGTGACAACCCAGTTGAGATCTCGCAAAACCCAAAAGGAATCTGCGATCAGAAAAAAATTTCGACTCCAAACTGAGGCACAAATTTTGATGCACAGAAAACGAGGTACCCAAAAAAAATGGACGACGACCCAGTTGAGATCTCGGAAAACCCAGAAGGAATCTGAAATAAAAATAATTTTTCGACTTGAAAAGATTGGTCAAAACCCTAGGTGAAGCACGCAGAAACCCTAGCCATCATGAAAACCAGAAAAAAACGCAGAAAAAGAGCTCGAATCTGCACGAAATTTTAGCAAAAGAGATGCCAAACCCTAGGCGACCAGGTTGCAGAAAGAGGCAACCAAGTTCGAACACGAAAAACACCAGAAATCGTGCTCAAAAAACGTCTGAAAAATGCGGGTAGATTTTTGCACGAAAATCCTTCAAAACGCGAGCGAAATAGGCAGTAAAATGCGTCCAGACGTAGCCACCAAAGAGGTCTGAGAAACACAGACAGATAAACTCGAAAAAAGCGACCAGAAAGAGCCCAGAAAGAGCCCAAAATCACGGCAAAGGCAGAACAGTCGCGCCCAGGAAAAAAAAAACGCGTTTCAGAAAATACGGCCAGAAAAATGACTTTAAATCTGCGAATTGAAAATCGTGACTAGAAGGGCTTTGAAAAAACGTGGCCAAAAGACGAAAATCTTCAACACAAAGCCACGATTTTTCCAGAAAAAATATTCACAAAAAAACATGAATCAAAAACCCTCAATTTTCAAAGAAAAAACCCGCAGAAATCAATCTTCAAAATCTCATAGAAACCCTAGGACAGAAAAAATTCGAATTATGGCTACAGATAGGCCCACGAATTTTTAGGGTTTTGGTTCTTTTCTGCTCTGATACCATGAAATGGTAAAAAACTTCTTGTATTAACATAAAAGGAGAGGTTACAATTTATAGAGTGCATAAAGCACTGTAGATATTAAATATCTACCTACTGACAGAAAATATCTAACCTAACAGATAGAAAATATCTAATCTATTAAATACATGACATTGACCATTAATATATATAAGAATATAATTTATTCTAACAAAATCGTGCATATACAAACTCACGCACTCAGACACTTATATCTTCATAACTTGAATTTCATGCTATATTCTTTTTCTACCAAGGCAGCTTTAAAACCTGTTAATGTTTTTCTTTTTGGTCCACGGAAATGGTCTGCAAAAACCTTTTAGAAACTCGTCAATGACTACAACACATACCCATGTATTTTTAAACAGCATACACACAGCCCGAACACATTTGAAAAACAACTCACTCTACATTGGCTGCTACAGTTACATGTCCAATATAGCAAGGAGTTTTTTGATGATTATAGAGTCTGCCTTGAATTAGCTGAAGCACCAAAAACCGAATTCTGTTAACACCAGATTAACATCACTCTTGGCTAAAGATAGAGTTGATACTTGTTAAAGAAGCCTTCAAAAAACAATTTCAGAAATATCATAAATGAATAAAATTGGTTTGTGATTCCTTTTTGAAAACACGACTTCACTTTTGCCGCCATTCATATGCATTGATAATGTTTTTTAAATGAGTACAAAAATCAAAATTCATGACCTTCATTCACCCTTCAAACAGCAAATAATCACCTAATGTCCATTCGTTGACATTATTAAAAATCGTCGGCACTAAAGGTGTTACAAATAAGCATATTGATGAAAGGAGTTGCCACATCCATAATTTGACTTAGAATCTGATGCAAATGATCCACATACATCGCATATGCTAAGTTCATACAATTCCAACACAAGCTGCAACCTTAAGTAAGCAAGCAACCAGCTCAAACAAACAACCAAGTAGCTCAAGCACCTTGACATCAATGACAAAACACTCAACAAGAGTTACTTATTTAAGGAAAAATAAGGACAATTTAAAAAGGGACATCACAGTGTATCTTTCTTATTTTAATACCCATTCCTCAATATAAATCCATCCATAATAGGGTTTTCTTCACAAATGAGCCTGATACAATAATGTGTTCATTCTTTAAAGATAGAGTATACAAGAAAAATGGAATGCCTGAAAAGACATTGCACCTCATACAAGTTCTCCTAATTTTGCAAATCTATGCCAAACATATGTAAAATAGGAAGCAATTCTTCAACCATTAGTCAAGAGAGTTACAACAAACAAGAGATACTCCTATACTTTAGGCTCTGCAAGACCTAGGGGGTATCCCTATCAATGTACACTGGACTATGTGAAAAGCAATAGGTTTATTATTGTGTAAAACAAATAAAATGTTCATGCATACATGGCAAGGATTCTTAAAATATAGCACATTCATATACACCCCTTGTACTCTTATGCTCAAGCATGAACAATATAATTTATAAAATAAATTACACATCTAATGATTTTCATTCTTAAAGTATGAGCAGGTTGGGAGGTTTCCTACAAACTGACTGGTGCCTATTCAAAGAAATACAAGTCACCAAATATTGACACCAATTTGCATTAACAACAACATTTCTGGTGGTTCGAAACATGTACCACTACCTTATAGTGACTATTATTGCCTTGCAATAACTTGAACCTGCAAATATAATTTGACTGCAAAATTCTACTAAATAATCCCTTACCAATACTGCAAACCCTACTTGCTTTTTGGGAAGATTTATCACTCTCCTTGAAAGTGTACTAACTAGAACAGCAAATCCTATAGAAAATGTATAGGCAAAGATTTTTCACCTTCTTGAGGGTGTACTTCTCTTCAAGAACAAACAATATGAAAAGGGAGACAACTATGAAATAAAATCATCATTCATATAAGTAACCAGAAATAAGTATCACAATAGAATGAATAGACAAGATTGAAACCGATCTTTCTTCAAATCATAGAAGCAGGTATCTTTAAAATATTGCGATATATTCCAATATATCTTTTTCTTGACAAGGTTCCCAACATTTTCTTGAAAATATCGCAACTTTTTCAAAATATCTCTGGCCAAAATTTTCGCCAATATAAATTATTAGCAATATGTCACTAGAAATATCACAGTAAATTAGTTTTTCTTTATATAAGCATCAGACCTGCAAGTTTTTTGTTATTCTACTCTAGAAGTTTTATAAACAGGTTATACACCTTGAACAATGTAAGTAGCTGTTAAAATTTCCAGTTGTCATTATTGAATAGCAGTTAGATCTGTTGCTAAGGGACAACAACTATTGCTAACGTTATTTAAAAAATGAACATGGCCATCTACAGTTGTGAAGACACCTAGCGTACTTGGGTTTGAAAACCTTGTGGAAACATGATTTTTGTTATTGTGATTAGTGACTATAACTATTGCCTTTGATAATAGCAAACAATGTTGTAACTATTCATGATTTGTGAGCACTAGACAAGATGTTCACACATACATGGCAAGGATTCTTAAAATATGTAATATCCTGGCATAAATTTGTATGCAATTTTTTTCCAATTTTCACCAACTTATGCTCACTAACATTTCATCAAACACTTTGCAGCAGTCTGACTAAGTTTGCATTTGTAATGGTTTTGAATGATTCAAGCAGATTTCTTAACCCCTCATATTGATGGCATTCATTTACAGTCAAGAAATTAACATGGACAGACTTCAAGAACTATTTAACTGAAAATGATATTTAATCTCATATGCAAAGCATTCATAATTCTTCGAATACTTCACATTGACTGGTCTGAAATATTAATAAATTTCTACAATAAAATTTCTGACCTGTAACATCAACAGCAGCTCCCTAGTCACATGTACGGCACATCTTTTATATGTATGGCAGCCCTATGAATTACCACAGCAGACTTAAAAGGCTGCAATTCCTCATTGGTTACTCACGGCCAGGTTTGATGGGCCCACACAAAGATGTGCTGGAAGCAAATAAAACTTTAATCCTTCAAACTATTTCTATCGACCCCATTATGTTGAATGGCCCCTTGGGAAAAGTACGGAAGAAAACTTAAATTCTTTTTATTGTCTCCTTTGACTCCTTTATCAGCTGCATCAGATTTTGTCTTTTCCTTATTGCTACGTGGGACTCCCAAAAAGCTGCAACTCCTCTATAGGCAGATTTGACTGTATTCTCAGCTCCATTTCATCATCTTTGACTCTCTTTTGGTGCAATTTCTTATCTAATTACCTTGATGACTCCTTATGGTGCTGTGCTAAGGATATTGGAGACCATGTGAGCATAAAGATAAGATTTTCAAAATAGTATGGCTGGTAATTGCCACTGGAATAATATTATTTATTTAGGAGATATATCAAAACATAAAGAAATATGCTCAATATCATTCCCTTATTTCTGTATCAAAATAATTAATAAATACCTCTGCATTTGATAAATCAAATACACTGAAATTTGTTTCCAGAGGAAACTTCACACATTTCAATACCACCATTATCGTGCAAATGCAAGAAACCTGGATGATTTCTCCTACTACTAGCTAGGGAGGAATCTTACACCGTTGAAACTGGATACCCGTAGGAATTCCCACCTAAGGTTTCGAACTCCAAAGAGCTCCACCAAAATTCCAAATAAAATGATAAACCAACATATCCCAAATGAACACTCGCAGCCCTTTTTATTTCCATCTGAGAAAACTTCCGGAAACCATTTCAAATTTCCCACCAAAACATTAAACATCTTTTAATAAAGTGGCATTATAAAATACCTTTTAAATACTTTCTTAGCATCACTTTATAATAACACTGCAATCTAATTATTTAATATTACCCTTTTAAATATATTTTTTGCTAGACAATATCAAATAATTAAATTAATGTCTATTTGGCAAGACGGCAAACGAGGACATTACAAAATGTAGCACATTCATATACACCCCTTGTACCCTTAATGTCAAATGATTATGCTATTCTTTAACTTGACATTCTTTACATTATTGGTGCATCACAAATGTTAGTGTTGTCATTGACTTGCTATCATTTTTACTTATCAATGGATATTGTTGTTATTTCATTTGTAAAATAGTTATACGATTGAGGTAATTGTTTGGGAATTTTCATTGTTATAAATGAGCTACTAGTTATGTTGTTGTTAGAATATTATATTCTTATATTGTTTAATGGTCAACAGTAGTTGGTAGGTAGACATTTAATGTCTATAGTATTTTGTTCCTACTATATAATGTACTATGTTCTTGAGTAATAGATATCACATTCTACCAATCCACTTTTTGAACATGGTATCAAAGCTAGTCTGGGCCTAACTCCTTGACGGGAGGGTCCAAGATTATGAGTGTGATCTTCTGAGACTTTGCTAGGTGTATTTGTGAGTCCAAATCGAGGGTTCTTGTTTGAATTTTTCATGAGTATTTTCTCATGAAAAATTTTGACCGTCCTGTTGCTTTAATCTGGGTGCAACTTCAGGTTTAGGGTCACGATTTTCTGTCTTAGACCGCGTTTTATCCTTGGCGCATGATCTACTGCTTTTATAAGTATGATTTTGACGTTGACGTCTCTCTGCCTAGGCACGATTTGTTTGTCTCTCCTGAAGGTCGTGTTTTGAATCACGTTTTTAAAAAAAACTGCAAAAGCTTCTAGGCATTGCGTTTTTTGCCCGCGTCGTGTCTTTTGTTGGTCACACATGCTTTGAAACAAGTTTTCTGGTGATTTCTTTCTCTGAGCGCCAACGGAAGTTCTTCGTTTTTGCAGGTTCTAGGGCCGCGTTTTTTCATACCTGATCGCATTGTTTGCACCCTTTAGGCCACACGACTTGTGCATTTTGAACATGTTTTTCACTATATTCTGGACGTATTTCAAAAAGATTTTTTGTGTCGTGACCTTGTTATCGGGCTTTTTGGAAACGCGTTTGCACACGGATTTTCTTTTGCACGCGATTCTTATCTCTGGCCGCGGTTTTGAATTTGGTTTTAGACACGCGTTTTGCCCTCTTGGTGTCTTTTGGATACATCCTTAAGATTTATGGTGTTTTCCAGAAATTTTCTGCAAATTTTTCAAGCTCTCATGGCGGCTAAGGTTTCCAGAAACTTTGTCTAAGGTTTTGACCCTTCGTTCCAAAGCAAAAAAAAAAAAATTCGATTGCAAATTCTTGGTGGGTTTTTCGAGATCTCAAATGGGTTGGTCTCTGATTTTTCTAGGTGCTTCGTTTTTTGTGCCTCGATTTTTGTGCAGATTTGTTCTAGCAGCTAGAGTTCCAAACCCTCTGTTTTTCCAGCCGACAATCGATGTATGGGTTTTTTAATATTTTTTCCCTTAAAATATTCTGGGAGGGTTTATAATTTTCTCCTAAAAAATTAAGAGTTTTTCCTATATACCCTAGTCGGGGTTTTTGTTGTTTAGGAGGGCTCTCTGATATTTGGTTTTTACCGTTTTTTTTCCAAAAAAACGATGATTTGTAATCTTCGGATTTCTAGGTTTGGCGATTTTTTCCTCAAAAATCGTGGTTGGTTGCAATCTGTATTGGTCGCACTTGGAGTTGTTGGGGCAAACATCTGCACCACTGGCTTCTTGCAGTCTGTTCTAAGGCGTCATGTTCATCTGCAAAAGTTTCGACAATTTGCCAATTTATCCTCAAAATCGTGGCAACTGTTCTTAGTGTGTCTCTAGTTTCAAGGAGGGACAGCTCTGTTAACCAACGTCAGGTTGGACGTTTTGTGATGACTTCTGGTCAGCAGTTCTGCAAATTCTGGGAGGGTTGGTAGCAAACTCATCTCAAGTGGCAGAGTCAATAGCTGACTCTTGTCTTTTATTGCAAAAGCTTTCTAAAGAAGGGGACAGTGTTCTTTGGAATTTCTCTGGATGGTTTTTGGTCATTAACATTCGGCAGATCCAGGGAGTGTCTCAGCAGCAACAGAGTGTTCTGAAGCATTTGTGACCAAAAGACCTGCAGATTGTTTTTTGTAGGCTAGTTAGACGATTGACCATTAAGGGAGGGTGTTAGAATATTATATTCTTATATTGTTTAATGGTCAACAATAGTTGGCAGGTAGACATTTAATGTCTACAGTATTTTTCTCCTACTATATAATGTACTCTATTCTTGAGTAATAGATATCACATTCTACCAGTCGACTTTCTGAACAGTTGTACCTATTGTGATCGTTGTCATCATTATTGTCTTTTGACATAATTCCATTTGTGATTAGTATCTTCTTATGATTATTGATTAGTAGTATTATGTCATTATTGTGACCTATGCATTCTTGAACAATACGATGTTCAGTAGCATCCTCCTTAGTATTGTGATTGATTATTATGGACATCAATATTGTTGTCGACATTATAGGAAATATTGTTGATCAAAGTGATTAATATGAATGTTGTTAAGACAAGACATTGTTGTCTTGAAATGCCAAATATGAATGTTGTCACTACTATAAACTTAATAGATATTTGAAGAGATTAGGGAGACTTTGGTTATGAACTATTGCTACCATTTTGTGTATAGTTTATTCTTTTCGACTTGATAGTTACGGGGAACTGTAGGGTTAACAAGTCAGATTTACCTTAATTGCATTTTATTGCATTAAAGGTTCATTATCATTCTCGTAAAGTTATTTATTAAATTTAAGACACATTTATTACAATTATCTATAATTAGTAATATCAAAATTAATGAGAAAAATCCATATTAAATTCATGATGTACCCTCTTATTTACTTTCACTGTCACTCTCCATGTAATTAGGATGGCTTTAAATGTAAAAAACATCAACTAGTTCTCTCTTTTTTTTTTAATTTTACTATATTTTTTGTTTTCGCAATACTTTTATGGTTTTTTCCAATAATATCTCGAGAAATTAAAAAATATCTTCATCTTTTGGCATGTCAAGAAATTCTTGAGAACAATATTTGCTTCTATGCTTCAAATAAGTATGGTATACAATACAGGGGCTTTTTCCCTCACTATCCCACCCTTTTCAAAGGGAAAAATTCACCCCTTATATAGAAAAGAATTTGACATGTGACAATCAAAGATCACAAGATGAAAAGCCAAAGAAAAAACCTTAAATATGAAGACCATCAAGAATTACAATTTCAATTGCTACATTAATGGTTGCAAGGGTCGTTTCCCTTTTCCACTATTGCATATGAATTTGTGCCTTTATAGTTGTAGGGCCTCAACAGATTGTTAATGGTGCTTTGGGTCATATGGGAGTGTAGGAATACTAAGGATCACTACGAGGGGGGGTGAATCAGTGATCCAATAAAACCAATCACATAAACTTAATGTCCTTGATTTCACAAAAACCTTAAATATTATATTTTGTGAGAAAACACAAAGATGTGCAAGTCACAACATCACATGTGAATTAAGAAAACAACACATCACCAAGAAAAGATGAGACACAGTATTTATAAATGGAAAACCCTGTACAAGGAGAAAAAACCACTCAGAAAGTTCATTTTATTAGGCCTCACTGGTACAACAATAATCTCACTGATTACAGCCTCATTGGCAATATAAAATCTCACTGATTACAATTAATGTCTCACTGGCAAAACAAAACTGATAAGAGCACCCACTCCTTATCACTCCAACTCCATGGTCTTACTGACCAATCTCCAATGAAAGAAGAGATACAATTTCAGGGGGTTACCCTGTTACCATACAAACCATTGGACTATCTCTGCATCAACTCAGCAAACATCATTTCTCCTATTCAAACCTTCAAGATGTAATTCTCCTTGAACAAGAATTCCCTTATACCATCAGACAAAAACCCTGCTACACATCTGGCCTAGCACTGAGAAAAGAAGAACAATTCAAAACAATGACCCTCCCTGCTACATAATCCTGTTGCATTGATAACTGCAATCATACTTCAACCCTTCACTCTACTCACTTGACTCAACTCTGTTTACAAAATACAATAAATCTCCAATCTCACTTGATTGACCTTTAATATTGCATAAAAGAGTGACTATTCTCCCTACAAGAAAACCTTTGATATACTTAGACCTTTGCATATAAACAAGCAATTCTTTTGCAAAATTCTAATTGATTCAAAAAATATGAACATATTTTAGGCTAGTCTGGTGCAAATGTTAGCAATAGAATTCTCTACAAACATCTTGTTCACTATTTTCCAGTGTTCCACGGGGACGCGTCCCCCCCAAAAATCCTCGCGTTTCCTAGAAGGGGACGTCTCAGAGACTTGGGGACTTGGGGGGGGACGTCCCCCCATCAGCCCACCACCAGCGCCACCATCCCACCACCAATGTCGCTGTCTCCAAGATGTTGCTAGGACTTTGAGGATGTTGGGGTGTCCTCAAGACATCTAGGGGACTCCTAGTTGTCTCCAAGATGTATAATTCTTATACTTATACATCTTTTTATAACTATTTTTTCAAGTACTATATGTATTTCAGCACCCTACCGCCGTCCCCCCTGCTGCCCCCAAACTTTGACCCCCTGTCCCCGCGTCCCCAAAACACGTCCCCTACTGTCCCCATCCCCGAACCCCCGTGGAACACTGCTATTTTCAGATAATCCAAGAACAAGTAATCCTCCAAGCAAATTCTTCTGTGTAATTCAAAACACTATTTTCTAAATGTTGTCCAATTGTACACTGTCTTCACAATCTTATTGCATATTCTTCACAGGAAAAAGAACTCTTACACAATGAATTCATTCTCACATCCACTTACTTGTCATGATCATTCAAAGCTTCTATTCAATCATTGTTCAATGGCAGTCTTCATGTACACTCTGCCTGTCATCACACTGCCTGTCAGTATACATCACATCCACCTCAAAAACATTTCATCTTCAGATTATATCACCTTACTCCTTGAAATACAAAGTGTCTCACTGCAATCAATTGACAGTTAAAAACCAAAAGCATATTAATTAAAAACTCTCCTATCATGTTTTGTTTGTGAAGAAATCCACCACCTTGAGTACTCATTTCATTTCAACACCAAAAACCATTACATACTGGTTTCAAAACAGCCTCAGTCAATCTTGAGCATTCAATCCTGAATTCACCATCCTTCAGTTACTATTCTTTTTCATGAAGTCTCAATCACCTTTTTCTTTTACTGTGCAATCTTCATATTCATTCTGCCTTTATATTCACTGTATAATCTGCCTTCATATCAAACAAGGTTCTTCATCTCTTTCACATGTTATTACTCAAATATCCTTGTGTATTTTCTAGACAAGAACATAGTAACACAGCGTTCAGCACACTTTTCAAAATGTCCAGACCATCTCCACAATACCCTCAACACACTCACAAAACTTCCTCATTCCATCATTGTCCACTTACAGTTATAAAACTGTGTAACTGAAAACAAAAACCGATGACATTTCAAATTCCTGTCAATGTTGAAGCCTTAGGAAATAACCATTTAGAGATTTAAATGTGAACCTTTGATTTACACAGCCCACCAACTAGACAATTGAAAAATAGTCGTTGATTTTATAATGAGTGGCAAAATACTTGCTATTCACCTGCCTAGCCGGTTGCACTATAAGGAAGAACCGTCTCATAATGTAAGTAGCCCCCTCAAGTGGTCACTTAAGTGACCCTTGACTGATGATATCAAGTCACCAATTAAATATAACAAAAAGCAAATTTTCCTTTGAAAATCTTCACAAGGGATAAACCCTAGGACTTGGGGTTTTTATAAAACCTTCAATAATCACCATTCACAAGCATCTTTCTAGTTTGTTGTACCAAATATCAATTCAAACACCAACACCTTGGACATTCCATAAGCCTTTGATACAGAGCCTTTGATGCAGAATAAAGTGATTTTCATTGACAACAAAGATGATCTTTGATAAAGCATAAACACTAGGGTTTAAGTCCTTTTAAGAGCACTTATGTACAAATACCTCACCATACCTTGAAGATTAATGACAAAGAACGAAGAAGAACTAGTTACATCAACACTGCATTGTGAAATGAAGAACCAGTAGCAAGTATGATATATCAATCACCATAGCTTTGAAAGCAATTCCAAACCACACCTATTAACATCCTTTGACACCAATAAGGTTCTTTTGACTTCAAAGTTCAAACTCTCAACATTATGAGAAGCAAGCATGAAGCAAGTAACAACAAATTCTTTACCTGTCCTGAATGCACTTTACCTTCAAACCAACAAACTCCTTCAACCTTTTCAACAACCTTTGACATCAATGACGAACCATGCCAGAGCCAACAGGGAGTAGTGCAACAAGTTAAATGTTCCTTTGGCACACTTTTCTGTACTCCAAAAATTAATAGCATGACGATTAACTCCCTCAATTTTGCTTGAATGTTGATTGCTGATGTCTTTAAGAGAGGAAGATCAATGGCTACTAGGCATCACGGTTTCATGTATGGTACATTTCTTTAAAACTGTGATGTAAAAGCCTTGGCAATAGAAAAAACTTGCCAAGAGTCAAATTTATGCTCCTGTCTTTACACTTGGTGACAATGAAGAGACATGTTGTACACATCAACCAATAGGAGCATCGTATTTGTTGGGGTGATTAATATGTGGCCCAATAATATCACAGCATCATGCCATGTGCATTAACAACTAAGCCATTATGTGCGATAACATTTCACCTTTTATTCCCATCATGCATCATGCATATGATAGTGGGAACCACATCCGAAACTTGTTGGAAATATTGTTGTCATTGATGTCAAAGGGAAGAAGTACAAATTGCTGCTATAATCTACTATCATTTTGTTGCTGTCAAAGGAAAATATTTAGTGTTTTAATGTTAAATTTGTGGTCTTAATGGGCTGGACAACCCCATTCATGTGTGGCGCCCATATTGGTGAAATTGCCCTTCCTTAATTTTGGGCTGACCAATGAGAAAGATATACGAAATATTTATTATTTATCTTGAGTCTTAATGCTGGCCAACCTTCTTAGGTTGGCACCTACTTTGGAGAACTTAAAATAAATTTTATTTTATTTTATTTAAGTACTTCTAATGTGGCCGACCACCATTATGGATAGTCACCTCCCTTGGGTAAAGGCATGTTAAATGGTATAAAAGGAGAAGAGATGGGAGTTAGAAATGCATGCAATTAATGAATATCTTTCCTACTCGGCAGATACAAGTGCAGATTATAATCAGACTTTATCTGCATATCTAAAAGAGGTTTTTGGGTAGATTATAATCAGACTTAATTAGCAGTTCTATAAGGTGATTTGGAGCAGAATTAGAGCAGATCTACAAGATGATTTGGAGCAGAATTAGAGCAGACATATAAACTGATTTGGAGCAGACCTTTAAGGCAGATTTATAGCAGTTTTAAGGCAAATCGGGAGGCTGGTGCCTCTCATTACAAGAGATTGGTGTCTCCAGTGGGTTGGTGCTTGCAAATATTGTAAGAAGATTTCACATATAAGCAATTTTTCCTTGGTTTTTTTCCCATAAGGGTTTCCACGTAAATTGTGTGTTCTTCTTGTGTTACATAATTGTTAGATCTTGTGCGATTGATATTGCTATTGTTAAGTTTTGAAAAAGTAAAAGATTATCTTATACTAATTCACCTACCCAACCCCCCCCCCCCCCTCTCTCAGTATAAGAATGTGCTCATTAAAACTACGATGTGAAGAACCCTTGCAATGCAATAATAATTCTCCATTTGTTTACCACTGCATATAATACTACCTAATTGGAAACCATATCAACATTTCCTCCCATAAGAGACAAAGCATTGTGCATCGCGTGGGTGAAGGTGGGGTCCTCACTCAAAGCCACGATGTGAAGGAGTTGCATAATGCAATAGAGCGCTGCCAACAATCAAACCATATCAAGATTTCCTTGGGAAAGATGAATCCATCATGCATCATGAGATTGAAAGTGGGGCCCTCACTCAAAACCATAATGTAAAGGAGCTACATGATGCAATGGAATGTTGCTAGTTGTCACAAGCTAACAAGACCTTTTAAACTACTCCATGCAACGCACACATAAGCATTCATGGGCCAATCATAAGCCATCAACTCAATGCGAGGACAACACTATATTGAATGAACTAGCAAGTATGACTCCTAACTCGAGAACACATGGCATGATATTGCTAGCTCATTGTTTTAGTAAAAGACTTCAAACAAAAACTGTGATGTGAAGGACTCTCGTGATGCAACAAGAAATCAACACATGGAATGCCAGAGGGGACTAAAATTTGCAACTGACTGTGACTGGATAACATAAGGAATAAATCAGGTGTGAATATTTACTAATAAGAAAAAGCTAAGGGCCGATAGGATGATGATAGTCATGGGAAACGGGATGTAAACTTAAGTAAACAAATCGAAAAGACCAATCAATGCTAAAATAGAATAATACAACAGCAATGCACACAAAGGACCATAACTCTTAAGGTCTAGGGTTTAGTCTTTCTAGTTTGTAAGGGTTTTCCTTTATATCTTGGGGCATCTCTCAATACAAATCATGCTTCATATTATATCTATTATTATCAATCTATCAAATCAATCATGGAATCAATTAATTGTAGTTGTACATACCCTTTAAAATTTCAGATTCTTTTGGTTTGTTTCTGTTACTTTTAGGTATTTTTGATTATTTGTATTTTAAAATTTCAAATGCTTTGCTGTCTCCAAAATTTTTTAAAAAAAAAAATTGTTGTCTCCCAAACCCCTCCCCTCATCCGACACTCTCAATAAGAGGCAGTATCCCTCCCCTCTGAGCAGCAAAACCTCCGAGGGCACTCTTGAATCAGAGTGGGAAGACCATCATCCATAAGGACTTTCTATTAGTAACTCGGAAAGTCTCCTAGAGCTGGGCCAATGTTCGTTGCGGCCTTTCTAGATGTGTGCTATCGTTTTGTTTCAGGTGTTGAAAATTACACAAAAGTTGCACTCTGAATTGCCCACTTTTATTTATGATTCCTACATGAGCTCTAACTTTAGATATTACGTTTCTATTACTGTTCCTAATGCTAGGTGCTATGTTTGAACATGTTAATGCTATCTACCTATGGACGACCTGTGTATCTGAGCCTTCACTATCTTAATCTGAGTTTTTTAATGATGAAAAAAAAGGTATTCACATAAACTGTTGCAGCTTTAATATATTTTCAGAGACATACTTTTATACATCACATTATCATACTATCATATTCTATATCAATTCCACCAAATCTCTAATTACTCTTAAAAGAGATTAAAAAAAAGAAAAAACCAATCCATTGAACCATATTCTGCAACAATGGGCAACACACATATTACAAAGAAAATAAACAGTAAAAGGAAGAGAAATGAATGCACGAATAGCATACATACCTGTTTCGTAGTCTGGGCATACTCCACCATATACTCATAAGCGTCAGCCTGCGCATTGACTCTGGTTTCAGTACCCTCCACAGGAAGAGCAAATGCATCCATCACAATAATAGTGTCCACATCCGTCTTTCCCTGCATTAATCCCATGACCTCAATGGTGCCTCCTGACCTAGAATGGACCACCATCTTCAACAGAGCCAATGCAGACACCTTCACCTTCTTGAAATAGTGTGGGTCCCTGCTCCATGGCTTGTCCTGCTGCACCTTGCTCTGACCGGCTTCATCATATCTATATATGGCATCACACTCTGCATTGGGGACATCCATGTTCACTATGTTGTTTTCTAGTTCCCATGTTTGTTGTGCTATTGACGACGAAGAAGAAGCAGAGTTACCCAATATATCCATCTGATCAAAACCCACTTCAAATACAAGCACCCTTAATGAAAACCTCCAGCGCCCAATTCAAATATATATCCCTTCAGCAAATATTTCCAACACGCAATTCAAACCCTAAACCCTCCAATGAAAATCTCCAACAATGATTTCAAATAAAAACCCCTTCCAAGAAAATCGGTAACACCGAATACGAGTTCAGGGGAAATTAATCGAAAACGAGTACCCAATAAAAAAATCCTCAGCGCCCAAGAAATATAACGAGCACCCAATTCAGTAACCACTCTCCAAATTAAATGCTTCAACGGATTTTCGAAAGACAAAATTAGCCGAAACTTTTCCCTGCAAATTAGAAAAATTTGCGAAGCTCGACAATTGATTTGTAGAACGTTTTCTCTACTTAAATTTCTTATTCTGCTGTAAGAAATAAAAGCATCCTTTATCTAAAAGAACAATAAATTAAATTATAATCATGTCTACAGCTGTAATTACAGTGGCAATAGGGGAGCGTAATAAAAATTATTAAAGAGTGGAGACGTATTTTTAAAACAACAAAAAATAACTCTCCAAATAAATAGAATAAAATAAAATAATATTTTAAAAAAAAAATCTAAATAAATAGAATAAAATAAAATAATATCTTTCTTCAAAAAAATTCTCAAATATGTGGAAAGATATCTTTCTCCATGATCTATTCAATTTGTCAAATTGAATAAAATTTGACAATCTCAAAAGATGATAGATTTTTTTAAAGATAGATACTAAGAAATTATTTAAAATCTTTTTTTTTTATTATTTACATGTGTTATATTTATTTTATTTTATAAATTCAAAAGTTATTTTCAAATTATTATTTTTTTGATTCATAAATATGTGGGATTAGGGCCCACTCCCAATAAATGAACACATAAAAAACAAAGACCATTTTAGACCAACGAATGGGGAGCACAAAGATGACTAAGAATTAAGAGAAACCTAAGACATGCTGAGAAGACCAACATAGATCACATAGCATTGTTAAACATTGGAGACCGAGCTCCAGCCAAACTCAACACAAGTCATATCCACCACCCTCAAGAAACAACTCAAGTGGCCTTTTTGGCCATCCCCTTCCTCATACTCCTAGTGAGGAGGGCATCCATAGTCCATTGTGTTCCTTCATCAACAACATCTCTACCTTCGATATGGAGCTTTTCTGCTTTAGATTTGCGTCGCTTCTTCCCCTTGGCAAGGAAGCTTGGTTTAGAGATGATACTAGTAGTTTGGGCTAATGAGCACTTTTCAATAGGAACAACCAAATCATTAAAGTCCAAAAATTTGAGAAATCCTCATCCAAATCATCTGTGAAGGGAAAAGAGCCCTCAAAATTAGAGCCATCACTAGCCACCCCTGCTGGGTAGGGGGTAGTAATGGTTTGAGGGGGGGGTCCTCTCAAGGAGAATTGTAGGGCGAAGAGGAGGGCAGAACCTTATCAATAGAGGCCACAACTGAGGCCATACAAGTAGGTAAAGGATCCTCCTATGCAACAAAAAACTTCCCATGGTCATGCCAAATGAACTTCACATCAAGATTACTAGAATTCTTAACCCATTTCTTAGGGCTGAACTTTTGAGAAGGGACAATCAAAGACGAAGAGAAACCAACAATTTTATGTCCTAGAACATTGTAGCAAAAGCATCTAAAGGGGAGACCTTCATAATTTAGAAATTGGGTCCAGGTGCAAAAAGTTGAGTGGATCAAGACAAAATGATGCACTAGTTTGGAGATATCAATGATGGCACACACCCTAAGGAATCTACTATGGGGGGCTCTAGGATCCAACTTAACAAAGGTTCCAAACTACTCAATCATGTTTTTGATTAGCTTGAGTTCCCGCATAATTGGTGGGAGATTGTACAGCCTGATCCAGATGGGAACCTTTGTGACCCTAGCAGAGGCAAGATCGAAGAAAGGAGACCACTCCAAGAAGAAGAGCCATACTAGCCATAAAACCAAGGGCCCTTCTGCCTAACAAAGGAGCAATCCTTCGTAGTGGCGAAATAGAGCAGGAAAAAACCAAAATCCAAGATATCGATGTTCAGAGTGGGGATGTTGTTCTAGAAAGCCTAATCCACTCAATAAATGATCAATCAAAGGCCTCTTGCTCAACAAGCAAACAAGGAAGGATCAGTTTCCTATCTCCTCCCTAAATCTCGAATGCAATTATCAAAGATTTGGAAGTTGATAGGGGTGTCCATTAGGCATACCTTTAAGTCTCCCAAAAAATAAGCATGCATTGGATCAGGGTCGAAAGTGGCTAAATCAATCTTGATAGAAGGCGACAGAGGGCAATCCAGGATAATTTTAGTTTTATAGAACTCTGAGCATTCGTGGAAAGGGTTAATTTTGTTCTTGCACCCAGCAATGAGGAAAGGGGTCGCAGGCTAAGAAGCAGAGGTTGACAGAGAGATAGGAGATCCCAATGATGTTGAGGGCGGGGCAGGAGAGCCCTTCGAATTCTTCCCAGCCTTGGATTTTCCCTTTTGTGCGGCCATCATGCCAGCATCAGCACCCCATCATCACCTCCTATCTAGCGTCGCACCTACACACCCATTTTCACCTTTGCACATTGCGAGTGATTTCTCCAATATAGTACATTAAATATTATTATTCACAATTGTTATCCAATTTTTAAAATTATTTTATTTACTTAATAGTTGTTTTATTTTATTTTATATTTATTAAAGAATTATTTTTATCAATTTAATAGTTAGTTTATTGGTATAAGAGTTATTTTCTTGAGAGTTATATTATAATTTTAATTTATTAAAAAATATACATTGTCTTTCTATTTTTTTTGTTAACACATGTACATAATTACATTATATCCCTTTTATAGTGACACATCCTAATATAATAAAATAAAATAATTTTTAAATAGTTCAAAAGTAAAATAACATATGTTAACAATATATGATAACTTGAGAGTATATGTCTCATGTTTTTTTCAATAGATGAGTTTAAGACACCTATACTAGATATATATAAATTTACTTAAATGTTAGAGCTTAGATTGATAAATTAAACAATTAAAATAAATTAATTAATTTGTAAAAATTAAATAAATTAAATCAATATCTAGTTAAATTTTAGAGATAAAAAGGTGACATTGAAGTTTTAAAAATTGATTCACCACAATACTAAAATTTAGAACATAATTAGATTATTATCTCTAGATCTTCAAATTAATTATGCATTGATCTAATTAAGGCTCAAACCAGCAAGCCTAATCTTCATGCTTGCATAATTGAATGAAAGGCTAGACCTAAGCTTGCAACCATGAAATCAATATGGAAAAAAGTAAACTATTAGAATTCACTTACCTTGATCTCCTTATATATAACTATTGGTGGTGTTTAAGAACACCTTCAAGACTGGTCAGGCGGAGTTAAGGAACATTTTAGCTAGTAGAGAGTGCATTTCCCTCAGTTCAATGGATATATTCACTTAGAGTCATGACCCTAAGGGGACCTACACGGTGGCCAATGAATATCAAGAGTTGAACCATAAAAAAAATGGAGGGATGGAGGTTTTATGGTGGAAAACTACTTGGAATAAATTTTCATGGCCTGAGTGTAACTGCTTTGTGTGGACTCTTGCATGGAATAGGTGTCTCACTTGGGAGAACCTTAGGAAGCATGGCTTTCAGGGTCCTTCAATTTGTGTTCTTTGTGGCAACAATGAAGAGTGCTCACCCCATTTGTTTTTCATTGCTCTTTTTTCAAGGTCATATGGCATCTTTGGTGGGGTGTTTAGAGACATACATGTGTTCATGCTTCTTATCTAATTGATTTCTAGAGTTTTAGAAGACCCCCGACAGAAGCCTCATTCCTTCAAATTGTGTGGAATATTGATGAAATATCCCCTTATAACTTTTTACAATTTTTCCACAAACACTTCACCCGTTAATGTTAGCATAACCAAATAAACCAGCTGAAAGGAACCCTTTCACTTTCTGATCACCCAGATCCTAGTGTGGGGAAGGTGAGAGCATACAATAGAAGGGGGATCGTTAGCATGTAAAACTGAAACTGCTAGAAATTACAAAGACTAAAGGCTTAGCCAATCAGAGGTAATGCATATGCAACTCAATGACTTCTTCAATGGGAATAAATTGATGGCTCAGCCGATCAACATGATGATGAATTACAAAGTATTGAAAATTAAAGTATGGATAGCTTGCCGACCCCTTCCACTTATTCAATGGGCAATACAAAAAATTAAATGGATGGCGAGGCCTATTCCTTACACTAAAAGTGGGAATTACAAGGTAAAGTGCAAAAATATAAAGTGATTGAATCAATACTACTGATTTCAGCCTTACAATGAGAAGCAATTTGTAATTTACAAGAGTATAAGCTATCCAATCCACTACAAAATGATATTAGATGATCTCCAAAACTTCACAAGCTATTCTACTAAGGAAACAAGTCAAAAATTTAAAGTTAACCAAATATGATATGAGATAACAATGAACAAAAAACTCAAACCAGCAAGCTCCAAACTCAGTAAAATGCTCACAACTCAACCAATAAACCTCTAAATGATGTGAAATTGGATGCAAATGAAGCATAGGAGGTAGGCACCCAAGTCTAAAGCAAGAAATAGCAACAAACACCTTTGAATATTTTATACATGCTTTTTGAGGCATTTGTAAGCAAGGTAAGACCTTCAAGGAGGGGCGACTAGCAAGAAGAAATTCATTTCACCATAATAAAATCTAAAACTCCACAAAGTGAGGTACCCAAGGAAGACTCAAACATGGGGTCAATACCCAGAATCATCAAAAATTCACCCAGTGAGCTATGAGCAAAAACATGCTACAACTAGCACAAAATTAGCAACACAAAAGAACTAAGAAACACACCCAAACTTCATAAAACATCAATAAAAACCTTCTCCATTGTGCTCAATATGTTCTTCAGTGTAAAGAATAATCCAAGGCTTAGCTAGGTGCTATCTTCCAAGCACAAAACTAAGTTTTTCTAGGAGGTATGCATTCCTCGAAGCGAGTGAGTAGCAATTTCAACAACACTTCATTATATTTTTCAATGGAGACCAACAATGAAGCCCAGGGCTCTTATTTATAACTTCTCCACAAATTCAAAATGCTTTTCCCTCTACTTAGGGTGCCCAAATTGAAATTCACATTCACCTCATGAAAATGTATTTGCATTTCATTTGCAACTTCATTAGCCACCTAGACATGGCATCCAAATATGAGGAAGAGATGACTTTGTTAAAAATGCAAATAAAGCTTAAGTTTGGCATCCCACTTTATTAAGTGAAAAATACATTAGAAGTAACTTAAATATCTCCCTTATGAAGTCATCCACTTTAGCATAGGAAATATTTTTCACTTAAACATTATCTCATCAAACTAGGTGTCCTCCAAGCTTTAGCCAAAAATTCAATCAAAATATTGAATTTACCAAAATGAGCTCCAAGAGTGTGGGAGACTAAACTGCTCAAACTGACTTGCCTGAAATAGCCTTTGAACTGGCTTGTTGAAACCCTACTAAAAATAGCAAGTGACATCCAAAGCTCAAACTGATATGCACTAGAAATACTGATATGTGTCAGAAACCCCAACACTAAACTACTAAAAATAACACTTACTATAAATAGCATACTGCTAAAAATAGTAAGTGTCTCCAAATGAATTTTAACCACATTTTGAGCAGCTATCGTAACTTACTAAAAATTGTAAGCCTGGAAAAGTTACCTATTTTAGTTGCATGTCACACCACTATGAAGCTCTCTGAAAACCTAGAAGGAATCCAAAATTCAAACTACAAAACTCAAGCATGCAAACCCCCAAAGTTTCCAAAACATCCTCCTAAAAAATAGGAAACCCTAATTATGCATCTGACTAGCCTTCAGGCATCTGGGGATAGGCTAACAATCTTTGTAAAGTGTACTGCTAAAAATGGGCACATTATAGTCCACCCTTCCCAAATTGCTTATCCTCAAGCAATGCCACCACAACTCCAAAAAAAATTAAACTAATCCATACCAAACCAAGTGCGATCCCAAGGTCCCATGTCTGTCTTAGGAAGGACCCACCATGCCGATGTTGCACCACTCTGATCACATCAGTGAAAACATCATGCAAAAACTGTACTAACCTCCCTTGTAACTCCAAAGTGTTGCCATCCATTATACTCAAACCAAAAAATCGTGAAGAACTGAAATCAATATCATGCAACATCTCATGCCCAGAAAGCTCAAGTCATCAATATCAGCAATGCCACTGTCTATCACAATCCTAGGAAATAGGAAGGATAGTCTACTCAACTCAAAATCAAACTCCTTAGCATATATCCATAAGGTATCTAACAAATATATGATTGCATATGTGACTTCTCCAAAACTTATTGCAAAGAGGGAAGCAATCCTTTGCAAGAGCTCAAACAACTCATACTCATAACTCCACATGAATCTACTATGCCTCCCTTGAATTATTTGATACAATCATGAAGACTTCTAAAAAATATTATTGAACCCACTCTAAGAGTCTCATAATGATGAATCAAAGCATGTGGAAGTTCGCTGTCCTGAAACAATATTGTGAAGAAACTATCAAATTTTGTTTCACAAACCTCCATAAGTTGAACTCTGAGAATATAATAGGTTTGAAGAAACAAATAATCATTGTTGTTCAAAGCTAGGATCATCGAAATAAAATATGAATTTAGTGCTCTACATAAGGAAAAATAGCAACACCAATGGAATTTCCAAGTGTGAGCATATGAAATGAGCATTGTGTTGCATGATAACACCTTAATGGTGGCTAATAAACATACTAGAGCAATCTCCAATTGAAAACTACCACCTCTTTGACAAGAAGTGATGAACCAACTCTCCTGAACGAGAGTAACTCCCCATGTAAGGTGTCTCCTCTAGTGAGCCCTTGAAGCCTATCCATGAAAGCTTCAACAACATTAGAGTATGAAACATTAGATGACCTCAAATCCAAATCCTAAAATAGACTAGTAAGGGCTAAAGCGTCACTCAACCAAAGGAATGGATTGACAAGCATGCAAACACCATGTTTTGGTCCATCTTTCTCCATTACTTCATGAGTAACAAATCTAAAATCTTCACTCCTTGTGGTTGTAATAAAACCTTGAGCAAATACCAGACTGTGTTTGGACAACATCTTGATGAAAAGGACGTTGAAAACATCCTAATTCAATACTTCCCAAGTGGAGACTTGATCCTCAAACCCACTTATGCATTCAGTATCAAGCAGCCTTAGAAGATTTCTAATCACAAAACATGACACATCCTTATGGTTTGATATCACATCATCCATACACTGGAAGCCATAATCAGTCTCATGTTCAGTCTCTTCACTGCATGGCTCTTTTTTCAAATCAAAGAGAGGATTGTCATAAGTCGCTTTTGCACCCACTTCAAAGAGAGGATTGTCAAAAAATTGGAAGTCATCCCTTTCATCTTGTTGATCCAAATCTGCACATGCAACTTCTAATTTATTTATGACACTTTTTAGATCAAACTCCTCTTGAAGACTATCAAGCTCTCCAATTACTTGCTTGATTTCTTCAACTCTTTGTTCATTCTCTTGCTCCTTGATAATTTTGAAATCAGCCAGTTGCTCTTTTATCTCCATTAATGTCACTTGAGTATTTTCTAACATATCTTTTGGTGGCTCAAGCTCAAGAGTAAGCTCATCCATCCTTCTTTCACTTCCTTGGAAATCATTGAAGGTCTTCTTTTCAAATTCAATGGCATAATCTCGATCTTCAATCAAGTGTATGTACTCTAACTTCAATGTCTCCAAAGAGTCTTTGATAAGTTGCAGATTAGGGAAAGCAACTTCATCCTTAACTCCTCTTTGTGTCTCTTCAAACTGAGCCTTCCAATAAAGTTCTTCAATCAAACTATGTGTGCGATCAAATTGGGATAGAGCTTGCACTTCCTTTTCAACAAACACCTTGAATTGAACTTCCCACTCATAAGAATGCAAAGATGGTGAACTGCTGATAGGTTGCAGGAAAAAAATAGAACTTTGCTTCTTGCAATCGCCACCCCCATAGCTGCTCCAAGACTCTTGTCTTTCTCCACCATCTACCTAAAAATGCTCAATATCAAGGAGAGAATCAGACTCTACAATTTTCCTTAAGCCTTTGCTTACAATCAACTTCATGCATTGATAAATCAGATTTGTGTTCAAAAACAACTTCAAACTCTTCAATGTCAGGATCCTTATGGACTTTTAAATTTGCTTCCACCTCATTGTCACTTTGATCAAATGAGAAGGCAACCCCAAGCTCAATCATAATGTCACCATTGTTTGCTGATATAAAATCATCCATCAAGTTCCATTTCATCATCCAGATCAAAGGAAATTCATCCTACACAGGTTCCTTGTCATTACTAGGTACCTTCACACCCAAATCCCAAATGCTAAGGGGCTGATTGTTTTGATCAAATGTAAAATGCTCATTGCACTCTTCTTGGGGTGTTGACTCTTTGAATAAATC
This sequence comes from Sequoia sempervirens, assembly GCA_007258455.2. Classification (NCBI taxonomy): domain Eukaryota; kingdom Viridiplantae; phylum Streptophyta; class Pinopsida; order Cupressales; family Cupressaceae; genus Sequoia; species Sequoia sempervirens. The sequence continues at coordinate 450,038,676 of VDFB02000015.1, read as the reverse complement.
ACCTACCAACTCACTTAAACTGATATCTTCATAAGTATCTCTCTCCAAAGGCTTGGTTTGAAGATCAAACCCAAAACCACCCTTGACACCATCATTGTAATGAAGAAAATAATCTTCAATGCTAGTTGTTTGGGAAACTCTATCATTCTTATCTTCAATGAACCTATCATGAGTAGGTATGTTACTGATTTCATGATTAGCAGCCCCATGCATACCAAAGAAGTCTTCTTGGTTACTTGTCGTGAACTCTTCATGTGAAAAATATTGGGGAGTTTGGACAACAACAAGAGGGAAATTATCCATCACCAAATATTCAACAAGAGGAGGTACAAACACATTAGAATCACCACCAACAACATCACTATGATAATGATCATAAGTTGGTTCAATGTCACCACCCAAATTATCCTTAATATGCCCTTCTTTAGGGAACTCAACCCACATAATGGTACTATTGAAATCTTATGTGAAGTCATTTGTCCAAAAACCTTCATTGGATGAATCCTCATTAGGACTCAAGACTATTGTTATGTTCTTTTCACCAAACCAATCTTCATCACTTCCTATCGCATGCAAGTCTAAGGGAGTTTTTTGGGGCTCTACCTTAAACTCCTCATTTTCCAAGGTATATTCATCAAGCTCACAATCATTTCAAGGTGACATGTGCATCTTGCTTGTGCCATATTCAATACTAGTTGACTGGTTTTTTCTCTTCAACTTGCTTACTTGTGGGCTGCAACCCACAAACAGGCACTTCTTCTTCCTTCCTTGACCTTTCAACCATGGCATGTTCTGCTTCCCTTTTAATCATTTTCTTGATGTAATTGACCATAGCCAACTTTCAAAGTTTCAAAACCACCACACAATTCAAGAAAAAGTCAAAAGAAACAATGTTCTTAAACTCATCTGTCATACTCTGATAATCTTCATAGAGAATAGAAGCCTCATGTTCACATTTCCTATTGAACTGTTTGGAAATTCTATTGAATTCCATTGTGGCAACTCAAATTTATTTTTGTTATCCCAACAGGATGGCAGGAACTTTGGCTTTGATACCACTGAAATATCCCCTTATATTTTTTTTCAATTTTTTCACAAACACTTCACCTGTTAATGTTAGCATAACCAAATAAACCAACTAAAAGGAACCCCTTCAGTTTTTTATCACCCAGATCGCAATGTGGGCAAGGTGAGAGCATACGGTAGAAGGGGATCATTAGCATGTAAAACTAAAACTGCTGGAAATTACAAAGAGCGACGGCTCAGCTGATCAGAAGTAATGCATATGGAACTCGACCACTTATTTAGCAAAGTAAATTGACGGTTTAGCTGATTAGCATGATGATGAATTACAAAGTACTAAAAAGTAAAGCATGGGTGGCTTGCTAATCCCTTCCACTTGTTCAGCGGGAAATACAAAAAAGTAAATGGACGACGAGGCCTGCCCCTTCCACTAAAAGTGGGAATTACAAGGTAAAATGTAGAAATATAAAGTGACTGAATCAGTACTACTAATTTCAATCTTACAATGAGAAGAAATTTGCAAGTTACAAGAGTATAAGTTGCCCAATCCACTACAAAATGATATTAGATGATGTCCAAAACTTCACAAGCTATTCTACTAAGGAAACAAGCCAAAAATTTGAACTTAACCAAATCTGATATGAGATAACAACAAACAGAAAACTCAAACCAACAATCTCCAAACTTAGTAAAATGGTCATAACTCAACCAATACACCTTCAAATGACATGAAATTGAATGCAAATGAAGCATAGGAGGTAGGCGCCTAATTCTAAAGCAAGAAATAATAGCAAACACCTTTGAACATTTTATACACACTTTCTAAGGCACTTGTAGGCAAGGTATTGTTGTGCATGTTTTTCACACACGTCCCACCGAGGCAGGGACCCCCTCTTTTTTGCTCCTGACGAGTTTCTTTGCTCTTGTCTCATTTTGTGCACCCTATTTCCTAGCCTAAGTTGGCCCTAAGCTTGAAAATGATCAATTTCATGTTGGCCCAATTCACCAACCTAAGTTTTTCTAAGTCATTTGATAGTGTGGGCTAGACCCTACGAGTTTCCCCTTGTCTTTCATCATTACACTCTATTGTTCACCTACAGCCAAATCCTTGTGTCCGCCTTGCTCTGCAGACCCCACACTTGTTTTTGTCGTTGTGTCCTTCATGCTCCACGGACCCACAATTGTGGGTTGCCCCATGCGGGTTTCTATCCCTGTTTCGCTATTCTCGCAATGGCTGACCCTTAACCATCACCTGCATAGAAGACTCTACATTTGGCCTCACCATCCCATCTTTAATGTTGCCAAAGCAAACCTGACCCAACACACTTCAAAATTGCTTAAGTTTGAAATGATCGTGGGACTTTGCATGACTTGCCTTCATATGTGTGCCATTCTTTAAATGACTTAGCTCTCGTGTTGGCCCACAGCTCGGATCCTTATGCCATTTCATCAAAGCAAAAATTAAGATTGGTGGGTAGGCTTTTGAGTAAAAACCTATCAGTGGGCCTACCCCTACGGGTCGTCACCTGTGGGAGTCTGTCACCCCAATATCATTTATGAACGGAAAAGCTCCACTGACTCCTTGCTCTATAGACTCGCGATTCACCAACGTCGTCATCCTCTTGTGGGCTCCATTACGACGTCTGTTGTCCATCACCCTAGCATTGCAAAATGGAATCTCATTGATGACACCCCCACACGTCTTGCCTACATATACTAACTTGGCCGCTTTCAAGTGATATTCTTGATAGCATCCTCAAGTCGCCCCATTTAAAACATAATGAAATCCTAAGTTAACCACAGTTATTGGGGGAAGGTTGGTGTTGAGGCTTTACACTCTACCTTTCTTCACTTGATAGCAGTTCTCCACGTGGGACCCAAAGCCCACATGGTCATCCAAATGATAGCTCTCTACTATGGGATCCACACCTCCTGTGGCCACTTTTACATGCAATAGACATCACAGTTGTGAAAACCACAAAGCGGGGTTCCTTCCGCCTCACACTGTTTTCCTCATGGAGTTTCCCTATCAGCTTCTCGCACCCCTCCACCCACACTCTTCATGGCAGAATTACTATTTGCAGGTGCCACAACTATTCTTGCCATCATCCCTGAATGGCACTTACATGCATCATCCCTACAAACAATGCACACCTCATGAAAAGTCATTCAATGAAATATCACATATAAGCACTGAGGAATCAAGTCTTTGGCAAGCAAAGCATAACCATGAAATGTTCATCAAGTATGCTTCTTGAGAACATGATACCGAGGGTGGCAGGCAAGTAGTAGTAGCTCACGAAGAACATTGTCCCATAGTCTGCGCTTATACTGTCAAGATATGTGAGCCAGCTGAAATCTATGAGGAAAGAGGGGTAGACCTTGTGCCAAAGAGGTAGGAATATAGTACGGGAAACCATTCAAACTGAAAATGAAGAAGGGCAAGAGTTTCTGGCGGGGTAGTAGAGCTCAATTCACCTGCCACTATTTTTTCTTCACCACCCTCCTCAATGGAATCATCACTCGCAGATTTTGATTGTGAGATTGCCCTGGGTGAAAGTCACTGCTTGAGTGACATTCTTATCACCGCCCTTCACACTTGCTCGTCTACTGGCTTTGTGGGGTCCATAGTCCCTATAGCCATCAACCCTTAGTCATTCTAAATGGCCTTCTTGAGACCACAACTTGCACTTTCCCACCCGATGGATTCTTCTTCTGTGGGATTTGCATTCTCCCCTAACACTTCTTCTTAAGGCTCCCTCCATATGTTATAAGTTGAAGACCACCCCCAACGAGTATGAGGACAAATGCATGACCTTCCAGGGTGATCGAACAAATGCACAGATGGACTGCCTTTGAAAGGCACAACTAAATATAGCTTGAAGGAGATTGATAGAAAAGGTTAGCCATAGAAGGATTGATGGCTCACGAGTCCTTAAGAATGGATTTGAATTTTGGAAGCAAAGCAACATCAGACATGGAGAAGAAATGGGTCGCTCCTCAATATAGGTATATGGACAACTTAGGGAAGGCTTGACTCACAGTGTCATACTGGGCTTTATTCGAATAATGAGTATAGAAGGATGCAATAATCGGTTGGAAGATTGAATGCTTTAAGTGCATCAGATATAGTTACTGAGAATAAACTAAAGTTACAACATATGGGGCAGAGGCTGAGTGGTCTCCCACATGTTTCATTCCACAAAAAAATGGATTGCAGAGTTTGTTGCATGTATTGTTGCCTGCCATTGCCATAGTCATGGCAAATTTTCCCTAGCGGCTTCCTGCCCTCTTTCACCCGTGCAACTTGCCTCACATTTTCCCTTTGCGGATGTCGTCTCCACTACCGACCACAACGACCATTCTTCATGATATATTTGTGTGTGGTCATTATTCAAGGAATTCAGAGGGATGCTTAAATGGACACTGAAAGACAAAACTTTAAAGGAAGATATGCTAAGAGGAAGAAGCAATCGTTGGTGGCACGAGGAGGGAGAATCATTAAAAATGAAGAGACCCTCAGTTGATGGCGTTGTCTGGGAAACTTCTTTGAAATTCTTACTATAAGGAGGGATTGAGAGGCTACTTCATCGCCGTTAAGAAAATCTATGAGTGTGAGTGTGGGTGGTGTTGTGTATGTGTTAAAGATAAATCTTGGAACTCAACTATGGCTCATGTCTTAGGAGCCCACCAGGAGGCATTATGACTCTAGGGCAGATGTCATCTCATGGGGTTTCATGATTCCCTGACAGGCGAACACAAAGATTTTAAATATGGAATGTTGATTATCCTAGCCACGGGTTGTTGTCCCTAGTTCTTACATGAGAAGCCCACATTAAGGTGGAGGGAGGACATTGTAACAAAGCAAAACATGAGAGTCACCCATGGAGTGGTCGCTACTAACAACATCGCCGAATGACCTACTCGCACTATCTCTTCACATGGCAGTACCTGATGCGGGACCTGCATCTTTTGTTTCTGGGTGTCTTCCTTTACTATGGGATCCACTATTTTTTCCATCTTGTGCCTTCATCCAACAAGTGACATAGAACTATTTCATGCTCATAGCTCTATAATATTAGAGCATTTGAAAGAATATGATACCACCCAATGTGAGGAATCTATCGTTGAGACTATTTAAAAATGATTTGGAATTCAAAAGGGTATTTGGTAGTAATGTTATTTTATCTCTATGGTCGGCTTTATGAATTTTTCTAGGGTACCCACTTACACATATAAATGATTTAATGATACTCTAACTGAAACATTGTAAATATCATGTACAGGTATTCTTGCAGGAGGAGGGACCCTTATAAACATCCAAAGATGCCTATCAGGGAAGTGCCTACACTCGTGGAGTTTGAATATGGGGTGCAATTAGGAGAGGGAATGCTTCCATTTTGATGACACACATAACTCATTGTGGAGGCGGAGCTTTAATTCAAGTTTACCAAGGTGACCAACGTGCAAATTTTTATCATGGAAGACCTCTTGGATGGGACGAGGGTAGAGGATGCTATGCCACAAAGGCTTGAGTACAAAGAATGTAAATGAAGGGCTAAGGATATTGAAATGGGGAATTTTCTTGGGTTTACAAAGATTGCAAGTAGAAGAATGTTTATGTAAATAACGATTAACTCACCCAATGGGCTGATAAACCAATGGCATGCCCATTAGAAGGAAATCAGTGCAAAGATCAGAAGGTTTTCTACCACAATGTGAAATAGAGGAATTGTTTTACCCTTGCCAAATAATTATGATCTTTTCGAGGTTGCCTTGTCAAAGCTAAGATGACTTATCTATTTCATGGTGATACAAATCTACAAACAAGAATGCACTTGATTGGTTGCAAGAACGTTGTGAACACATCAAGAGAAGGCAACCTTCAAACAATTTCAGCTATAACAAAAAGGCAATCAGCTAGGAGACAAAAATGCTACAACACTTGGGCACTACATGACAAAATAAGGAAAAGACAAAAAGCTGTATTTTAAATTCCTTTATAATGTGGGTAGGTGAAACCCTAGTGTAAAGAAAATATGAGCCACACAATGTAAATCAATCCTGCCCATTCATTTGAGCTTTGAAAAACTATAAATAGGGGTCTCCCCTTCATTTGTAAATGGTTGGAGAGATGGTGTAAGGGCATTTTGCAACAATAGAGAGCAACATTGCATGATTTATGGGTGTTCTTTTGAATTTTCTCATTATGTGTGCATGGTTCTACTTCCCTATTAGTCTAGTTGTTAGTTTCTTGAATGGATATGATGAGGGACATTGTTGTTATGGTATTTGATGAGCTTTTAGCCCATACTTTTGGCACTTGTTGATGACAAGTTGTGCAAAGTTAGCCTAGGATTCTTTATTTAATTTTTGCAACCTTGTTCAATTGCATGTTCATGATGTGCATGTGCAATCTGAAAATTAGCAGACCTTAGAAGATTGCACTAGTTTTGTGTAACTGTAGGTTCCTCTTGGCCAAGCAAAACTCAATTTAGGAAGCTTGTCTACTGTAGCAGCCTCCATTGTCATTGTTCATTGGTAGTTTCAGGTCTAGGAACTTCTCCCTTTCCCTGTCCTTTCTCCCTTTTTTTTAAAATAATAACTTAGGATAAAGTTCATTGCACATTGTAAAGCCAAATCTGAAGATCAAAGTGGAGTTTAAGACTATTGTCTTGAACTTGCAACAATAGAACATAACTTTAGAAATTTTATAAACTCCATTTGCAGACTCAACTTCCCACGCTTTGTAAACCATAAAGGCCAACCCTATGTTACTAGAAAAACACATCAACCACTGAGATATTCCAAGCTTGTCAAGACTTGACACCTGAGAGACCTTGGGGTATTTTTCAACAACTTGTTGCTAGAGATTGCCTTTCAAGAGAGGTGATGCACCTATGCATTACCTAATTTGAGAAGGTGCAGAAACACCCATCAATAGGTATGACCTTCAAGGAGGGGTGACTAGCAAGAAGAAATTCATTTCACCATAATAAAATCTAAAACTCCACAAAGTGAGGCATCCAAGGAAGACTCAAACATGTGGTCAATACCCAAAACCAACAAAAATTCACCTAGTGAGCTACAAGCAAAAATGCGCTACAGCTAGCACAAGACCAACAACACAAAAGGGCTAAGAAGCACACCCAAACTTCATAAAACATCAACAAAAAGCTTCTCCACTATGCTCAATCTGTTCTTTAGTATAAAGAATAGTCCAAGGCTTAGCTAGGTTCTATCTTGCAAGCATGAAACTAAGTTTTTCTATGAGGTATGCATTCCTCGAACCGAGTGAGTAGCAATTTCAGTAGCACTTCATTATAATTTTCAATGGATACCAACAACGAAGCCCAACACTCTTATTTATAACTTCAAAAATTCAAAATGCTTTTTCCCTCCAATTAGGGTGCCCAAACTGAAATTCACATTCACCTCATGAAAATGTATTTGCATTTCATTTACAACTTCATTAGCCACCTAAACATGGCGTCCAAATATGAGGAAGAGATGACTTTGTTAAAAATGAAAATAAAGCTTAAGTTTGGCGTCCCACTTTATTAAGTGAAAAATACATTAGAAGTAACTTAATATCTCCCTTATGAAGTCGTCCGCTTTAGCATAGAAAATATTTTCATTTAAACATTATCTCATCAAACTAGGTGTCCTCCAAGCATTAGCCAAAAATTCACTTAAAATATAAATTCAATCAAAATACTGAATTTACCAAAGTGAGCTCCAAGAGTGCAAGAGACCAAATTGCTCAAACTGACCTGCTTGAAATAGCTTGCTGAAACCCTGCTAAAAATAGCAAGTGACATCCAAAGCTCAAACTGATATGCACTGGAAATACTAATATGCATCAGAAGCCCCAACACTGAACTACTAAAAATAGTGTCTCCAAATGCATTTTAACCACATCTTGAGCAACCGCTGTAACTTACTAAAAATAGTAAGTCCATAAAAGTTACATGTTTTAGTTGCATGTCACACCACTGCAAAGCTATCATAAAACCTAGAAGGAATTCATAATCCAAACTACAAAACTCCAACATGCAAACCCCCAAAACCGCCTAAACATCCTCCTAAAAAATAAGAAACTCTAATTTTGCATCTAACTAGCCTTCAGGCATCCGAGGATAGGCTAATAGTATCTGGAAAGTGTAGTGCTAAAAATGAGGACATTACAATTGGTCCCACCTTTATTTTCTAGTAGATTTGGCTCCAAAGGAACCGAAGGATTTTTTGAAGCAGTAAGTTGGTGGTTCACCAGGTTTGGCAACTAGTGGTGGGCATGGTTCAGGAGACTATGAAAGTTAAGTGTGAGGTATCCCCCCCTTTGGAAAAGGGGGATGATGGGGTTGCTTGGAGGTTGGGCCTTCATGATCTAAGCCCTAGGTCCCCCTGTGTTATGAGGCATTGCCATTCTAGAAAGAAAACTCATAGAGAGGGTTAGTGGTCCCCATCTCTAGTAGATTTTTTGAGGATTAACACAAATGGTTCTTGTAGAGGTCATTTTATTCTTCTCTATTTATAAGGGACAATAGAATAATAACCTCATGGAAGGGTTGGTGATTCTCACTACCATTGAAAGAGCTTGTGCTTTTGGATGGCATCAGATCATCTATGAGTCAGACTCTCAAATCCTTATTGATATGTTGAATGAGCCAAAGTTGTATGTTGCTAATTGGAACCTCACCTATGTGGTTAGAAAAATTCTTAGATTGAGCTCTATGCTTTATTTTATATCCTTTTCCCATATCCCCCAAGAATGGAACAAGGTTGTTGATTGTTTGGTTAAATGGGCCTCAAAGAATGTTGGGGATTGGCAGGTGGATGGTTGGGAGAATTTATCCCAAGATTATTCCTAGGAATTAGATAGGCTCACTATTAAGGATATGGTAGGTTAATGGATTTTTGTTGGTTGGATTCTTTGGGTTGTTCGTTGGTGGTCTGTTGTTTCTATTTTTGGTTTTGGGTGCCTATTATGGACCCAACTTTCTTTGTATGATTGGCTTCTCTTGATTCAATAAATTTTTACCCTTTTTTTTTAAAAAAGAAGAGAAAACCTTTAAGAATTTTTTGAAGTTTGAATGCCACATTCTCATTAGTTAGACTAGCTTTATGAATTTGAGTGAAAGATTCAAGAATAACAAGTGAAATGATGAAAAATATGGTTTTGGGTTGAAATGTGATATGATGGACCTATTTCTCACTATTTCATTAGGAAATGAGATCCCCACAAAGAATTTATTAAAAACCCTTAGGTGAATCAACCCTAAGTGAGAATCTTCGTATTTTCTTATGAATGAAGGATGGGGGTCAAGGTTAAACAACACTTTGGGGAGAAAAACTAAAAAATAGCAAATCAATACCAAAATACAATCTAACACTTGAAACTTGAAGATTATGCTCAATATTTGTAGAATCAAAAAACATAATGCAGATCTGAGAAGGGTAGAAACATGTGTACCAGTCACCAAAAGTACTTTCTATAAGCTGATCAGAGACTCATTCACCCATAGGCGAATGGGTCCAAGTACACGGGTTGCAACAATCTTTCGGGAGCCTCTGGTGTAGATTTGTAGCTTCTAATTTGTCTAGGTTTTAGTGTAGGAAAGTTAGAAATCTAATCTGTACATTAAATTCTATGATTTGACGACAACTTTGTAAATTTGAATAAAATCTACAATTACACACAAGTGAGAAAAATGTTTTTTTTTGGGTGAATGGGGGTCTTCCTTGGTCAAACCCCGTTTTGTGAATTGAAATAATGGAATGAAAAAGGGAATAAAGAATGAATAAATCTATGTTACCACTCAAAAAACCCTTGTAGACACCTTGATAATGGATATCTTAGGAGATCTACAACTTTCATGAGATGGTTGAATTGGATGTGGATCTTGACACTTGAATCTTGCTTGAAACGATACTTTGAATGCTTGACTTGATCATGAAACCTTCATCACAATGTTAGTTCCAAAAACATGCATGATGCAAGAAGACTTTGACATGATGAATAGATCTTGAATGCTACAATAAATCTCTGATATATCTACTCTTGAATTCTTTTGATTGCTTGAATAATGCTCATAAAATTCTCATGAAATTGATAGGTGAAACATAGTGAAATGACCTTCTATTTATAGGTATGTATCCTTAATTTCCCAAAATTCAAATATCACAAGTTGACATTGAATTATGGATTTGAAAAAATTAAAATACCATCAAAAACATAATTTAAATTTAGGTCCACAGGTCTAGGGAGGACCAATTTGTCCATGGGTGAATGGGTCCCAGGTCCATATACCTAGAACACACATTATTGCTCAATGTAAAGTGTTATATTTAGGCATTAATTATTGTTGGGTTTCCCCTTTGAAAAATGTAATTAATTAGGCTTGTAAATAAATACAAGGGATAATTAAGGTATAATTAAGCTCAATTAATTAAGAGGGCCCAAATAAGAGTGTAAATGTAAAGGGGTACATCTAACAACACTAAATTAAGGCACTATTAAGTCCAATTTAAATTAGGAGGGCCCAAACAAGTGAGAGAACATAAAGGGTTACATTTTTCTACACTACAACAAGTAAGCATGAAATGGACTTAGGATTACATATATTGATGTAATTCTCTTATGATGTTGTTAGACTCTTTTTATCTCTTTTGCAAACTAAATTTTAAATGTCCTTAATAGATTTATATATGATTTCAAATGAAAGAATGAATGTCTTTAAATACAAAAATTAAGCACACATATCAACACAAATATGTGCTAGGTTGGCTCACAAAGGCTTACAAGAGAGATTTGAGGTAATTAATTTTGAATCTAAATTTTAAAAGTTTGGGATTAAGATTTTTGACTACCAAAATGATTTGGGTTAAGTTTGCACTTGAATATTTAATATGAGGTGATAAATGGGGGGATTTAAGGATCAAGACTAAATTTGTAGGGATAAGTAATAATGGGATTGGGATATGGTGATGGCATGAGTTGAATTCATGCAAGAATATGCCACTTGTAAATTAATTATTCCAATTAGGACATTCTAATCAAAGGGAGCCCAAAACATAAGGGAAAATCTATAGGTATATAATTTTCACCATTAGAAGAGGATATGATGTATCTATCAACAATTGAAAACCCTCAATGGGTGTCAATTATTGTTGTTGTGTAGCAACCTCCAACCATTAAAAGAGCTTATACAAGAAATTTTCATTACATAAGGAAATTTAAAAAAAGGAATGGACATTCTTGTAGTAAAACTTGCTTCATTTTATTTTATTGCAACAATAACATAGTCTCTCTAATTTTCAACTAGCTATAGGCAAGATTATACTAAAACTAGCCTCCTCAATCCAAACTTTAGCTACAAAACATTCATAACTATAGGAAACCATTGAAAAATTTATCACAATGCACTCCAAATCAAATCCTCACACCCATCTATAGGAACTTCTTTATCTAGATTTCTCTAATTGGGCACCATAAAATTCTTCGCTACTTCATGTCTCTGAAATCCTCTTTATTGTTAATCTCAACTCTCTCTCTTTTCATCCTCATTCTTGGGCGTTGAATATTTTTTCCAATTTTTTATTCTTCTATGTTTTTTCCTTCTCCTTATGGGCATTGGAATTCTCCAATCTAATCAACAATTTTGACTTGGAATTCTAGAAATTGTAACTCCTAGAATCACTCCTTTTGCAACTATTCCACTCAATGCAACCACCAATTTCGTAAGACAGAGCTTGGCCCAAAATATGGGTGTTGGAAATTTAAAATTGAGCATAATGCAACATTAAATGTCCCACTCACATGCTTGGGCATTGCATTTTTTCCTCCACCAATTTGGTGAAGAAATATTCAGTTTATTGGCCACTAAACACATGAAAATCAAGATATTGATGTCAGCTATCCAATAGATATTAAAATTTAATTTTTAATATGTTGGAAACATGTGAAAAGTGCTTGGAAATAATGCTTGTAAGACCAAAGTAAAATATCACAACAAAATTAAATAAAGGAAAATGCAATTCTTTTTGTGTGATGTAGGATTGCCTATGCACTTAGACTTTTACTAATTAAGCAACATATGTTTTATCTTTGGGAACGATAAACGGTGTTTGAGGACCACAACATCTAATTTTGATTTAGGCTTGGGAAATCTATTTTTTATTTATTTTAACTATTATTTTCTAGGTGTTTGCCTAGTTCCTTTCTACATCATTATGCTTTGAATATCCCAAATTATGTTTTTGGTTTTGTGCCCGCTAAGTTAACATCATCTTTGTTTAGTTATTAATTTGAAGAACTCTGCATTTTGTGTTAATCTAGGGCAATACTCTTTTAATTGGGTTCACTTTGTTTTAAAACCAACTTAAGTTTCATTTGGCAGGTCTCACATATTTAACTCTCTTATCACAATGATTTTATGATATTCTCAAATTTTGGCCATCAATAACCTCGTAGAGGTAAGAGTTCCTTTTAGTTTAGTTGAAATAATTTTTAAACTATTCCTTATATTAAAATTAAATTATTTTAAAATGTGACAATAGCCTAATACACAAGTAATCATGCATAATGCTAATGTCAATTTGGGCTAATCACATCTACAACTTCAAGTAACCCTAAATTTTAAATTTAATTTTTGAGTGCCTAAGGATGTGATTAAGTCACAGTGGATAAATTATTCAATACATTTCTACAATTTTCCTTTAAGTATTCTCTAGATATAGAGGTTTTTGTTGGCATGCTCAAACTTAGATTTCAAATTATTCTCTTATGGTGTTGATGATACAATTTAATTAAATTATATAAAATATCATGTTCGAATTAAGTGTGATAATTTCAAATTGGGTAGAGTTCTTACATCTAGGTTCCCCTCACAAATCTTTTCAACACCCAAATAACACAATAGCCCCAAGGACATTGTAAAGCTAGATTTAATAACACTATTGCATCTAGTTTCTCACTATCAATACTATGACGAAATCATGCTTAATAATGTCTTCAAGTCTAAGCCAAGTAACATCAATTGGATTTTAAAATATTTTTGAGAGGTATAATAAATATAAATTGAATGATTTTCTCATATTCACCCAACTTATTGCATCAAAAGGTATTATTTTTAGGAGTTTATCTTTTGAATATTTAGATAACACACTATTGCTTGATTTGATAAATAAATCACATCTATCTGGTTTTTCTTGGCTTGCAAATTTGTTAAGCATCAAAGATCACCAATATTACGATACATCCAAATTTTATAAACTTATTTGGTTTAGATTCTCCTCTGACCCTAACATGGTAAACAAAAATCAAGCTAAAACTTGATCTAGGGCCTTGGATGCAATGATTAATTTCAAAATAGTTTAATCATAATTATGTTTGAGTTTTTTAAAATAGGAAATAAATTATAATATTTCATTATCTCCACCTAGGTCTAGTGCTTGAGTTGATAAATATCACCTTCATTCCTTCATTTATCAACATTTCATCTTACTAGGTTTTTTATTGTAGTTGGTAGTCACTAAAAACTTGTCTCTTGTTAGTAGTGTCTAGTTGGAATGAGGGAGACCCTTAGAATGTAATTTTTAAACTATGAACCTCTAATTGGAAAGCACTTAATGGCTATTAATTAATCCACCAACCACACCTCTATAATTGTTGACCTCTAACCTTGTGTTTGAAAGAGTTACAAGGAAGCGATATATTAAGTGAAGGTCATGTGGTGTGTGTAGTTGGAGATTCAAGCTAAGGGATAAGAAAACATTGTGGCATGCAGGACCTAAAAAATAACCACATATATTGCTTAATAACTGGATAAAAGAGATGAACCCAATGCAAATCTAAAAACTAATTTATATTTATCTCATGCCTTTACGATCGAGGATATTGATATGTGATAAGTATTGAATGTATTGTCTTTATTCAAATTCATTAATAAACCTTCACTCCTAGACAAGGTACATGGGGATTATTGAAAATTAGTGTATACTAGGTTCCTAAGAAATTAAAGGTCATTAGATAAATGAAAATAAGGTAACTGTAAAATTAAACCCCATTGTGAAACTTGGAAGATTAAAGTTACCAATAGTCAACTAGGAGGCAAGCCCTGGCAAGAAATATGAAAAACATCTAGAAACCATTTATTCCATATATTAATTAAAGTTGTGTAGATTTCCCTATCAAGCACAATCTTAACAAAAATTACATCATCCCTTATGAAATATATAATATTTTAGTGAGTACTTGCTTAAATTTGTACAAGTTTCTTGCATATATGCACATGACATCATTGATTCACATAATATGTGAACTAGGAATAGATATAGACAACATGTGCATTAATCATATAGATAGATATTCTTATATGTGAATACCCATTATACCATGTGAATTATGCTATATTTGCATGTATATTATGTAACCTTTGAAATGACATGTATGCTAGATGCCCCTATCTATGTATCATGGATTTTTAGAAAGGGGAGAGGAAAAGGGAATGACATCCAATTTATTTTGACTCTTTTGTTATATTTTATGTATTCTATAAAAAATTATATAGTGTAAAAATTCTAAGGATCTTGTAAAAATGTGGCATCTCTAGTTTACACAATGACAAATTTTGACAAGTTTATCAAGAAATAGTAATTGTGCGTTTAAATTTAATTATTTTAGCAACTAATGGTAAGTAAAGTAATTAAAAGCTAACAAGTTTTCACAATGCAATCAACATTGAAGGTTTTCATCACACGAGACTCAATAGGTTAGTTTGTAGCTTCATCTTGCAACACCATGTACACTTAATTCTAAAGTCTCATTGTTTTGAATGAACTATATGGAAGGGTTTAATATTCCTATAGGTTTTTTAAAAAAACTTGACCTTATTGGCAATATTTTTTCATAATATTAGTTTATTAGTGATAATCTTTTGTTTATCACCCAAATGAGATAAAAGTTAAGGAATTCAAGAAATTTAATAGACACTATGCTATGCAAATTATTACGAATAAGGTGTTTTTTTAATTAAAAGCAATAGTGTTAGTTAATATAACCCAAAACTATGGACCAACCAACATTTATAACAAACTCCCTTGATCATTGGAAGTGGCTATTTAGATATCCTTCTTTTGTACATTATGTGTATTTTAGTATGATTAAATTTTAAATTGTATGTGAGGTGTCACTATTGACCTTTACTATTATGTTTCCTTGCTCTTTCCCTCCATTACATGAGTGGTGGTTGTCATCATTTTGCGAGTAATTTGAACAAGAAAAGAAATAAATTCAATAAATTATCATTACTTCCTCGTATGTAAGGAGCCCAAATTATTTAAAATGAAAGCAATATATTATTGTTAAAAACTTTAATAAAATGTCCCTAGAGAATAGGAATTTTACTAGCACAATCAATATTACTAAAATATTAGAAGGAACACAAATTATGTAAGACATAACCATTTCCACATAACTCTCATGAGAAAAATATGCAAAATAATTATTAAAAATATACAATACAAAATAATTACAAATATACCACAAGATGACACTAGATGTACCTTGGGAAAACCCTCTCAAGAGAAAACTTAACTTCCCACACAACTTAATGTATTATCTCAAGAAAAATATTATAATACACTTGCTCAATCTCTATATAAGTCTTCTAAAAAATAAAGCATTACATCCATCAATTACATCCTTAAAATTCATAAAAATATTTTGACCAGGCTTCCAACATAAATGCATTTCTACCCTACATACACCCCATAAAACTTCTACTCAACATGAGCTCCCCACCCTTCTAACTTAAACTTAAATTTTTTCAAGCAATACAAAAAATCTACATCAAACTTTCAACTATTTTCTTCCTCTTTCCATGGGAGCGTAAAAGCTTGTTGAAAGCAACTTCCCAATTTTTCTTTTTTTTCCTTTCCACCTTTTTCCCAACCTCCTCCTACTCATCTGACCATGTTGGTTCATCCAAAACCTCATTTGAAATATTCATACCTTCTGAATGAGCCATGGTCAAACTCATTGAATGACCCCCCAAATCTTCTTTTGGAAAGTTGCGGTGTTCAACAATAGATGAGGTACCCACTGCCTGTGCCATGCTCAAACACATTGAATGACCCCCAAAATCTTCTTTTGGCAAGTTGCCCAATTAAAAAATAGATGAGGTACCCATCCAAGCTTTCTTTTTCCACTGAATAGTGTTGGGGAGAAACTTCTTTCCACCATGTTGCTTGAAAATCCCTCTTCTTCTTGGAGAAATGGTTAGTGACATGCCTAGTGTTAAAACATCTTTGAGAACAGAAAGGAAGTCCTTCGTAATCAAGCAATTGTAACCATTCCCCACCTAAATATTTCAAGTGTGCATTTGTAGGGAGGTCCTTTGAAATGTCCATTTCTACAAAAATTATTGCATAGGTAGTGTGCAGAAAATTTAGGGTACCCTCATCAACCCCCAAAAACTTCCCCAAAGTGTTACCAATGGCTTCAAAACAATTTTCAAACCAGAAATGAAGAGGCGGATTCAAAAGCCTTACCCACAGTGGAACCAAATCAAAGGATTCTAAAGTAGGATTGAAACTTGGGTGACATGGCTTCAACATTAACAAATATTTATCCTCCCAGATCCATTAGTAATCACAGAGCACAACATTCTCATCCTTCAAGTTATCGAACACCACCACAAACAACCCAGTTGTATTAGGGTATATTTGCACCTCCCCCTCCAAAATGGGGTACTAGGTCTTTGAAATCCAATTGTGTAGGTCAGCAAGACTTGGCCAAAACCATTGAAACCTCCCAATCAAACCTAGCTCTAAAAAATACCTTTCATTCTCCTTTACTTCATCTATAATGGATTCCTAAAAAAAAATCAAAGTGGTTGCAGGAGCTCTTCACAGGGGCTGAGAAACCCTCTCCACCCCCATAACCTTTGCACCTACACCCTCACATGACACTTAACCCCCATCTCACCTCCAATCCTCATTGATCATAGGTAAATGACCCAAGGGAGCCTCTGTTGGGCCAAGTTGAACACGTCCAACCCTCCTTTGATGCCCCAACAAAGGATACCCAGTGCCCTACTTCTCAAAATGATGCCATTTCTTTGCTGCCTCTATATAAAGAAGAGGTTTTCGATCTGCAGCACCAACAAACTCCAAATATTTGCATTGATTCAAGCCACTAGGAGTCCTAGCCACCTTAGACCAAGGCATGCATAAAGATGAAAGTGCCATTCGAATTTTACTTTGTGGTAATTTTTTTGTTGCACGTGTGAATGCTTATACGTGTTTTATATCCTATAGGTCTATTAACCATCCAAATAATTTATTTTTAGGTCTTTTTTTATTTTATTATTATTACTTGCAAGGTGTTGAATATAAAACAAAATTATATATATAGTTTTTGAATATCTTAGTTTTGGATTAACATTGCATTTGAATTCATATAATAATTTATTTTAACATTCTATTTTGAGTTTGACTTTTCCTTATTTATATGATTGTAGCATGTTACATTGTTTGGCCTTATTTTTTTAGCTCCCTCGCATCTTAACCCTCATTCTCTCTTGAGTAAATGGAGGAAGTCAAGAAAATGCCCTTCTTTTCCAAGATAAATGTAATTTTATTCATAAATTTGTAGTAGATGGAACTCCTCTCTAATTAAGATTTAGTTATCTAATTCAAATAATAGAATATAAAAACTAATTTACTACATGGAAAATAATTAAAGGAGAAGATAGGTTTGGGATTCAATTTGGCTATTGCATACAAATGAATAATTTTGTTATGTTATATGTGTCATGTATGGTTATTCCAATCAATATATTGAAATCACCAAGGAAATAGTTTAAAAAAAATATGAATCCTCCTATCAATTCAATTTATGGGTGAGTGTAGGATCATGATGGACCAAACTATACCTCTAGGTGATAATAAAAATACAAAAAAATAGATTTAAGCAAATTCACATAAAAAATAGAATGGGTAATTAATACTATTTCGAAAATATGTAAGAGTAGAATTTGTAGAAAATTGAATATAGTTTCTAAGCTACTATTTTTTCTTTTGGAAAACAATAAATTTATTTGGTGAAAATTTGAAATTGTAATAAAAAACTACTATAATTTTTTTTAAAGTAAATAGTAGGTGCCAGTCTAGCCAACCTAAGTATGAGAAAGAAATGAATCTTTAAATACAAGTAAATGACACATGCTTGGATAGGACATGTATATATATATATATATATATATATATATATATATATATATATATATATATTTAGTAAGTAAATAATTAGTTATGAATTTTTTGTTAGATTTGTGAAAACCACACATAAAGCAATATCAAACAACAAATGAAACACCTTCCATGTATGAGAGTTGCAAATACTGATTTGCTATTTCCTTAAAAAGAAAGTACTTATAGAATGAATGGATACAATGGAGAGTAATTTATAAGAGCAAAACCTAAATGATAAAGGGATTATATCATAACAAGTTTCATCATCCTATGTGATGAGACAAAATGATCTAATAATAGCTCACTTTAGTAAATAAAAAAACACTCCTAAGTTTATCTTAAGTGCATGAAGTGGAATTAGCTTAATAATCAATTAAAGATTAATTAACTCTTAACTAATGCATGATTAATCTAACATCCCCTTAAGTGTAACATAGGGAGTAGCTAAAAAGCTCTAAAAATCCAATGCATAAAAAAATAAAGCATGAATGGGTCTCAAAAACAAGGCTTGATGAGGTACCCATGTACAATCAAAGAAATATCTCATAAATGAAAAAAAAGAGAAAGCCCCACGAGAAAAACTCATCTCCTAAAGAGAGATGAAAGCATGTATAAAAACACGAAGGAAGGAGGCCTCATGAAGACCACCCAAGGACAACTTCCTTCATACCAATAATTTATCACAATTGGATGTAACAAGGGATGCTAAAGGTTTCATGTAGATGTTTGCAACCTACTCTGAGTTGTAGGAATATACTCCAAGGTGGGAAAACCATCCTGAATAAATTTACATATGAGGTGCATGTTGATCTCTATGTGCTTAGTATGTTGATGCTCCATTGGGTTGTGAGAAATGTGAAAGGAACTCTAATTATCACACCAAAGAATAATGGGACTATCAAGAGGAAAAAAAAACTCAATCAATGATTGATGAAGCCACAAAACCTCTTGGTTGGCCAAAATTGATACATAATACTCAACCTCCATGGATGATAATACAATAACAAATTGCTTCTTGCAAGACCTTGTAATGGGGCTATAACTAAGGCAAAAAAAGCCAAAATTGTACTTTCTACCATTGACATCACTAGTATAATCTAAGTCAGTAAATCCAACTATTTGAGAATCTACTGATGTATAATGAATACCATAATTTGAAGTTCCCTAAATATATCTATAGTGTCATAAAATTGCATCTTGTGGTAATTTCACACTTGTGTATCTAGTTTGTTGCATTTATGGCAACTCACCATATTAATGGAAAAAACCTATGAGTCAAAATTTCATGATTTTAACTTCATAGGGGACAATGATGAAGTGCTAATAGCTTGGATACCTCATTCTTCAAAAATTTTGAGTAGGATACTTGCACGATGCATATATATCTGTGTAATGTGCTAGCATCCCCAAAATTTCTGAGATTCAAATGAGAATATCTCACATCCTTTGCCTATGTCACGTGTTATTTTGGAAAAAATATGAGTGTAATGAATCTTCTCGCCCATGCAACCTCACAAAACTCCTCTTTTCACTCTCATTCTCATTCATTCTCACTCTCTCTAATTCAATACCTCATTCTTCTCATTCTCTCTAGCGAAGCTTTGTCAAATTTATGTTAGAACAATAGTTAAGGCTCTCTTGCAAGCTAGCATGTTGTGTCTATCAAGCCAAGAGAGGAGCCACAAGTTGTCGGTAATGCTCTCTTGTCTATTTATCTTGTCTACTTACTATTATCTATTTGTCTTATCTACTTTTATTCATGATAGGGGTTCTCCTCCATAGCAGGATTTGTTTCTATCACACGTCTTTACATTTCATGTCTTTTTGTCTATCTCTATCTATCTAGCTGGTCATGGAGGTGGAAACAAAAAATAAGGGTTTGATTGAGGTAAGCCTTGAAACAACCCCAACATTTTCCCCTCTTTTTTGTGTGTGTAGATGTATGAACTTGAAGAGTTGGAAATTATAGATTTAAAGGTTTTACTCTCTATTTTGACAGGGATGCCAACACGAGGCACATATATCCCCACAATGTGCTGTCATCTATGACCAAAGCTTAATCCTCCTAGGGGTAGAGTCTATGAGTTTTGAAGTTTTTGTTTCTGTAAATTTTAGGTTGTAACTTTATTATCTCTATTTGTTATTAAGCAATTTTATCATTTCCATCTTTGATAGTTTAGCTTTCATTTGATTAAATTGTACAAATATTCTTTGTTTCTACCTTGTCATCTAAGCTTTATTCCTTGAGGTAACTGAGGGATATTTTCTTCTTGAAGATTCTCCTTATATTGATTCTTGAGAGTAGTGAATCCCATCCTTGATAATATCTCAAAATATGTTTGGAAGCTTACTAATGAATCTCATGTGGATCATGTGAGAACTGAGAGACAAGACCAACCACAAAAGAAACATTAGGATGTGAATATGTTAGGTAAAAAATACTACCAACGAACTACCTATATAATGTAGCATCTACTGAAGGAGTAGTACAATTGTCCAAGACAATACAACATCTGCCTGAAATGGTGTGGGGGTAGGGTTGTAATCAAGCATGCCAAATATCTTAAGCATGTCAAGAGCATAGTTTTGATGAAATATGGAAATACCATCTGAATATTGAATAAATTATAAACCAAGAAAGTAGTATAGAAGGTCGAGATTAGTCATCTCAAACTACTCCATCAAAGCTCGTTGAACACTCTAGATCATGGAGGATGAACCGCTTGTAAGGATCAAATTGTCCACATATAGAACAAAGATCAAAAGATCACCCTCACGTTGTTGAATGCACATTGTGGGATTGGAATGACATTGTGTGAAGCTATAAGAAAGAATAAAAGTGTCCATCTTCTCATACTAAGGCCAAGGGGCTTGCTTGAGACCATATAATGAACAATGAAGCATACAAACTAGTGAAGAGTCCTCAATAAAACTATGTGGTTGCTCCATATAAATCTCCTCATGAAGATAACCATGAAGGAAAGCACTCTTCACATCCATTTAATATATTGTCCATCCTTGTGAAGTTGTAAGTGAAAGTACAAGGTGAATAGAATTCATCTTGGAAATGAGAGAAAAGGTCTCAAAATAGTCAATGCTTTCAACTCGAGAAAACCATTTTGCAACGAGATGATCCTCAAACTTATAAATAGAACCATTTGCAACATATTTGATATAATATAGCATCTTGAACTAAACCAACTTTCTTCCCTTAGGAAGAGGAATAAAATCCCAAGTATTATTCTTCATCAATAAAGAATACTCAATTTCCACAACACTATCCCATCAAGAATACCAACCGCCTCTAAAAATTTTTGAGGATCATCCAAAATGTTATGATTTAAAAGGCTAACACCTGATTTTTGTGCATGAGTATGATGAGAGCTTGAAGGATCACATACCAAAGATCTAGTTGCATCAATAGTATTGCGAGCCCACTTGGGTAAGGGTTGAATATTTGGAGGTGGAGGGATAGCCATGACATCATCCTCATCCTCAAGGTATAAGGAATTCAAGAGATGGAGAGAGAGTATAAGGTAATGAGGGACAAGTTGGTGGTGAAGAATCCATCTGAGGAAAGGGCTAATCAAGCTAGAAATCTCACCAAAACAAGAAATCTATGCAATTGGGATCAAACAACTTGTATGCCTTAACATCCTCACAATAGCCAACAAATATGAGTGGTTGGATTTTCCTCTCCATGTATTTTCACCAAGCTTTAGGAATGAATACCCAATCCTCACTACCAAAAACTCTGGATGAAGATACATCAGGCTTGACATGGGGCCAAGCCTCCTCATGATTCATATATTGAAATACCTTGTGAGACATATGATTCTAAATATAATTGGAAAAATGAATTGCTTTAACCCAAAAAGAAGAATACATATCTTGTGACTAAATCATACAATTGGCCATCTCTCATAAAGTCATGTTCTTTCACTTAGTAAAACCATTCTATTGAGGGGTGTATGGATCTATAAGTTGATGATGTAGACCATGTTCAACACAAAAGTCCCTAAAGCATGATTGCCATACTCCCCTCCATTTTCTATACATTTCCACCAAATAGAAAGACCATATTGCTTCTCCACGAATGCCTTAAAGATCCTAAAAGAATCAAAGACATCACTCTTGTACTTAAGAAAGTACATGCCCATGTATGCCTAGAGAAGTCATCAATAAATGTGAACATATAGTTCGCCCCTAAAAATGAAGTAGTTGCAAATGACATGAGATCACTGGGTATGTACACCAATTTGTGACATAAAAAATATGCCACTTTTGTTTTTTTACTTGAAATGACCATTTGGTGAGTGCCAAATTTGGCACTCACCAAATGGCTCAAGCAGAGCCCTAAGGTGAAGTATGAATTTTGCAATACATTTTGTGAACTCTTTCTTTGTCAAGGGAGACTATA
>VDFB02000015.1:449948061-450012256 GCA_007258455.2 Sequoia sempervirens | reverse complement strand
CCCCAAGAGTATGCCAACCAACATTTACTGTGATATTTCTTTGGCTAGCAATGGTCTCAGTGAATATGATTCTAAGGTGGGTCTCTTGACACCACAATAGAAAATGATCTGATTGCATAGCTAGAATTCAATTCGTCTTATCATCATAATCTCGATATTGGGAAAAACACTCGGAAGTTGGAAATCACTCAAGAGAAGAGGACAAGGGAGGTTGACATTAGGACGTCACTGTGGGGAGAAAATGCAGGGACAAAACGCATGATGACCATGAGAGGATAGCGAACCCAATGCCATCTATGGAAATATACAAGCTCACTATGAAGAAAAGAGTGTGGGCACCTGCCTTAGAGGGTCTGAATGGAAAAACATACGATAGATGACCACTACGAGAACCATGCCCACAAGAGAAGAATACATGAAGGTTTTTGGTGCGGGGAGCCAAGTTGAAGACCTATGAGTATAATTGAATGTCGTATCTCATCCTAGTGTTGAGGCCTGATATCAGAGTGCAAAGTGCCCATGCTGCCTGGGAACGTTGACTCATCATCTAATAAATAGTGCCTGGCCAGATTTAAATTATTCATTATGAATTGCGCTTAAGGCCATACAAATTCCTCATGGTTATGATGGACATGACCCAATCCCACCATCATCCAACATCCTCCAAGAGTTGTGGAAGAAAATGTGCGGGACTTTGTTGTTGAATGACCATGATGAAAATGCCTCTGAAAGGACATCCACCCAGGTTGCAGTACCCACAAGCTATAACTCTGTCATTACAAGAAGGAGGAAATGCTACGTTGAAACAAATAGAGAGGCATCTTTGACTAATAATGATGTCACTTGCAAAGCTAACCTTTCCCCTAAGTCCATGCTTATCCTTTGATATCCCAAGTGGCTTACATTCAAAAGAGAATACTATGTTGCCCATGCCTAACAATTAATCAAATTAAGATTATGGTAGTATTGTTACTTGCACTCAACTCCGATGATTACCATATGTGTATAAACTTGGCCATATTGGATGGTGTAAAAGAGTGTGGTTAATCTTGAATGGGGGAGGGTGCTAGGCTGAGTCTCACTAGCTTTGATCTGCACATGCAAACAATCATGATTCCCATTACCCTTTGGTGGAAAACAAATCATACCTGGTTTTAGACATCCCTCTCTATCAATACTTCATAGACTCAGGATTTTACATGCCCCCAAATATCTTGTGATTCATCATTAAACATCGAGCATCCCTTGCAGGAATGCGAAGGACCTCTATCATTTATGGGTGAAAGGTGCCAAAGGTCTACATAAGAGTGTCGTGCATGTGGAGGAATATGGGGTGCCATTATAGGTCACCGTTATCAATGACCAAGGTGGTTGCAGCCTCTGCAGTCAAGAAGTCCACGAACACACAACAAAGGGAACTGTGAAGTGAATGTGTAGACCAACATGATGATAATGTTGTTAAAATGATGACGTGTAAAGGGACAACACTCACACCATGAGGACCCGCAAAAAAGCATATGGAGTAGATATTCCTGTGAGCATACCGTTATAAATTAGCCCCAACATTGTGACTCCAAATCTATTCCTTTCAATGATGCTTTTGAATTTGAAACCTTTTGAAGTTTGAATTTGATATCATTAATTTTGCACCAAGTAGTGCACCATAACCATTCCCGTTTGATAGGAAGTAATAGTTGATATACAAAGGCTATGAGAAAGAATGTTGGGCATGAACCCCACCTACGGAGGAGGAGAGCGGAGCTGCCGCTAAAGGGATGATGTCTAGGAATGACCAAGTGAGCTATGGCCTCCATAGCCAAGACATCTATGGAGTAGACTGCAGTAGAGGAATGCGGGAGGACTCAATGGTGAGGCTGTTGAGGAGACAACATAAGAGGTAGTGACACCCGCAAAAGAGACGTTTGCAAATAAGCATCGAGGGGAATAGACGATTCCACATATGGAGGTTCTGTGGGAAAAAGTGTGTGGGTGGCCATGATAATAATGCCTCAGCGGTAATGATGTAGCTCGAACGGGGGCCTGTGTAGCGGCCCCCACATGGATGACCTCCATGGGGAAAGAATAATGTAGGCGAATGGTGTGGGTATGTAGTGTATGAGTGTCATGTTGTAACAACGAGATGATGGATGACCCTCACCATGGAGAACCCTGCATGAGGAAATGGTGCTTCGATGACGGCACTGGTGGGCTTTAGGTCCACGTAGCGGGGAAGCAGTAAAGCTTTGTCGTAATGAAATGGCTTCATGGTGACGGCTTCTCACTAGCAGCGGCTGACATGGGCATACCAGTTGGAACACTTTGACTCAAAAGGTTTTCCCATGAACTTAAGAACTCATCATGAGGAAATGGAATATGTAGGGTCCACACTGAGGGGTGACGTGAGAGATTAGTTGCTAGAAAATGACGATTGGGTGAAGGCAAGCCACACGCAAAGACTTGTGAACATTTTAGACTTGGGGAAATTTTCAAAGTGATAGGTTCGGTTCACTTACAACAAAGGAAAGGACAAAAAGACCAACTATGGATCCCACCAGGCAGGCATAAGTCAAGGGTTGACCGCTTCCTAGTGGCAAAACAGAGGCAAAAACCTGCATGAGGTGACCCATAGTTGCAGGTTCGTGGTGCCTGATGGATGTAGAAACGAAGGTGGATGCATGATTCACCATGGGGGCGAACACTGAGGTTTGGCTATAGACAAGTGGTGGGACACAATGATGAATGACAAGAGGAGACCTGCAAATCCATGAGGCCTGACGAATGCTAGGACGATAAGCTAAGGGAAACCTGCAGGACCCAGCCCGCAAAGGAAAATGACTTGGTGAAATTTAGGTGGGTGAATTTGATCAAAGGTAATTGTTGATGTGTTTTTTATGCACTTCTCAACACATTTAATGCATATATGGATCACCTCTCTTGAAAGACAATCTTCCACAATCAAATTGCAGAACACTATCCCAAGGTCTCTAATGTCAGGTCTTGATAGTGCTTGGAATATCTCAGTTATTTCATGTGATTTGCTGGAATCGCAAGGAAAACTTACAAAGTTGGATGAAATGAAGTGGATCTTAAAATGGAGCTTGTTAGATAGGAAATTGATGTGCACTTTGCTGCAGGTTCCAACAACAGTCTAAAACCCCAATATTTTCTTAAGGTTTGGCTTTACAATGTGCAATGAAACTTAGCATAGGATATTTATAAAAAGAAAAAAAAGGCATGGGAGAGGAGAGGTTCTTGGATATGAAACTAACCATAAACAGTGATCATGGAGGTTTCTACTGTGGACAACTTCCTTCAAACAAAATTTCACTTAACCAGAAAATTCACAGTATCGTGAAATTTGTACTATCTTCTAAGGTCTGCAGATATTTTACCATTCGTTCACCATATACATGCATGAGCAAAGATAAAATTTTGGAGCATCTAGGGATTCAAGTCCAAACTAACTTTACATAGCTATCTACCAGCAGTAAATAGCAAAAAGTATGGACAAGGAAGGCATCTACACAGTAGAAATCTTCACAACCATATAACAACATTACTAAATCTATTATGGCAAACTGAAAGTAACTAAAACAATAAAGTAAATCTAACTAAATCATCTAACTATGAGAGATGAACCATGAAACATGCAAAGAAACTCAGAAATACACCAAAGTCAATGTATTTCTATTATAATTTTAGTAGCATTTCATTATAACAACTCAACTCTCTCCTGAAAATGAGAGACCCCCTATTTATAGTGTCCAAAAATTAGAATGAATGGACAAGATTAATTCACATTGTGTGGCCAAGATTCACTACAAACTAGGGTTCTACCTACCCCACAATATATTACATTTTAAAATACATTCTTGTCCTTATCCCTATTTCATCTTCTAGTGGCAGCACTGTAGCATTTTCTCTTTTTGCTGACTGCCCTTTGCTGCAACTATTCCTTAAGGAATTCATCATCAATAATAGGGTTTCCTTCCTACTTCTTCAAAGAAACATACTCCATGAACTTCAAAATTAGCGGCTGGAGCTTATCAACCTCCAAAATCTCAAATCGCAGCACCTGGTAGCTCCACTGCTTGGATCTATTGGTGAGCTTTTCCCAGTCTTCATCATATTTGGCACCATGGTCTCTGAATAGCTCAGATTAGGTGAAGGATCGGGTAGCAAAACTGATGAAGTCGGTAGTGATCTCGTCTAACATCCCATCCTCCATCCTCTTCTGAAAATGAGGCTTTATCTTTTCTGGATCCATTTGCACGACAGGCATATCATACCCCATCATTACCTTCAAATACCGACTGCAATCTGCCTAAACATCCTTGGCCCAATCGATATTTATATCCACCTTATTGATCACTTGCTCCAACCTTTCCTTTTAGTTTTAAAAGTCTCATTTTCACACATCCATTAGCCAATGATCATCCTTTTGAATGCAAGCTCCTTTTCCCAAGTCCTGCTCAATAGTTCGAGGATATCCTCAATCTTTGGGCAAGTAGACTCATACCTCTTTGGGAAGTCAATGCAGATTTTCCTTGTTCCCTCAAGAGACTTTTGTATGTTCAAGAATTTGTTTTCTATCCTAACTACATGAGTGATTCCTATTTTTCCAACATACAAGACTTGCTTGAACCAGCTCTTCATGGTCTTATTCAAGTTATTTCTCTTTTCAAGCTTGTCTATTTGTTCTTTAGACAACAATTGGGGTAGAGCTTAGGATGTGGTAGGCTATTCTTCTGCTAATGACCATTGTTGGATATAGGCTATCAGATCAACCACTTGTGCCTTGAGTTCTTCCTTTGAGATCTTATCTTGCTGTATTAGATGCACTACTATGACAACAAACTCTTGAAGGTGATCCACTTTTTGTTCTTTGGTGGCTATCGCCAAGTCGATAGTAGATATATTATAGTTTATTCCTTCTTTTCCCACCATCGGTGTGGCTACTTGCATGGTTCTAGATCCAAAAGCATCCATTGTCATCTTGGATCTAACTTTGGGCTTCTTTTCTTTCTTAGTGCTGATTTGCACCCAGGCTAAGATGGCCTCTAGCCTTGCTCTTGGATTACTCGAGACAAGAGCTTTCTTTTCAAGTTGTTTTTCTAGCTATTTAGGCATCAATAAATTTTCTTTGGGTGATTCTTGATCGCCTTCCTCTTTAACCTTCCCAATTTTAATCTCCCTATCCTTGGGAGCTTCTTTCTTTGTCCTTGTATCTTCTTCTTCATCAGAGTCCTGGATAAACACCATGCGCTTGATGGGAGATTTGGTGGGAATGCACCCCTTGGGGTTGATTTCCTTTTTTAGCATACTCTTCTTCCTTTTATTCTTCATGTTCATGCCCCTTGGGCTACTCAGTCTTTGGATTCTCATAGATTTCAGCCTCTTCTTAAGGTTTATCTTCTTCTTTATTCTCTTCTTCCTCACATGGAGGGGACACATCTTCATGTTCCTTCCTTCTCTGTTCTTCCTGACCTTCTAAGAGAGGCATCTCTTCACCGTGCTTAGGGCCTTATTCTTGTTCACTCACTGGAAGTACCAGAATTTTTTTTATTTTATCATCTTCTTGTCTCCCTTCTCCTGAGGGCAACCTTTTTATTTCTTCTCCAACATCCTTCAATTGAATAACCAACTCTTCCTCAAAATCAACATCAAATGTTTGTATAATTTTAGTACCGACATCCATTTCATCATTTCTCTCAGAAGACCTTGTCTATTCTCCTTCGTGAACTACCTTATCAATTTGTAGATGCTAATGTTCTCGATGTTCGTGGTAGTCATCTGCTTCCTCCTCTAATGCCTTTATGGCTTCCTTCTCTCATTGTTCCCATTCCTTAGATGTTCCCATTATGGATTTCATCTTAGGAGGCTTAGTTGGGAGCTTGGAGATAGGAACACTGGTGAGAAATTTTGCTAGGGAAGCCTGGATGGCTAGATTCAAGAACACTTTAGAAATTTTGGAGGGGGAATTCTACATATGCCATGAGAATGCTTCTTGAAGGGAGAGCGTCGGTATAGGTATTATTGCTATTGCTAATGCAAAGGACGTAGTTGGAGACATGGAGGTAGAAGAAAGTGGAGAGGTGGTGGCAAAAGAGGAATCAACCACCACGATTGGTCCAATTGGTGAAGAAGAAGCAAGGTGGACTAAGATGTCCACTAGAGGTGGGGAGGTAGCCACCATAGCTTTAGAGGTTGGTGGAAGAGAAGCAGTAGTAGAGGTGCCCGGTGGAGACTTAGGTGGATCAACCTCCATTTCTTCTCCCTCGTGGAGTGGATCTTCTTGTATAATAGGCACTATAGTGGTATTTCCTGACCTTTTGTGTTTCTTGGAAGGTTCACCTTCCTAGGATTTTCTTGCATACACCTTTGGGTTAGGCTGTTGCTCCCTAGTCTCTTTTCTTTTCTTGGAGTGAGTGAGTGGAGGGGACTTTGAGGTCTCTCCTATTGAAGTAGCAACTGTCCCACCATCTGTCCCACTTGGATCGTTTGTGAGCCCCTCATAAGTTAAGATGACCCCTTGTTGCTTCAATCGGGTAGCATGCCCTTCAATCCATCCCTTTGTACGAGCCTCAACAGGCTTGGTTATAATGTCAAGGTCATTAACCTCTTGCTTGTCCCAATCTATCGATGACAGTGATAGGCTAGCAACTACGTTGTATCGAGGATCCATGATGGTGCTCTCATCTTCTTCCACTTGATCGGGTACATGGAATATATTTACCCTCTTCACAAAGTATGCGATCATCCACATATATTGCCTCATCTGCACCTCTATGTCATCTTGGTAGTTTGACCAAAAATATTCAACATTGTGCAGATGGTCATACTCGGGTCCAAGTGCCTTATATGTCCATAAGGATCCATTCGTGGCTGGGTGGTGTGAAGCTTGAGTGATACTTAGTCAATTCCTTCTCTAAATTTCTAGCACATTGAGAGGTATGTAGTTCATACATCTCTTGGCTGAAAGAAATGGGATAGGAAACCCCTGCTAGATGTTTGCTGCTCAAGAGAGTGTGTATATGTCATAGTTGTCAAGAAACTTCTAGTAATATTATCCAGTCGTTAGGATACTAGAGAAACTTTTTTGGTCTTTCTGAAAACCCCTAGGTGTGGATGTATGTGAATTTAGGGTATTGAATGAATAAGAAAGCATATTGTTTCAGGAAGGCGTTAGCACTATGGGAGACTCATCTCTCAAAGTCACCCCCAATCAATTTGATGATATTACCTATGAAAGCGTAATTAACCCTGCAATAGTCTTTCTTGTAGTTTCTAAATTGCAACTGGGGGTACCTATCATAAACTTTCAGCTCCTTGCCTTGCTCTTCATTCAAAGCTCTGAAAAAGCCACTGTATTGCCTTCGTTCGACCAGTGAATAGACCAAGTAGGATGTCATGTAAAAATTGGAGGTCTTCTTGACATTCAAGAATTGCTCATGAAAGCAATCACTTGTTATCCCTCCCCAGTAGAATGTGGTCTCTATGGTATCATCCTCCTTTCTGTGAAGAATTTGTTCAACAAAGTAGAGCATCCATTTCTGGTAGTATGCAGTAGTGGGAAGACCCATTACTCTGCTCAGTAGGGTCACCAAGTTGTGATAATCTTCATAGAAATCACTGCGGAACAAATCCTGGGGAACCTTAGTGATGCTGCCCCGCTTCTCCTTGAGCCAATATTGATTTATAAGTTTTTTACATCTAACTAGGTCCTCATCCCACATTGCCTTGCACTCCTCTATAGTTGGCAGTTCCATCTCCCCGAAAGTAGGGATCTGGAAGGTCTTTGTTATTGGTTTTCCCGACATGTCTGCCAACACATTTCCATCTTTGTCCATGATTGTTTTGGTTTCTGGCTAGTATGCCTCCCTGCAATCCATTACTAGTTTAGGGGCGACAAGAGCAGGAGGAAAACTTGCAGCTTTGGCTATCCCGCTACTTCTGATCAATTTGACATTTTCTATCTTAGGGCTAATTTTGACTCTTTGGATGAGCTCATCAATGTCCACGTGCCCTATATTGGTGTCAGAGACTTCTTTCCAATTAGTAGTGACCTTGGAACTAGTACTTCATCTGATCCTTGTCTTCTTTTCCTGCGAGGAGCTTTGCCTATTTTCTTTCCTTCGTCTTTCTCTACGGCTGTCCCCAAGGGTCTTGAACCTAATTCCATAAATTCTACAAAAAAAGGAATAGTGAGCATAATCAAGCATGAAGACACAAATGTTAGCGAAAATCCTTATGGATGGAGTTAGATCAGACAATACATCATTCAGGAAATCAAATATTTACTCTAGAATGCCATTGGAAATTAACTGAGGGGAGTTTGGACAGTTTGGGTCCTAGGGGATGGACTTCCCTAGTAGGATGGCTATTTTGAAAGTCAAACAGGGTGGGGAAATCCACATGGTTTCTCCCACTTTTAGATTTAGATGATTTGAAAGGTCCATGTAGGACTGCATCCAATTTGAGCACATGGGATAAACTTTATTTCTAGATTGAGGTCATTTGGATCATCATCCAGGCACTCAGAGTCATGAGGAGGGAAAGTTGTCTAGAGTTTTTTGTTTGGAATGAATTTGATGAAATGACATTCTGGGGGAAGAGTTCTAGAGTCTGAGACCCATGAGGCTAAAGGATGTTGGCACAACTTCTTAATCGCTTAAGTATTCGGGTCAGAAGGGCCGAGAAGCTATTTGAAGATGGTCGTTTGGAAATGACGGGTGATGAGTGAAAGTTCGGTGGGAGCAATCTGATGGATCAGACCTGGATTTAAATTTTGCTTCCATGTTTTCTTTGCTAAGAATTCTATCAGTGGTCGGAGTATTGGGCCTCGGAGGCCAAAAGGATAGGCTCGATTTTCCTTTTCGAAACGACTGAAATGGGACAGAGTCTTGATGGTGGGGGTCTGATGGAGG
Source organism: Sequoia sempervirens (assembly GCA_007258455.2). NCBI lineage: Eukaryota > Viridiplantae > Streptophyta > Pinopsida > Cupressales > Cupressaceae > Sequoia > Sequoia sempervirens. Next base: position 450,003,329 of record VDFB02000015.1, on the reverse strand, counting down.
GGACCCAACTAATATACTTAAGTTTTATCATTTTTCACTCATGTGACACTGATATGTCTGAGGTTCGGAGGGAAGAATACGATCCTTTGATAGCCATAAGAAACAATGATATTATAATGAAGGTTCATGGATGGAATTCCATGGACTGGGACTTGGAGGATATGAAGGATAAGGAAGTTTGTTCCTATAACCCCAATGGTGAATGAAGGGACAGATCTTGAGGCTCATACGAACGGATCTAGGATGATGTTTTGGAAACAACGAAAGGTGGATGGCATCCCAGGGGGAGCAGGCTCGGGAAGCATGGATGGAGGCAGGTAGTTCAATTTTCATAGACCAAATGTCGACTTGACAAGGGCGATCCGGGATCGCGTACCCAAAGAGGAATCTCATCATTTTGAAGTCATTTTGGTTTCAAGTTTAATCAATGAGGACAGGGAGGCTCGAGCCTGGAGGGCGCTTATTCTCTGTGGGAAGAATGGTGTCGAGGCACGAAAGTTCTAGATTCAATGTAAGGGTGATTTGATGGGTTTCTCAAAATTCTATCACATGGGTCTTCTAGAAATAGCCCTCCTCTATCAAATGAATGCCTTTTTATCCTTTTTAATCCATTATTTTAACATGAAATCACCAAAAAGAATACTGGGAGGGCAGATGACGAACCTACCAAAAGAACCTAGTCAATGGTGTTACTGAATCCGTGAAGAACAATGAAGGAAGGTGACAGGTTCGAAGGCAACAATCGACAAAGGCTCTGGGTCTCTACAACCACTCTGGTTAATCCTGACATGTGAAAATGACAAGTCAAACTGAGTATTTATACCCTTAAGTGCATTTAATGCACCCAATTAATGTATGTACGATGGGATCAATGGTTGGTGAATTCAAAATTTGAAAACAACTGCGAGGGGTCCAAAATTCGGAGGCCACAAAGATGCAAGCCGACAGTCGTTTTAAATGTCAAGTGGAAAATCATCAGCCATGAGGGTCTCAGGGTCTGATGGGTGGAACTTTGGTGAAGGATGACCATTTAGGAAGAGTGAATGCATAACGAAGTTCCGGGCAGAGAGATCTGATGGACCGGGCTTGGTGTGAGTGAAGGACGGTCTGTTGGTCCTCAAAGTTATGAAAACAATGACCAAGGGAGTGGGCCACAGGGCATGAAAGGATGCGGGCCAACGACTGTTTTAAAATAGAAAATACAACCCAGAAGTCTAATAAGGGAAACCCTCCATGTCCGACCCAGAAGGTCCCAAGGCCACTGGCAAAGGAAAATTGCCAAAGGAACTTCGTGAGGATCCAGGACTTAGAAAATTTTGCGGGGGGTGAAAAAATGGTTAACTTGAGATTAGACTTTAAAATTGCATTGACCATATAGAACACTAAAATGGGGGCACACAAAATAAGGAAATGACAAAAATGACCTGATAAGGCGAATGAAAGAGAGGGTCCCCATTCTGAATGGGGTGTGTGCGCTGAGGGCACAACAATAATTTGATCATTTTAAGGCATATGACTAACTTGGGCTTAGGAACAAGGGTGCGTAAAGTGAGGTGGGAGCAAAAAAACCCATTAGGAGTGAAAATAATCTGTTTGGAGTGAAAGAAAGGGGGTCCCTACCTATAATAGGGCATGTGTACAAAACATGCACAAAAAATAGCGACTCACCGGTGAAATGCTCCAGAGCATTTCGATGACAAACTAGAATCACAAACCTAGAATCTCTAGTTTTGATCCTCACGTTAGGACAAACAAATTGAACACTTGACCAAAGGATCAAAACCACTAGTCATCCCAACCTTTTGTATACTGAAAATCCCAGTGTGTGAAGATGCGTTAATTCCCATCCTTAAGCCACTACAGGAACCCAGGCTTTGTCAAGTTAAGCTACATAGTTTATTCTAACTCCAAAAGCATCTAAGAAATTGACTTGCCGCCAGTCAGGTGTCATAGCCCTGGCGAGGTTGTCACTATGATTCTCCTAAACATTGCTCTACTGCCAGCTAGGCATCCATAACCCAGGTAGAGTTTCTTGGATCCCCCTGAAAAGTTGAATTCTTTATTTTTATTTTTATTACTTTATTTTCTTTCTTTTCTTTTGATTTTTTCTCTTTTCAATTCTTTCTTTTCATTTCAACATGCAAGAAGTGAAGCTTGCACTCAGGGCTGAGAATTATAGTGGCATTGAAGTAGAATTTTAGATTTTCACTTAACCGGACTTCACAAAGGACCTACAATGACCTCCAAATTCTTAAGATTTATAAGAGATATAGGATTTTAGAATACATTAGGAAAAGATGAGACCAACGACTTATCCTCTTTGAGATGAATGCATAGGTCACTTAACACTAACATAGGACCTTCACCATCCACTCTGGAAGCTTGATTAAAGTTGATCAAAGAAATACATAGAACAACCTCCAGGAAATAAATATGGTTGTTGTGCGTGCAAATATACCTGAAAAAAGTAGAGGGACCTTGCAAAGCAGCAAAGCGGAAGCAAAACAGAAAGCGAATGGAAAGAAAAATAGCTAAACTAACCAAAGTGGGACAGTGAAAGAAAACAACAAAGAAACTACTCTACAACTAGCTAGCCTACAACAAACCAACTAACCTAACAAAAGTAGAAAAGCGAGGTAAGTACAAGGAAACCTACACTACTCAAAAACAACTATGTACATAGATATTTACAAAGGGCCACGTTTAGGCCAAACAAACCGATATTTATGCCTGTTGGATTTTATAATGCATGTACAAGCAAAAGGGAAATCATTATATTCTAAGCCACGCAAACTCATCCTTATATTCAAAAAATAAAGTTCAATGTTGTAGCCTCAAAATCTAATAACACATTCAGGAAGAACCAACAATTGAGTTAATTCATTAAACCCATGGTCAATCCATAGACAAGTATGTCTCCCCTCGTTCCCATAATCAAAATGATAAATGCAACTACGAGTATTCATAGGAGCAAGGAAGGATAGAACCTGGATGTCACCATGCAAAAGTGGCAACGTTTGACAGTCGAGAGTGAGCACTGTATTATTGGTTGTTATGTTGGCAGTCTTGAGTGGACGCGATGGATAGTGCAACATCCCTCTTACATTACCTTTCTGCAGATGACAAGCAAATTGATCAGGTAGTACACATTGTGAAGATTTTTTTTTCAAATGCTAGGAACCTTGTACCTAATCTCGGGCTTGCATAAGGCTGGGAGAATGAGACAAAAAAATACATCTTCCAAGCTCCTAGTAGGGTCCACAACCTTTGTCAAATTTTCTTCAAGGAGATACACTTCATCTCATTGATCCCCCATAGTTCATGACTCCACTTGATTGTTGTCCTTAAAAGGCAACATGCTATTCCATCTTATTTCCCTTGTGTTGATCTTAATTTGTTTATGGTTCATGTCATAAAAACATGACATGGATGAATCTGTCCTATTGTAACCCTTGAGATGTGTAGGAGGATCAATAATGGTCAAGGTAGAAGGACCCTTAGTTGTAGCTTGTCCTAGTAGTTGGAATAGTATATCATCCTCGTGGAAAGCCTCCAAGACATCCCTTCCTTGGTCTTATTCTCTCAGTTTGTGTGGTGCATTGAGGTTCTCACTTGTTTCTTCTTGTTCATCATCATTATAGATGGAGAAGTAGTTCCTTTCCCAACCTGAGATCTCTAATGTTTCACTATTTGAGGGTTCAGATAGTATATCTTCATCACCTCCAACCTCTGAGGTGTATTCTTCTTCAGCATTGCTATACCTTTGTGGCACAATTCCAAGTGGGAAGAAATCAACAAGTGACACATGCCCACTGAGGGGATCGATGTATGATGAGCGGTCTACCTCCAAAATTCCTCCATAAAGCCTATCACCCATCACATATAAGTGCTCTACAAGAGGGAAAGATGTCCAATGGACAACCTCCCCATTTATTTTTCTTCATCGTTTGGAGGCCCGAGACTGTGTTGTTCTTCTTCCGTTGCTATCCCAACACTTTCTTGAGGGATTCTTTTAGCTAAGTTGTCACTTGGTTTTGACTCTTGGTCCTTTGATTCAATCCTCGAAGCAATTGTAGGAGGTTGTGTGCTTGGTTACTCCACTTGTTCTTTAACTTGTTTGATGGCCTCTAGGCATAGCTCGCACGTGAATTAAGAATGTGCCAAATCATGGAGCCTACACCAACTTGGAAGTAGCAACACCTCCAAATATACTTGGTATCTTAGCTCTAACCAATCCGTCATGAGTCTTGACACAAGCTCGTTATATATTTCCACTACGTGATCTTCATTGTCAGTTAGGGAGGAAGTTTGATGGTAGATAGCCGTGACCTGTAGTTGTTCCCACTCTAAATCTTCTTCTTCAGTCATCTAATTTCTCTCATCCATTGAGAGGGGGTCCTTGAATTCCATTTCACTGGAGCTTTCATCATTATTTTCTACTTCCCCTAGACTTTTAGCCTCTTCTTTTTGATCTTCAACGTTTGTGTTGGCTGTCTTAGCATACAGTGTTGTGAATTCTACTGATTCATCTTTTGTGTATGGTATTTCAACTATTAGTTTTTCTTCTTCCTAAGTGGAGGATTGTTCTTCCCCAATGGAGAAAAGGCCTTCTAATTCATTTCCAACTAAAACTTCATCAAGGCTCCCTGCTATCCCAAGGAAATCAACCCCTTCCTTTCAATTCTCTGCCTCAGTGTCTATTGTCCCAACACTTGCTTCTATATAATTTCTTGGCTTAGATTCATTGTGTTGTCTTCTAAAGTTGACTACTCTCCTACCTCAGTAGATTAGTTTTCCTCATTGAGACTTGGCATTTCTAACTTGGGCAATGATGTTTGCACATGGAGGGCAAGAAAATTTTAAATGCGGTGCATTATGGACCCTGCACCACCTAGACATCAACACTTCTTCCAATCTTAGTCCATCCTTGCTACTCAAGTGTTCTTGAATCAATTCCATGAAAGCCTTGGCTGCCATGTTAATCAATTCTTATTTTGGGTCTAGCAAAGCTAAGGGTTGATATATTTCCCAAAAGGGGATCTCTCCTTAAAAAACCATTTCAATCTTGCCCAGGAATGTTAGACATTCCAATTCGTTGTGTCTGCGAGTGCTATGGATTCTGCATTTTTCTGCTAATGCAAAGTGTTGCAATGGCCTACTTACTCTCCTATTTAGATCTTCAAGTAGCTAAGTGATGTTGATTTGCAAGTGCTGCTCCATATTGGTTCATATGTTGCCTTGTATTCAAATTTCTGATTTTAAATTTCCAGCATATGAGGAGATCTGCCTATCTCCAATTTTACTTGAATGTGTTTTTCAACTTCCCACTTTTAGCTTTGCAGCCTTGAGCTCAACCATGCCCTCATTCTAGCACTAGTTTTGTTGATGGGTGTTTTTGCACCTTCTCAACATAGATAATGCACAAGTGCAATGTCTCTATTGAATGATAATTCCTACAAACAAGTTGCAAAAAATATCCCTAGGTCTCTCGGTGTTAGGTCATGACAATGTTTGGAATAGTTCAATTGGTTGATGTGATTTGCTAGTAATCACAAGGTGGCCTTTATGGTTTACAAATCATGGTAAGTTGGGTCTACAAGTGGAGTTTCAAAGTGTTGGAAATGAATGAACAGTGGCTGCTCACTCAAAATAGCTAGCTAAAACTCACCTTAGTCACCAAGTTTGACATTGTAATGGTGCTTGGAATCCTACTCTAACAAAAAGTTAAAAGAAATAACAAAAGAGGAAAGGGTTGAAGGAAACTAATCTAAATCTAAGTTATGAATGAACAATAACAATGGAGGATGCTACAGTAGAAAAACTCCCATAATTGAGTTTTGCTTGACTAAGAGGAGCCTACAACTACACAAAACCAATGCAATCTCCTAAGGTCTACAGATTTTTAGATTGTACATTCAATTCATGAACATATAATTGAACTTAGTTGAAACAATGAAATAAACAAGCCTAGGATAACTTTACACAACAAATTGTCATCAAAAAGTGCCAAAAGTATGGGCAAGAAGTCCATCAAATACTATAACAACAACCATTATCAAAGCCATTCAAGAAACTACAAGCTAAAACTAACATGGAGGTTGAACCATGCATGGATAATGAACAAACTCAAAAGAAACACCCAAATTCATGTAATGCTTCTTACTATTGCTACAAAATGCCCTTTACAACAATTCACCACTGCTTACAAATAAGGAGCAAGACACTATTTATAGTTTTCCAAAAGTAGAATGAATGGATAGGATTAATTTATATTGTGTGGCCTAGTTTCATTTTACATTAGGATTTTGTTATGCCTTGCATAACCACCCCATTTTGATTTGGATGAAAATGGGCTCCCCTTGTTTTTGTTTTTTCCTTGATGTTTCGTTTGGGTCTTAGGAGTTGTTTGTTTTTCCTAAGTTCTTGTTTCTTTTGGTTTTGCGAAATTAGAGTCAAAATGGAAACTGGACTTAGAACTTTTACAAAGTTCCAAGTTTGGATTTAGTCCCGATTCTGGTCCCACCCTTGTTTTGTGTTCTTTTCATTGTCTTTTGGTTGGTCTTGTGCTCTTGGGTCCATTTCTCCCTTTAGTTTGTTTCTTGTTTCCTTGTGTTTTGTTTTTTCTCTAGCGGAAGTGGAATCAAAGGTGGAATTGAACTTGAAACTTTGTAAAAGTTCTAAATTTTGTTTTGTTCCCACTCCCACTTGCTTGCTTCATGTTTTGTCATCGTTGGTGCCTCGGTCAGGTTCAATTTTTGTTTTAGTCCCGCTTCCTGTCATTCTTGTGTCCTTGTCTCGGTGTTTTGTTCCTTTGTCAGGATCAGATCCAGAATCGAAACCGAACTTGGAACTTTGTAAAAGTTTCATATCCGGTTTTGGTTCTAACTCCGCCCCCATTTCCCTTTGTTATTTGTCCTTTTTGCAGGACCGGAATTGAAACCAGAGTTGGATAAGAGACTTGGTAAAGGTTTCTTGTTCTATTCCAGATCTGGGTTCGCATCCACCCTACCTTTTATTTCCACACTGGTTGATTGCTCTTTTACATTATTTGTTTCGTCCCCAACCGACTGCATTTATGACATTAATTGCAGCCTCCTCACACACACAAAATGATTTTTAAACCTTAATCAAGTTTAAATAACTCATTATCTTTATTGTCAAAGTTGTTTTAGCAAACTAGAGCCAGGATAACTTTAAGAGGAGCATGATTTGATTGCAGAGGCGCATTCGTGAGCAAATTCTTATCAAGTTTCAACCTTTTCTTGTTGACGTTTTGAGGTAGGGTCTTTTCCCGTTCTTTTCCCACTTGTGTTTGTCATTTTGCTTTCGTGTTCATGTTCATGGTGCTCTTGTGCATTTGTGAGACCTTTTCCTGTGAATCTTCGCTCATTCCCTCTTGTGTTTTTTGGTTTCATTTTGTCCTTTTTGTTTTTTGTTTTGCTTTTTTTTGCTTTTCCATTTGTTTCTTTTGCTGTTGCTGTCGCTTTTCTGGTAGGTCCATTCTGCTGTGCCCTAGTTTCTAACTAGGGTTCCATTTTATGGGGTCCTTTATGTTATAAATACGTAAGAATTTGTTTGGATACCCCTTTCATCTTATTCCCATGTTGCTTCAATGATTTTCATGTTGGGTTTTTGATGCCCTAATTATCTGAGTCGATGCGTCGTGCAAACTAGGTTTTGTTTGATGACCTTTACAATATCCAACCCTTTGAGTTAAATCTGGTCTTTATTTTGTAAAAGGGTGAGGTTAAGCCCCTTTATTTTAAGTTCCCTTATGATCCCATGTGACCCAGGTATATAAGCTCATGTGACCGTGCTATTAAAAAATTGCTTCATTTTTGGATGATAAACTGGCGGAAGCAGAATTGGGAATGAACTCATCCTGTGATTGTTTGCATTGGGGTTCATTCCCAAAATGATCCCACTTCTAATAACTGTTGACTTTGATCTTCATCCTTTCCCTTTGGTGGAACCGGAACCGGATTGGGGGTCGAACTTGGAACTATTGAATAGTTTTGAGTTTGGTTTCCATTTTGATCCTGATTCACATCTCATTCTGGTTTTGGTCCCAATCTTGCCTTATGTTAAAATTGTTTCCCATTCCTGATTCTTCTTTGACTCCACTTCCAGTGAATATTAAATTTGGCTAAGTATGGAAAGTTGTCCTAAGGAAGTAGAGAGTGGTATTGGATGATGTATTGATTGTCATGCTTTTGTTCATCTAATTGAGGGTTTTATTGTAGAAATAGAAAATGTTTAGAGCATCAGAAGAGGCTTCTCAAAGGAGCCAACTTGTAGAGATCTCAAAATAGGAAACCAAGCCTAAAAATATCAAGGTGGAACAACTCCCATATACTTTGAGATATAAGCATCAAATTCCTACCATTACAGCTAGCATGGTGGACTCGGATTGGGCAAATATTATAGATACAAACTTGGCCCCCTTCAACTATGAAGAGTTGTATGAAGAAAATTTTAGTGAAGATGTAACAGGGAGAACATAGAGGATTGTTCAATCTATTTTGGCACATGTTTCCCTCTTTCCTCTATCTATCCAATGCCCAGAGTTAATACTTACTGCAGCTAGAGCCTACAATCTTGCTACTAGACAATGTGTGGACTCGTAGGGGAACATCATTATTGAAATTACACAACAAATGATAAGGTTCATGTTAAATGCACTTACCCTATAGAGCCCCATACAACTCAATGAGGTAGAAGCCTTGCAACTATACAACAACAAGAAGGAGGCTAGCATGGCTCATATAAACAAGAATTGGATGAGTGTTGAAAAGAAGTCCCTAGCCGAGCTTCCTGATCAACCTAAAAGATCATATTTCTACAAGGAGATTAGAGATATAACTATGATGCTCTCTAGGGTGTTTGGGAAAAGAGGTGTCTCCTAGTTCAAGGAATGGATTCTTCCATTCATTCAGACTATCCTAGATGGTAGACAACAATTTTGATTGGCCTATGATTGTATTAGAATGCATACACAACCAGATGCTCAGAGTGAGAGACCAAGAGTTTATTTATGACCTCTTATGTGATATATGAAACAACAAGGAGGGGCATCTTTCCTAGATTGAATGTAGTTGGAATATTGGGAGAAGCCCAAGGACATAAAAGGGTGTGGGATCACTATGATCAACTCACCTTGCAAACTTTTGAGTCACACTATAGAAGGGTTAATGATGCATTTATGTATGTTATCATTAACCAACTCATAGGAGATGCAGGCTACAGATTAAGCAGAGATACTATAGAATTTATTGCAAAATGGGGACATTGGTATATCCAATACCCCAAGTTCACTTATTTTAGGCTAGCTGGTTTTGATAGCCAACCTAATCTACTACCCAGGTGCTGCAACAACAAGATTGTCTTGATGGAGTTCATCTATCAATCTTAACAATTAATCTCAAGTTTTCCAATAAGCACAAGACTGGCTGCCAAAAATTCACCACGAAGTTGGGTGAGTATATTTGTGCACACAATGTGGTAGCCAAGATAATATGTGATGAGTTAATCCACTTGAAGTTGGGTTTGTACACTTCTAGAAAGTATTTTGATCCCAAGCACAAGATGCAGGGTTTGCTTCCTACTATTTTTGATAAGATATTTTTGGATGGACTTATAAGATGACTATGATTTGAGAAGAAGAAACTATGAAATATTTCCTATCCCACTCATAGTTGAGTATGGGGTAAAGGAGGACATTCCTGACACATTGTTAGATGATGGGGTGACCTTGGATCCCCAATATGATGCTGAAAATATAGGCACCAAGGACTTAGATCTAGTAGATTGGAATGTAGAGGAGTCCAATTATATCAAGAAAATTGCGAGGCTAGTATTGGATAGGAGCATCTAATGGGTGGTTTTGAGAATCAAGGAGCCAGAGGCTCAAATCTTTAAAAAGAGAAAGGTTACAGGCACCACCTAAGGGTACAAGAGAACAAAATGAAGAATGGCTCCTAAGGAGCCCTTAGAGTTTTTCCCTCCCAATTCTGGAGAAGAGATTGAACCTGTAATTCCTGCTCAGTATCTCCTGAAGCACATGGAGAAGAGGCCATAATAGAACCTGGTGTTTCAACAACTGTTGAAGCTAAAACATCAACTCAACCTCCTTTTGCAGAACAACCAAGTGGGGAAATGCCTATGGGAAACCTTCACAAGGAAGCTGAACCTTGAAAGAGAAGGAGCCTAAAATTGAGATTCATGAAATTGAAACATATTTTGATGCTACCCCATCTGATAAGGAGACCCATGTGGTTGCATCCCTTGATGAAACTGAGGATACAGGAACTGAGCATGTTTTGATAGAGGAAGATCAATGGAAGTTTTTTGAGGATGCTAAGAGAGAAGCAGATGCCAAGGCACAAGTTGAGGCACTTGCCGAATAAAAGGAGATTGATGCTAAGGCACAAGCTGATGCATTAATTAAACAAGAATTGGAGGCTAAAGCCAAGGCTAATGAACTAGCTAAGAAACAACAAAAAAGAGAGTAGGACCTCAAAACTAAAGAGGAGAGAGATAAATTGGAAATGCTACAGAAGATTCATGAACTTGAGGAGGGGAAAGCTAGAAAAAGGAGAGAAAGAGAGGCACTTGAGGCTAAATTCAAGGCTAGTAAGGAATCCCATAGAAGGAAGAGGAAGAATGCCTATAAAGAGAAAAGGAGGCTAAAGAACTTGCTCTGTATGAATAGAAATCTAAAGAGGCATGAGATAAGGTCAAGAAGTTTGAAAAACAAAGAGACCAAATGTATAAGGGTAAGTGCACAAAGTTGAGTCCACAAAACTTGGAAGTTTTTTCCTTAGCCAAAAAAATGAAATCGACATTACAAAAACGGGATCTCGAGCCTAAATGTAAAACGAGATACCACTTTTTAAAAATCAGGATCCTGTTTGTTAAAGGGTCTCGAACCAACAGACAGGGAATGGGATCCCAATTAGTAGAAAACAGGATCCTAACTTATAAAAATTGGGATCTCATTTTGTACATATCAGGATCCCATTTACTAATGGTATTTATTTTTTAAAAAATGAACAAATTACATTTTTCCTATGCACGGGATCCTGAGTTCTGAGCAACAACGACCTCCACAAACAATCTCTAGGTCCTGTCCACCCCCATTTTTTCATTTTTTATTAAAATTGTCAATAGAATAACTGATTTTAGCATGTTTTTTTAAATTTATTTGACGTTTTGAGCATTTTATTTCCTATTATAGTAGAAATGAGGAATTGTAGAAATAGATGAAAAAATGCAATGAAACCTGAAGATTTCTCAATAGAAATGAAAAAATGAACCTTGAATTGTATTTTAGAAACATAATTTAGCTTTTGAAACCTAAATTGTTCGATCAAACAAAAAAAAATTGTATTTGAAAACCCTAATTGAAACAAAACAAAAAAAATTGCATTTCAAAACCATAGAAATTGAAATGAAATAAAAAATTGCATTTAGAAACCCTAATCAAAATGTTTGAAACCCTTAATTCAAATCAAACAAAAAAAATTGAATTGGAAAACCCTAGTTTGAAATGAAATGAAAAAAATGCATTAAAAACCCTAATTGCTTATAAATTGAAACCCTAAATTGAATTGAAACAAAAAAAATGTTAAAACCCTAAATTGAAATTGAACAAATCATTTTGATTTTGAAAACCCTAATTTTGAGCTCAAGAAAATTCATTTGCCTTGCTTAAATTTTTTAAATTTCATTTGCATTGTATGGAGAAAATGATATGTTAAACTTTAGTTTCAATGTTAAATTATAATTAGATTAGAAAACAATATGTTAAAGAATAGTTACAATTCATAAATTTTATCAATGTTTGTTTGCAAATTTAGTTAGAAAATTTGTAAATCGAAGTGTACAATCGATTTCCAATTGGCACTAACTTGCTAGTCCATTATTCCAAGGGCCACCCAAACTTCACCCTAAGTTCACTAAACCCTAAACCCTGAATTGTAAAATCTAAACCCTTAACACTAAAGCATTCATTTTGTCTTAGGACCTTAAAATGAAATTTGGTTGCCTTAAAAAACCCTCGGTTATCACCATCCAGTAGAGCTTTTTGTAATGTTTTCACTTATTGGAACACATAATATAAAGCCTTTTGGTTTCTACAAGTTTATGAAGAATGGATGATCACTCTCTATGACACCTACATGATCAATAGGGATCTAAATCTTTGAAAAAAAACTTTATTCTATTATATCCACAAGATAGGAGAGAGCACGAGTGAGAGTGATATGGGTTTCTTTCATTGGAGATACCTAAAATTATGTAGGTTCAATGCCAAGAATGGGTCTATTTGGTAGATTTATGAAAACTATTATGAATATCTAGAATACCATAAAAGTATAATTATAGCAATTCCAATTGGAAACACTTGGGTATATACCATATGAAATTTTAGTAAGGTGTCTATTATAGGAGAGTTGATAATACATGGAAAGAGGTTTGTATGGGAATATATGTATTAAGAAACACATACCATGACCTCTATAGGATTTTTAAGATGTGATCCTAGATAATAATCCACCCATCTTTGCATAATGGGTTCTTTAGCAATGAAGGGAGATGATAACCAAAAAATTACCTATATTTTGATACTATATAGATGGATGTGGAAGGATATAAATGCATCAATAATGAGACCAAGATGGAACCATTTAACACCTAAGGTACCTATTACATGGGAAAGGGGGGAGGTACATGATGATAGGTTGGAGGAATTAGGCTATTATTACAATGGAGAGAGGAGGAGGATTCATATTATGCTCCTATAAATAAGAGGTCAATTTAGAAGATTAAGAGAAATCTAATAACAAAGGAAATAATTCTATAGAGGGAGTGAGTGGGATTGTTGAAAATATACAAGGAGAGAGGTGAAGGTCCCAACACCTACATAGAGTCCTACATGAAATACACCAATCTAGGTACTTCCTAGAAGGATCAAGATCCATGTGAGTAGCCTCTTTTTATTTTTGTATCTTCTACATATGTATATTTATTTCTTTATTATGTGATTAAAATTATGTATGATATAATTTATTAATAAGTGATTACAAGTATAATTATTAAAATATTTTACATTTATTTTGATATCCCCTAATGTAGGAGGAAATTTTTACTTGTTTTGATACATGTATATTATTTTTGTGATATGTATAGATTGATTCATTTTTAACATGATACTTTTTTTATTAGAGGGGTAAACACTTTTGACGCAGAGCTATGAACCAATGAGGTCACAATATGACTAAATTTGGACCTCACTAGACATAGATCCCCTTAAGCCATCCTATCACCCTAAATTGTAAATCGATGTCTTAAGGGGTCCTAATATGACATTTATTAAGGGGATCAAAGAAGTTCTCAAAATTTGGTGAAGTTGCCCAAGGCAACCAAATTTAACAATAATAAGATCATGCAAGATTATAATATGAATTAAATTTCATGATCTAGGTTGGTCAGTTGAAACAAGAGCTATCTCAATGAACTGTTCCAAAAGAAAATGTTCTTCACTAACTTGCAAGTTCATTATATTCCAAGGGACACCAAAACTTCATCCTAAGTTCCATAAACCCTAAACCCTGAACTCTAAAATCTAAACCCTAAACACTAAAGCATTCATTTTGTCTTAGGACCTTAAAACGAAATTTGGTTGCCTTAGGAAACTCCACCAAATTTCATTCCCTTAAGCCATGCAATTTTGTCGTAGGATCTTACTACATAGATCCCCTTAAGCTATCCTATTACCCTAAACCCTAAACTCTAAACTCTAAACCCTAAACCCTAAAGCCATCATTTTTTCTTAGGATCTTAATGAAATTTGGTTGCCTTGGGAAACTTCACCAAATTTTATTCATTTGAGCCATGTCATTTTGTCCTAGGACCTCACTAGACATAGATCCCCTTAAGCCATCCTATCACCCTAAACCATAAATCAATTTCTTAAGGGGTCTTATTATGGAATTTCTTAAGGGGATCAAATAAGTTCTCAAAATTTGGTGAAGTTGCCCAAGGCAACCAAATTTAACGATAATAAGATTTTACAAGATTATAATATGAATGAGATAAATCACGATCTAGGTTGATTAATTTATGGTTTAGGGTGATAGAATGGCTCAAGGGGATCTATGTTAGTAAGTTCCTAGGACAAAATGACATGGCTCAAGTGAATAAAATTTGGTGAAGTTGCCTCAGACCTTAATGAAATTTGGTTGCTTGGGCATCTTCACCAAATTTTATTCACCTAAAAGCCATGCTATTTTGTACTAGGATCTTACTACATAGATCCCCTTAAGCCATCCTATTACCCTAAAACCTAAATACTAAACTCTAAACTGTAAACCATATAGCATTCATAAATTGTCCTATATTAATAGTTAATTATATTTTCATTCAAGTAACATGCCTTAGACATAAATGAGGCTTGCATATTTTATCATTTGTATTCAATTAGGCCATTTATATTGAATGGTGTTAGGATATTTCATAAACATGTATCTTACATTTTGAAATTACAAATCTAATGCAGGTTCACTCATATCTTAGAGATCACATGGATTGACTCAATAATATTCACAATCCACCTCTGCACCATCCATCTCCACCACCTTCACCTCCACCCACTCCACCCACTCCACCCACTCCACCTCATAACCCCCCACCTCCACCACCTGAAATCAATGGTGCTCGTTTGCAAGCATGAATCAATTCCAATGTTAGAACCATGCAAGATCAAATCAACATTATTCAAAATTTAGAATGTGTCGCACCACCTATGAGGATAATTGCATTTAGGATGAAAACCATTGTTGATGCTATCAGGGCTATGGATGGGGTCTTACATGAGCATCAAAAATGGCTAGAGGAGAGGAGAACTGATTCTGAAAAGGAAAACACAAAGAAATGAAGAGATGTAGTAGAGAGCCACAATAGTTTCTAAATTAAGACAATGATCGTAAATAATTATGAATTTAGTGAATGATGGATATTTTGTGTGATGAATTTATAAAATTGGTTGGATGGATATTTTTAGTGACGTGAATTTATGATTTTGGTTCTAGATGGATATTTTTTGTGGCATGAATTTATGATTTTGGTTCTAGATGGATATTTTTAGTGACATGAATTTATGAATTTGGTGGAATTTATGAACTTATAATGATGAATTTATAATAGTATATATTTTATGACTATCTACTAGATCATGATTTCTCATGTTGGAAAATTGTAATATATATATATATATATATATATATATATATATATATATATGCGTTAGACATAAAATGAGCTTTTCATGAATGTTTCAAGTTTATTGTTTATTATGTACACATGTATTAAAATTGCATATAGTTTTGAAATTTTGAAATTTGTATGTATGTACATAATTTAGTTTAATGATACATATGCATGCAAATTATGCATCGTATTTTTTATTTTAAATGTATGCACATGTTAAATTTTGAATTTTGTATGCACATGCTCAAGTTCAATCAATGTATATGTGCATTTCAATTTTATATGATCTTAATATATGTATGCACATCCTATTTAAACAAATTTGCATGTGCATTTCAAATTTAACTATTTCTTGTCATTTTTTAAGTTTGTATGTTAAATTTGTATAATTTAATGCAGGTGCACACTTATATCTCATATCATGGATATTTTAACATTGATGACATCATCAATCCACCACCTTAGCCACCTCTCCCTCCACCTAATATGCCACCTCTAGTACTTATCACATCTGATGAGGCTCACTTGTGAGCACGCATAAATGATCAGGTTGCATCCATACAAAATCAAATCAATGCTATGCAAATTCAAGCATTGATTCCACCACATGTGAGATGTTTTGCATCTATGATGAAAAACGTTGTGGATTCCATCAGGACCATTGATTCTGATCTAGATAGGCATCAATGAGACAAAAAACAAAAGATACAATTTTATGCTAACACCAGTCTCTCTTACAAACAAATTTTAGACCTTAAAATAACAAAAGCCCACCTAGCCCCCTACTTTCTCGACCTTGTTACTCGACAACCCATTCCTCCCAACAAATATAGAATATCCATGAGGTGGCGCATACATCCATAGATGAGTGCACATTTTTGGGATCGATGGTATATGGTTTTTGATAGTCCCCCACATGCTAATTGGGAGTGCCCATTGTATTTTTTGAGAAAACCGTATGTAGAGTTTGTTATGGGGAAAAAGCCCAATTATTTTGATTTTAAATCATTTCAGGGTGTTGGTGGCAACATACCATAATAGAGGTTAGGGGTAAGGGTTGATCCCCAACACCCTGTGCATGCACAACCCCTTGTTGTTGCTCTTGGTTCTCCCATTCCCGCACCTGTGCATCATCGAGCTCTGGTCTCGATATTAGGTTCCCTTAGTACACTCATAGGAGACGTTGATTAGCATGCTTTTGTGATAGTGGGTGGAGAGCATAGAGATGATGATGATGGAGGAGTTTTTTATGGACCTATCTCGAGTACCACTCCAGGAGTGTCAAAGCTCGTCCCCCATATATGTACTAGTTGTCATCAAGTATGCTATGGACCTGATCAGGCCACACCTAGTTTAGGTGGACGTAGAGATTCTAGTGGTTCATCTGGTCACATCAGTTCATTTGTAGAGTTTCTTACAACATACCATCACCCTAAGGACATTGTGACACAGGTATAAATATGCATCTACATGTTCATTTAATAAGAATTTTGATGAATGTTATATATCAAAGAAAAGTTTGCAATACATTTTAACAATCAAACTATTTGGCGTACAAATGACACTAACGATGGGGCAATCATTCGTTCCATGAGTACATACATTGACACTATTCCTACTCAGAAACCTTATGGGGTATTTTGATTTCAATTTTTAAAATTATATATGAAATGATTTTTAACTTGAGTTTTAAATTTATAATTGAATCACATATATGTTTGAAATATTTATGTTGGTTTAGGCGAGTCAATCGAATTCCACATCGATTCCACTTGAGGGATTGTTGAGCACTCCTCCACTATGGGGCATCATAGATCAGGGGGAGGTACATTTATATTGTAAATTTTTAAAGTTTACATTAGTATAGTTATAATTATGAATTTTGAATTCACTATATATGAAATACATGCATGTACACTTGTAAATATTATAAGCGTTAAATGTCTATGTATGCATGTTTAGGTTGATATCACAATAAGAATGGGCATCGGGAAAACATTATATTTTGTGGCTACTCGTGAGGCCTTTGATTTTCAGGTTGTTTAAAAAAATTTCTACACAAAATGAGTAAACTTGAATATATATATATTAACCTAATTCAAGTATACATGCTTTAATTTTGATCTTGTAGGACTTTGTTAGTGTGAATTTCAGCCCTAACCCAAACATAGTTACACCTCCAGGAGGACATGCAGAGTAGGCTCCAGATCAAATGGTACTTTACATTTTTTATTATATTTAAAGTCAATTATAAATTATATATTCTGAATATAACTTTAATTTTAAATTTTAAATTGAATATATATATATATATATATAATATGAGCTAATACATGTTTTAAATTATTTTTCTTTTATAGCATGAGACACATCTTGTAGTTGAGCATGTATAGACAGGTCCTGGAGAAAAGGATGCACAACCTCAAAATATGGTACAATTAAAATATGATAAATTATGAATTAAATTGAATTAAATCATTTTTAATTGTAGACTTGTACATCTAATTTCAACTTTCTTTATCTTGTTTATGTAGATTGATTTAGAGAATTTAGAGGTTGCTTCAAGTGCACCAAAGCATCCAGACTCATATATGATGGTAATTTAATTTTATGATGAATTATAAATTAAATTGTCATTAAATCATTTTTCATTGTCTTACATCTTATTTCATCTTTCTCTTGTATAGAGTGTTTCAGGTCATCTGCATAGTCCGCATGGCGTGAAGAGGTCTCTTGCTTATAGAGACAATACATGACCTAGAAACATGATTTTATGGGTTATATTTTTTTATTTCATAAACTATATTTCTGGTTTCTCATGTACTCTGTTGGACTTTATATTTCATGGCTCAAGTACTGAGTTGGACTTTAGTTCATGGGTTGTACTCTGATGGACTTTATTTCATGTGCTTAATATATTGGTTTCATGCACTTAATATGTTACATAAATTATGGACTTTATTATTGTTTGAAATTTTAATTTACACATGTACATTTATGCATTTTATGTACATAGTTAAGACATTAATGTGAAACTAAATATAAATATGAAATTAAAGTTGAAATTAATAGGACATTTTAATATTTATACTTTACAAATTTAGTGATCTCATACATGATATACATGATATGTACTTTCAATAATTAGTGATAATTAGTCAATGAACTTATTCAATTCACATCAATCAATAATTAGTCATTAAATCATAATTTACAAACAAAAGCAATCTAGTTATATACCAAAAAGGATAAAATTTTAAGAAATAAAAAATACCATAGAAGATTAGAGAATAAAAGAATTAATAAATTCTATAAATAATAGCATCCAACACTAATTTATAAGCTATCAAAACAAATAATGGCATCCAATACTAATTTATAAGCTGCCAAAACAAATTATGGCATCCAATACTAATTTATAAGCTGTCAAAACAAATAATGGCATCCAATACTAATTTATAAGTTGTCAAAACAAATAATGGCATCGAATAATAATCTATAAGTTGTCAAAACAAATAATAGCATTCAACACTAATTATAGGTTGTCTTAAAGGGATGTCTTAAGGGGTCATAATACGATGTCTTAAGGGGATATCTTAAGGGGTCATAATACAATGTCTTAAGGGGATGTCTTAAGGGGTCATAATACGATGTCTTAAGGTGTCCTAATACGATGTCTTAAGGGGATGTATTAAGGGGTCATAATACGTCTTAAGGGGATTTCTTAAGGGGTCATATTATGTCTTAAGGGGATGTCTCAAGGGGTCATAATACAATGTCTTAAGGGGATATCTTAAGGGGTTTAGGGGATGTCTTAAGGGGTCATAATACAATGTCTTAAGGGGATGTCTTAAGGGGTTTTAAGGGGATGTCTTAAGGGGTCATAATTTAATGTATTAAGGATATAATTGATTTAACAATAATGTATGCATGATATTTAGTGATTATACCATCAAATATACAATTTCAAAGTAGGAAAACATGCACATTTAACAAAAAATATATATAGAATATTGATTTTGATACATAGAAGTACATAGAGTACATAATATGTATTTGTAATTTGTACAAAATGTTTAATTTTGTAAGTATGTATGTATATATATGTCATCTCAAAATAATGTTTACAAAATTTGGATATGCCATCTCAAGAACATCTCAAACTCGTGCCCAAAATGTAGTAGGTTTTCATACCAGTTGATATCAAAAAGGTACAAGAAATATCAATGAAATCATCGAAACATACATATTTTAATTTATAAATAACTATCTATATGTACACAACTCAAGTACCTGCATTTAAAAGTATTCCACACATGTGTGTAGGTTGAATCCAAACATCCTCTCCTTATTGTTTCAAAGTATGAGATCAATGCAATGATGACTTAAGGATACAAAAAAGGATAATAAATCAATTTTAACTATTAATTTACACACAATATCAATATGTAATCGAAACATGTATTTAAATATAATTTAACTAATAATTACTTGTTTTTACCAAGTATTCCATGTTGTCTAGGTTGAATCTGCATGGACTAGATCCTTTTTCTGATTATGGCTTAAGGATCTATAAAAGGACAATTTAAATCAATTTCAAATAATAACACACTTGACCAATATCGAAACATGTATTTAATCTATTTAAAAGGACAATATAAAACTAAAACTATATTTACTTATTCCATTGTACCATATGCATCCTCTCTTTTTTGAAATTCATCTATGATTGCCTCATGCTCTTCCATAGAAATTGTCCATAGCACTTTATTTGTAGGTCTTCCATGATACCAATCTAGTTTTATATTTGTTGCCACCACCAAATGTGAATAATGTATAATCTTTTTATGCATTTCATAATCTTCAAATGCAGGTAGACCATTCTTCCTTGCTAGGTATTTTTGTAGCCAAGTGCCAACAACAACCACCGATCCTATTGGAAAACATGAAAACCATCATCAAATAAGTTCTCAAATTTTTCTTAAGGGGATCAAAGACTTGTTCTAAAAAATTGCTTAAAGGGATCAAAAAATTGTTATAAAATTTTTCTTAAGGGAATCACCATTCTCGTTGGATAATGATAACCATCATCATCTTCTCGAGGTGCTATTAACTTATGTTTAGTCTCCACACAACGAGCCAACCAATATTCTATTTGCTCTTCATTCCCCTCAGGTGCAACAACAACATACACATGTCTTGCAAACAAAAAATGATTTAATAACTTGCGCATATCCATATAAATAATTTAGTATTACAAAATAACTTTTTTTTTTTTTAGACTGCAGGAATATTACAAAATAACTTAATAAAGTGAAATAAAATGAAATAAATTGAATTAAATTACCTTCTTGTACAATGTTTGAAACACGATCATAGTCTTCAGATGCAAACACTTGATCATTTTATTTAATAGTTCTTTCATATTTATCATGTGCTTGTGCAGGTGTCAACGATATTTGCTCCCACTGTTCAACCCATTCTATATTTTCACATGCTTCCCAATCTCCTAAGATACAAAACTGACAAAAACATGCAAGATCCCTTGTCCAGATAGTCCATGTGCTTGTTGTTGAACTCCTAAATGAATGCCATTTAGTAGATCCACTGATTGTCTCACAGTCAACTCTAGGTACAATGTTCTCTTCTTCAACTAACCAAAATAATCAGTGAACTGTAGAGCACTCACTCAAACCAGGCGCAAATAATGTTGTATTACACCAATCCACAATCCCACGTGCATCTTTAAATTTTACTGCATCCTCAAATTTTAATTGTTCTCTAGCAAGAATTCTTTTGACACATGCACCAACTCCATCATGTTCTCCTTTACCATGCCAAACTTAAAAAAAACTCCATATATGTTGGACATTAAGTTCCTTGTGAACCCTACTTAACCAATAGAACATTTGAGCATTCTTGAATTGCCCCATACAATTATCTGACCATATGAGGTGTTCTTTTATCTGGATTACCCTTTATCTTAAATTTCTATAAAATATATTGAAATAGTATTGAATAAACTCTAACGAGTGTAATCGATTATCACTCAAATAAAAATGATACTCCCTCAAAAATTTTCTATCATCCTCAATGCTATCATCTACATGTCTATACAAAATATGGACAAACATAGCTACTTGCACTAAATTATAGTATTGTGATTGAATTTTCTCTTGCAGAGCTAGAGTATAATTTTCTACAAAATCAACCACTGAAAATATAGTACCAATTGGAAATGTGTTTCTACATGCACAAAATTGGCCATCAAGCATGTTGAGAGTGCATGACATATTTTGGTACAATTTTATTCTTAAATTCACTCATGAATGCATGCACACTAACTTTTTTTGTAACTAAATCACAATGCTTTCCTATTTTTCCATCTTTTGATGAATAGTGAACATTCTTAAATCTTTTAACATCTACTAATTGTTGACCAAAATCATTATCAACACTTTCATGCATACAAATTCTTAAGAATGAAATATTTCCATAGTCAATGCATTGTCCAGAAATACAAGACCTTAAATAAAACAATTTACCATTAGATCTTTCACAAAATAAACTTGAAATAAACTCCCTTATTGCTTAAGGGGGCATATTAATACCACATTCATGTATAATCATGTTAGTATGCAAGGTACAATGTATATATCAAAAAACATCATAAAAATAATGAAATTGAACATGCATTTTACAACAACAAGATATTTGTTGCTTATTAATTTTTACATACCATGGTTTATATTTTTCAAAAGACCTCTGACTTATTTTAATATTACTAGGTAACACTAAATCACCACAAAATTTTTTGTAAAATTCAGTTTGTGGTGTATCTAATAGGTGTTTTGGGTGAGGATTGTGAACTTTGGACCCCACCCTTAATTTTAAAACATCTCTAGCATTAGATGAAACCCTAGTATTATCATGCCAATATTTTTCGATCAAAGATTTAATTTCAACATTCAATTTCATATCAGACCTCGGGAGTCGACCACTGAAACTCCAACATTGGTTGATAGGATCATTTTCTATACTTTCTCTTCTTTTTGCCATTCTTAGCAATATTTTAGGATGTATTTTTAAAACTTCACTAATATTGCTTACCATTCTTTTATTCAAAGTTGCTTTATTAACAATAGCAATTGTTATAGCTCTTCTTACTGCATTTTTATCTTTAGATTAACTATTTTTCCCAATAGATTGAATGGCACTAGCAACAGTAGACATAACATGTTTTAATGACTGATCTTTTCTTTTTGGTTTAACAAAAAATCCTAACCTTTTCATTATTTTCCTCATTTTTTGCATTCTCATCAATTGCATCATTAGCTGACATTGAATTGCAATATTTTTATGATAAAATAATTTGTTGTATATTTTATTCGCATGTGTTCTTATTTGCCTCCAAGAAATTTGACCAGGAAGATTATTGAAAACACCACTTTCAATTTAAAAAAAAGAAGTATTTTCATTAAATTCAACATCACATTTTAGATTTTCATCTTCATATTCATATTCATTTTCATTTTCAACTTCAAAATGATTTACATTTTCATCAACAAAATGGTTTTCATTTTCATCAACAAAACAATTTTCATTTTCATCAACAAAATAGTTTTCATTTTCATCAACAAAATGGTTTTCATTTTCATTTACATCAACAAAACAGTTTTTGTTTTCATTGTCAACAAAAGGATCATTCTCATTTTCATTTTCAACAAATTCTATAAAAGTTTCATCTCTTTGAATATTATCAATGTCAACATTGTTAAGTCTAGCATCTTGTAAAAATTCTACATACAAATTTACCATTTCACTAACATGTGGATTTGAAGACGTACTTGGATTTGTGCATATTGAAACATTCTCCATAGCATTGAAAGAGGGATTTGAAGACATAGTAGGACTTGCTTGTATAATAATATTCTTCTACAAATTGCCTTCTTGCAAATTACCTTCATCTACAACCATGGTCTCCTCAATGTTTTCATCTTCAATAGTTGTCGAATTGGATGCTCTCCCATCATTCATTGATTTAATTCTCAATCTTCTTTGTCTTTGTCTTTGTCTCTCCTCTTTTTTTGCTTCAATTTCTTCAAGAGTCAATGTCTTCCACCTCTTATTACAAGCTTTATCTCCCATGATTATAAAATTCTCAAGCACAAATGAATGTCAATAGTGAAATTCCTCAAAAAATTCAATCCAAATTGGAATTTGAAGACTTATAAGGACAAAATTCTTCCTCTTGTGTTCCTCAAAACAAGTAGAAAACTAGCACAATTTCACTTTAAAAACTATTTTCTTCATGCCTATGAAAAAATCAATCTATATTGCAAGTTAAAGACCTTTTGTTCCTCTAAACAACTACAAAACTAAAAAAATTCCACTTCAAAAATGGTTTACACGATGCCTCCTTTGGAAAAATTAATCAAAAATGCAAGTTCACCACTTGTAAAAACAATAGTTGATGAAAAATAGCCCAATTTTACTGCTCTTGGCCGTACATGTGAAGTTGCAGACTTCACAGTAATTTTTGACAGTAAATTTAAATAAAACGGTTAAAAATAAACGGGATCCCATTTTATAATCAGGATCCCGTTCCTAATATTTAATGTGGGGATGGTTGACAAAGGAATGAGATCCTGTTTATAAAGCGAGATCCCATTTCCCTGTCAACGGTCACACGATTTAATATTAGGAAATGGGATCCCATTTCCAAAAAAATGAATTTGAATTTGCTTTGTGGTCGGGTTTCTGCCTTGTATTTTGGTTTGGAAAAAGCATTGGGAATCTGAACCTAGGCCTTCAACTTGGTTTGACTTGCAAGTTGAAGGGTTCTAACAATGTCAGAAAAAATACCGAGTTTGGACATATGGCTGATGACTTTTTTTTGTAGAATTTTTTGACGAAATTAAAACCCATTTTAGATGAGACAATGCAGATTCCAAATATGTAATTTTTTTTTACAATTGGATTATTTTTTCTATTTTTCAATTAATTTATGATGAAACTGGTCCATAAACTTTAAATATCAGGTTTTTTAATATTTTAATAACTTTTGATCAACATAACATTTTGATGAACAGATTGCATAAGAAAAAACTTCAGACAATTCTTTTCAATTTTAAAAAAATAAAACATGATAAGTTTAGGTCATCTTATGCATGTCGTACACGACGATTTTTCAAAACAAAAAATATGCCTAATAAAAAATTAACAAAAAAAATTCAATAAATTACAAAAAAATATCGAGAACAAGCTTCAGTGAGTCACAAATCTTTTCCCAAAAGGATTTAGAAAAATACGAGAACTTAGGTCAAAATATGGATGTTGTACATGTGCATGGTATGGTATAAAAAAAGTGACTTTTAAACAGTGGTTTTTAAAAACGCCTATTGAAACTCAATTTGTATAATCTGGGTATTGAAATAAAGTACATATTTGAAAACTAGACTCTGAGTAATACATTTTATGATTAGTGACTTTTTTGAAGATTCCATCTCTAAGTGCTTCAAATTTTAAGGTCAAATGTGTCAAATTCTGAAAATCAGGAAAAACACTTCCACTTTTTGGCCAAAAAGTGGACTCAACTTATTGCCAGCACCCATAAGGAGCAGAAGGACAGAGAAGAAGCTGCATAATGAGAACAACCAAATGTGCAAGAGGTTGATTCTCAACCTAGGACCACCATATTGCAACCTCTTTCTTCTGCCATTGCTACCTCTTCTTCAACACAAGTGGTCACCACTCCTGCTACTCCAACATGGTTAAAGCTTGATCTTGAGAGAAAGCATATAGTTCAACCTCAGCCTTTGAATTGGGATGAGATGATGAAGGAAATAGAGAAGGAAAGGCCTAAGAAAAAGGCCAGATTTCTTCATTCCACTCAGTTCACAAATGCAAGAGAGATTGTTGCTGAATGTGCAATTCTGATGATGGATAAAGATAGACAAGACATGCAAATAACTGATTACCAATTGGGAATTTTCAATTTGAGGAAACCTACAAGGAACCAACAGATGAATCTCATTGATATTGTAGCATCTTCCACCAAATCCAGAATGATCAAAGATAAGCAGAGGAAGGATGAACTTAAAGCCCAATGGGATTAGTTGCACAAATTCTTGAAGGATGTCTCCACTCTGGTTTCTTAACAAGCTGCTGCTCCAGAGACCTCAATCGAAAGAAGTTGATGACTTAGTGCAAATGGGGAGTAAGGCGGGGATGCTTGATAGGCGGATTGATAGGCTTTTCAAGAGGTTGGTGAAGTGCTGGCTGATAGTTTTAAAGTTCATGAAGGTGCACTTGAGTTGGTTGAAGAGATGAATCAACATGCTGAGGTCCTGGAGAAACACGATGAGGAGTATAGAGAACATGTTAAGAAATTAAAAGACATCAGCAAGGTGCCTAAGTCAACTCTTTTGGAGCAATCAATCCTTGAGGAAGATAATGTAGATTTTATTGAGAAGACATTGAGCATAATTTGGTTTAGATCCAAATTCATCTATGAGCATAAAAATGAAGTTCAAGAGAACAGTAAGGACTTGAATGAACAAATTGATGAATTGGAGGCGATGGTTGCTATTTTGCTTAATGTGGACATCCCGGTCAAAAAAAAGTCTTCCTCTAGATAAGTTGAAGGAGAAATGGAGCAGCAGATTTCAGGAAGTGATGCAAAAATAAGATGACGGAGAAGACTTGTTATTGGATAGACTCATGGACATCAAGGATGAGGTAAAAGCTACTAGGAGGGAATTAATAAAATTGAAATATATGCAAGAATTCACCTCAACAGAGTTGAAGAGAATTAAATTTGAGGATAATTGGGTAGATGGACCTAATCTAGACATTCTTCAGCAAGTATTCTCTAGTTATGATGAGTATCTCCTTGACCAAGGAACGTAGGAATTGCGTTGGCAACATAATGTTCTCTTCTTAATAGGAAACTTCCTACCCTCTCCTATTTTGTAGGGTTTTGACATGAGTTGAACTTAAGCTCTCATCCATCAGTTCAACCTTCCTCCTTGGGCGTCAAATTTTGCAAAACAGGCCAATCAACCCTTGAACTAAAGATCAGCCAGTCTAGTTTCTTCATGTAGTTTTGGTTCCTTGATTAGTGGATCTCAATTTCTGATTGAGAGAAATTTATACATGGTGTGCCTATATGTAATTTTGGGCTCCATTTTGTAAAGGTCAGCTAATTGAAGAAGGATTAGCCACCTGATATGATAGCAGATAAGGATTATAGTCTTAGGATTTCATAAGTTTTAGTAAGATACTTTGAAAGTTCTGTTATACTTGAATACTTTTTACAATTTTTATACAATTTCATGTTATTGTTAAGTTTGAACCTCAATGATAATGTTAATGAATCATAATCATCCATATGCCAGTGAGTTGTGCCTAAATGTTTTCTATTTGATGCAAATCAATAGGGAAAACTAGATTTAAGATTATTTCATTGAATTATCTGTGAATGGAATTACTTTTATGTCTATTGATATGATTTTAGCAATGAGTGAGTGATCTATTTCAATCTTGAAGTGAAGTTTTAGTGAATGGTTGTGATTGTTGAATTAACACTGTGAATGTATGCAATGGTGTAGGTTATGCTATGGATTGCATCATGTTATGGTTTTGATTAATTGAAGAAACTCTCATTGTTAAGGTACATGTCTAGATGTGAAGAAGTTTTATTCATGTTTTGCTGTTCTGAAGCCCTAATTTATCTTTTCTATTTATTTATACCCCCAAACGTAGGTTAATTGATATGATGTAGTTTGTATTCCTTTATACCAGCAGGCCCCATGTATATTACAGTTGCATTGGCCATTGAGTAACATCAACACAGTTGAGAACCAACTACCAGGACCTTGGAAGATAACACTAGTAAAATTTGGCAAATAAATGACTACGTGACTAAAACTAGTAGTATTTGGAAAATAAATGACTAATTTGGTCATTAGGTAAAATCACAACTAAATGACCAAATAAATGACTATATAAATGACTAATATTAGAAAAATAAAAATGACTAAATAAACAACTAAATAAATGTGCTCATTATTAAAATCTTGGCCATAATTTTCATTTTAGTGTGAGAATTATGTTAGGGTTAGGGGTGGAATTACGGTTAGGGTTAGGGTTTGGATTATAATTATAATAGGCTTTAGGTTAGGAATAAGGCTTTGGTTAGTGTTAAGGGTAGGGTTGGAATTACTATTAAGCCCTAATCCAAATTAGACCTTAGTTATATCCTAACCCTAACCCTACTTAAAATATAACCCTAACCCTAATTGAAGAAACCCTAAATCTAACACTAATTGTAACCTTAAGTGAGCACTAACCCTAATTGAATTGTAACCTTAAGCCTAATTTAATCATAAACCTAATTCAACCCTAACCCTAACCCTACCGTAACCCAAATTGTACCCTAACCCTAATAGTAAACCTAATTGAAATATATACCTAACCCTAATTAAACCCTAAGTATAATCCTATTCGAACCCTAACCCTAACTAAACCCAAGCCATAACCCAAACCCTAATTGACCCTTAACCCTAATGCTAACTTTGAGATTTATTTTAGAATCCTAAACCTAATTAACTTTAACCCTAATGCTAACCCAAAGATTTATCCTAGAACCCTAATTAAACCCTACCCTAATTGAATTTTAATCTAAGATTAAACTTAACCCTAATCATAACCCTAATTGAACTTTAACCCTAAGCTTTATCCTAATTCTAACCCTAATTAAATGCTAATGTATGCTAACCCTAATTAAATCCTAACCCAAATTGCACTCTAACCCTAATTAAACCTTGATTGAATGCTAACCCTAATTGAACCCTAAATCTAATCCTATCTCTAACCCTAATTGAACTCAAATTCTAATTGTGACTTTAATTCATGTCTAATCCTATTTGAACCCTAACCCTAATTAAATCCTAACAATTATCAATATAATAAAATCTAATTGAACATTAACCCTTTTCTAATCCTAATCATAAGAATAATTGAATCCTAGTCATAACCATAATTCAATCTTAATTAAACCCTAATTTTAACGTAAACCTAATATTAATTAACCCCTAATTGCACCCCAATCCTAATAATCTTGATCATAACCTTATATGAAACCCATGAATTGTAACCCGAAGCTCAATCTTAATCGTAGAACAATAACCCAAAACCTAATTAACTCTAATTGTAACCTTAAGTGAATAGTAACCCTAATTGAATTGTAACCTTAACCCTAATTTAATCATAAACCTAATTCAACCCTAACCCTAACCCTACCCCTAACCCAAATTGTACCCTAAACCTAACCCTAATAGTAACCCTAATTGAAATATATACCTAACCCTAATTAAACCCTAACTAAAGTCCTAATTGACCCTAACCCTAATTGTATCATAACCCTAATTGGATTGAAACCATAGTTGGATATATCATAACCCTAATTGAGTTGTAACTTTGATTGTACTCCTATTTAAACCCCAACTATAACCCTAACCCTAATGTTTATAATAAAACCTAACCCTAATTGAACCCTTACCTGAACTGTAACCCTAATTGAACCCATACTCAAACCATAATGGATAGCTAACCCTAATTGAATGCTAATGTACATGATTAAACCTAATTAAATCCTAACCCACATTGCACCCTAACCCTAATTAAACCTTGATTGAATGCTAACCATAATTGAATCCTAAATCTAATCCTAGCTCTAGCCATAATTGAACTTTAATTCTAATTGTGACTTTAATTGATATCAAACACTATTTGAACCCTAACCTTGATTGAATCCTAACATTTATCATAATAAACTTTAATTGAACATTAACACTTTTCTAGCCCTAATCCTAAGTATAATTGAATCCTAATTGTAACTACAATTGAATCTTAATTAAATTCTAATGTAACATAACCCTAATAGTAACCCTAATTGAACATTAATTAACTCCTAATTGCATCCCAATCCTAATCATCTTGATCATAACCTTATTTAAACCCCAATTGTAACCCTAATCTCGAGCTTAATTGTATAGCAATAACTCAAACCATAATTTGATTCCTAATTATCTCTTCACCATAACTAAACTCTAATCAAGACATAAAAGAGAGAGGGAGATAGAGATAAGATATAGAGAGAGACATAAAATGGAGAGGGAGATATAGAGAGGTGGATAGATAAAAAATAAACTGAACTATAATAAATTTACTATTACAAATATATAATTTTGTCTAATGAAAAATTATATTTAAAATATATATTTATTGAGTGAATGCTAATTGAGACCTTTGTTACATAAACAATATAATTTGCTAAATGACCTACCAATTGACTCATGTACTACACATATGTCTAAAAAAATACACCAAAATTTTCTCTAATTGACCTTTCATACCTCTTTGGTGTACCTATTGCACACCAAGATGCAATTACTAGTAATAATTATATATATATATATTTAACATATCAAAATGTGCTCATTATTAAAATGGCCATAATTTTCATTTTAATAAACATACTCTAAAACCTTCCTCGAGACCTTATTTTCAATGCCTGCCAAAATGGAGAAGTGAGTTGCATAGCCTACTAAAATGGAGAAGTATTTTGAAGGCAGCCCACCAAATTGGAGAAGTGAAAGCGCTTGATTTTGGATTGCAACCTTTGCCCATTTTTCCGCATTGGACACAATTCGTGCAAAATCTTGTGGTAAGTCATTTTCCATGGTTTCAGCTAATTTTACTTTTAGCCTAGTAATCCTTCAGATGGAGCATGTTCATCATGATTTTCAAGTTTCTGTAATGAATTTGGTCTTCATTTGCTTCTACTTGTCCATATGCTCTTTTATCTGTCCTTACATTTTTATTCAATCTTTATGACAGAAGACCCACAACATAGTAGTCCTTGTCAAATTCAAAATCCCAATGAAGTTGTAAGTAGTAGCATAATATAATTACATCGTAGCAATAGCTTAATTGTCAATACAAATTTGCATAAGTGGGAATTGAATGCAGACCCTAATAACATATACGACACTAGAAGCAAGAAGCAGGTAGCTTGCAATGTCCTGAAACAAGAGCCAATATCTATTTCTCCCCTTTAGCATTAGATAGAGCTTTCGTCATTATAACAACACTGCATGTAGAAAACATAATCATTTAAAATCAATTCATTGCTATTTACAAATATCGTGGTGTAGGATCATGCATCTAGATCATCACTATTTGGGATGAAATTGTATTTTGATATTTTGTTTAGAAACAAGCAAATATTAAACATCGAGTACAAAATTTTGATGTAAAATAGAAAAAAACTATTGGGATATCAAAATGGGAAAGAAAATATATTATATAGAATACATTTTGAATGCAGGAAAGGTACTCAAAAATTTAATAGGAGGAGAATGTCTCTCCTAATCTTAATTGGACCATATTTTATCAACACTCTCTAGCCTTTGATGAATCAAATAATCAAAATGAGAGTCAATGGCAACTTCATGTAAGGAAGTATAACCATTCATAGAAAAACAAGATGAAGTAATCTTTGGTAGCTCCAAGGGAAAACAATGATTATGGGCATGAGTTGGTTGAGGATAAGAAAATGCAAAATCATAAGCCATTCTATGAAGAGAAAGGAATCAAACCAAGATTGGTTATTCTCGAGGACAATAATCAGGAATTGGGACAATTTATCTATGCTCCCAAAAATGGGTTCAAACTAAGAAATGTAGGTTTTAAACTTTTGTGCATATAGAAAAATTATTAAATTTTAACTATCATTCAGTGAAATCCAATTCCATGTTAATCAATTTTCTACAAGTAGGACATGTCATATTCATATATATTGTAAAACTAAAGACAATATTTAATAAATAGCAACAATATCCTTCACTTGGAATATCAAATATACATCAGAAAATAATTTTAACACCCCAACTAGGGACTGATTGAACATAAATCGATGCCAATGGGAGCTCATGGTAATCGAAAAAAAACCAAATAATTACAAACAGATGTTGAAATGGTCATTGGATAATGGACACTAGTTTTTTATTTTCACAATTAGTTTTGTTGATTTGGCAAGCTATTTATTGCAAGTCAGATACACACTAAAATTTTCAGTTTCTTGTTGAACAACTTTCAAAATATGACTACCCCTACAAGCCAACATCTAGAAATGAAACTCAAGAACAATAGTGTTGATGCAAGATATACTCTGCTCTAGCATCTATTTTTAGGTGCACTGTTTGCTGATGTGTTCCAATTTTTATTGCTAGTTTAGTTAATTTCCCTTTATTTTGTGAGGATCTCTGCCCTCTTACTTCAAAAAGTTTTTAGATCTAAATTAGAGCCTGTGGTGCAATTATGAGTATATGCAAGAACAAAGTATTCCCTAATCAAAGGTACCTTTTGTTTATGATTTAGTTTTTTCACTGCAACCTCTTGAAATTTAATAGAAGCTTTCTTGCGAGCCAAAATAAAAAAGTATGTATTGCTTCTCTTAGTTTATGTATTGCACACTCTTTAAGAAATAAAAATTCATGCCCTTTCCATGCCTAGGAAATTTTGATGTTACAAATTGTGACATGTTTTGAAAGATTCAAGACAAGAAAAAAAATCACAATCAGGATGGACATTTTCTGGTTTCAATGAGCAAGTGAAAAAAAATCATAACTAGAATTTGTTTTTTATCTTAGAACTTTCAAAAATAAGCATTAAATGTTGAACCTTATAAGCAATTTTAAACAATTCTCCAAGTATTGTCAATGTAAGTTCTACTGTGAGTGTTTTTCCTATATTGTTTTGCTTGTAGGTATGCTAAACAAGTGTTGTTTATGTTACAGAGGCTTTCAAATCCCAAGAAGCGGAGGGTGGTTGCGCATGCTTCAAATCCTTGCTTTAGGTTAGTAATAGAGGAAGGGTATTTTAATATTTTATGGGCTTGCCTATTTTACAAAAAATTAGTGGGTGAAAGGTATCTTCAGGATCGTTTACACTAGACATGCTTTCCTTTTACAAATTACTTAGTTTCAAATAAGAGGCATGCACCTATGCATTGAATTTTTGGCTTTTGAATTTTTTGCTCCCTTATTCTCATTCCAATGTCCACCTATACAAGCAATTTTTCATTTCAAATTTGAAAGCAACACTTTGTATTGAGGTGCATGCCTATAAATGGGTAAAGTGTTTGATGATTTGAAACACCTATTCTACTTGATTAGGCATGCACCTTATAATACAAATTTGGAACTTTGTCTTATAACAACTTTCTCTTCATATTAGCATGTTCCTATCAATGAAATATGTCGCTTGTTTGAAGTGAAAAAATGCCTTTGTTGATTATGCACTTCACAAGGAATTTTATGCTTTGAATTTCTCATATAAAGAGATATGCCCCTATAAATGGAAAGACACCCTTTTGATGAACTAAACTCTTTTTTATTTGTTTCACATACACACCTCTATACATGAAAAAAGTGATATGCACTTTTCCTTAAGATAGGTGTGCACTCAAATATATAAATTTGTCTTCAAATTTAAAGTATAAACCTCCATACTTAGGTGCATGCCTCACAATGTAGTTTTGATGTTTGAAATTTGAACTAGTTTTCTCAATAAGGGGGCATACCATTTTATGCTAACCTTACTTCAATCTATTGACTCCTTTTTTGTCTTTTCACAAGTGTCCACTTGAGCATGGGAAAACATATTTTCTAATTCACTAACCTCAATTTCCTAACACAAGTGCATGTCATTGTAAGCAATTACTATTGTGACACTTGAAAAAAAAAAGTCTTGATGAGGTGCACACCAATAAACTAAAATTGTCCTTTGAAATAGTGAAGCTCCCTTCATTTAAATGATTGCATTCCTATCTAGCATTCTTGACTTCAAATTTGATGACAACAAATCTGATGCAATGATAGGGGTTCAAAAAATCACTAAATTTCACAACTTGACAAATATCAATATATTCTTTCTTGTCCTTGCAACTAGAACTCATTTTCCCTTCACAAAACTCTTGTTTCAAATTAACCAAACTAAGAATAAGGAAAAAATCCTCTTGTTGATTCCAAAAATGACCTTAAACAATATCAATTGACTGACTCAACACCAATTTCCAACCTTGACAACTCAAATAAGAGAAATTTCAAAACTAGACTGTCCAAAATCAACCTACAATGACAAAAATAGACTGTAGCATCTCCTCATTTTTCATTTCTTGATAGAGAGCTTTTGAAATATGTGCAAGATGTTCTTCAATCTCAACAATTAATGTTGAGGTAAAATGGAAGCATTTCTTTTGCAAATAAGGTGCTATATCATTTATCCTTAAAGGAGATTTATGTGCATGAAGAAAACTTATGAAATCTTCTAGAATATTCTTGGACCTCTCATCTATGGTATCTTTTATTTGACTAACCTTAGTTCCAAAATAAGAGTTAAGGTGAACAAACTAGTTTTCATCATTTGTCATCATAAATCTAAAACTCAACCTAGGTAAATTGACACTTTTTAGGTCCCCTCTCTTGACAAGCCAACCCTCACTAGTAGTTAATTTGTGCAATTGGGTTTCAACATCTTTGTAACTTGCTAGAGATGTAACTATGGCTTCAAGGAATTTACCAACCTTAACTCTCTCATGTAGATCTGCAAATCCATCAACTATTATTTGTTTCATCCTACTAACAAATAGGCTTTCAAAAAGTTCATCCCACAAACTCTTGTAGTGCTTCAAAACAATCTCACACACAAATTGCCATGTAAACTCAACAGTTGAACCAAAAACCATTTTTAGCCACTCCAAACTCCCTTCAAATGCATCTAGACTGTCCAATGTTTCTCTAATCAATGCCTCATTTTCTGCAAGTTCCTTGCCACTTTTCACAAGATCAAGCAAATGCTTTCCCCCAAGCCTATCTGTAGAGAGAATATCATCTGAACATGTCTTAAGCTATGCTAAGCAAGAATCTGATATAAATTCACTCAGAAAAATCATCATGGTAGCTTGTAGCTTCTCTCTATGAGATTTCCACAATTGCACCTCATTGTTTGGGTTTGGAATCCCACCAAACAACTGTGGTCTAGGTGGCATTGCCAAGATAGTCTTATAAAAAAGAGGAAAATCATTTAGAACCTCCAAGAAGAGTTCCCCATCCTGACATAGCATTACCTGTATGACTCTTACCACATTACAAAAAATGGAACTGACTACCCCCACCTTATCAGTCTATAGGTGGAGCTATGAGGGGAGTTCCCCCCATGTAGTAATGTTAGGCCAATATTGTTCTACCCTCGAATATAATATTATTCTAGTTCATCCAAAGTTGTCCCTATTTAAAATGATGGAAATGGCTCACATCTCTTCAAACAATTTCTCTTGCAACAATCTTGGAGATGAATTTAGATGCAGTGAGGCAATCAGAACATACTTGAAGGTTCTTAACAACTTTAATAGTTGTACTAGGGGCCATGCTTAACAAACCAAATTCAGTTGCTAAATTTTCACTATGCTAGCAGATAAATGATTCTTTATACCCTACTTCCTTCATTTGCTAAGCCAATTTCTCCTACTTTGCATAGCTTTTCCATGTTTGTGGATGTGATCTGTCTCCTACACAAAAATCATGTACCAGTTTATTACTCTGAAGAGTATATTAAGCTGTGCTATCTAGGAGTAGATAAAGGGAAGAAACCAATATCTATATAAAAAAAATTAAGTTGTTCTTTATCCACTTCTTTCAGTGCCCTGATTAGAGCAACTTGAAATTTTTCTTCAGGAGGTCTCCATTATTAGATAAAGGTCTTATAGTGCTTAATTTTTTAACCACTAAAAATAATAGACATTGTAAGTGTTTGTTGGATACAAAAAATTCACTCACAAATAGGGAGAGATTGGTGGGTCAATTCTCGTGTTTCCATAGTTCTACAGAAGCATTTGATCCCACTTAGTTTCAATCTAAGTGGAATCAACATACTTTGTTTCAATATTCAGGTCTTCCCTCTTGTTTGCAACTAGATCACAGATGTAGGCATGCATTAGTGGTTTTTTCTCTACCACCAGAGTTTCATTAGTTATAGGTGTTAGAAGAGATTATAGGGTAAGTGCCTAGTTTCCTCCTAGAATTGTACAATATGGATCCATTAGCCCCAAACATTCCCAATGAGAATTCTTAGATCCTGTGTTGGCCTTTTTGCAGTCAGTGAGTATAATGTCAAATATCCTCGAGGCTTTAGCCTTGCTAGAAGAATGTAACATTATTGGTTTCTCATTGTTGTTTCCTACTCTCCCATTCAAGAGTTCCCTGCCACACCAAGGGACCCTTCTCTTACAAAGCTATTTGTACTTAGTTCTTATGCTTTGAGTATCAAGCACTATTCACCTCCTCTTATATTTACACTTTTCCCCTCCTCTTATATTTACACTTCTTTACCTTAGTACTTAATTAATTTTCAAAACCTTGTATCCTTTTACCTTAGTACTTCTCTATTGTGATTGAATGTACTTATCAAATTCAGCTGACCTACTTTTGGTTATCTATGGACATCAATATAATCTCTTTTTTCCCATAACTGTACAGTTATGTTTAAGAGGCACCTCATCAAACTTTTCATGACTTTCAACTCCTAGCTCTCTTTTAAAAGTAGTGATGTTCAAGCCCTCTATAATGCTTTTAATTGCATTACTTGGATTACCCTTTATTAATTTGTAATTGTCTTTCCTTATCTTGAATATGTTTGAAAAATGGACATTTTTCATATAATTGTTTCTTAATGAACTTTACTTTCAATAATAGTTATTTGATTAGATGGTAGAGAGTTTACAAGAAGGGTATCTAAACATGTCAAACCAATTGTTTTCTTCTGTTTTAAAAAAATTCCATGTTCAAATCCATCTTCATTTAATTTTAACTTCTTAAAAAAGCTATGCATTTGGATCTCTGTATTTCATTTATGATGGAGAAATATCCATCTTAATTCTTACATCATTACCTATGACCTTCCCTTACATGATTACTATGGAATAAAGGGGAAGCATGCACATGTAATACTACTAAATAGCCTTTGCTAGGCTACTAGATGGTAGAGAATGAAGGTTTGTCTACTTGGAATCAACAATATTGTTGATCAACTATAGGTGTAATGAAATACTGCTTACTCATGTGATTGAAGTATGTACAACCCTCATCCACTAAACCTCCATGGATGCATGCACAAAGAATATAAATAAAGATTATAATGTTAGGATATGTTTAAGAGTGCTTCATTAATTCAAATATTTTGAGAGCATCCTTGCAAAATCCATTTTGTGCATATCCTACAATTATTGCATTCCATGAAATGACATCTCTTTGAGGCATTCCAGCAAAGAGTTGACGTGCCTTGTGTACTTTTCCACATTTTGCATACATTTCTAATAGGGAATTTCCAACCATAATATCTAACAAAAATCCCCTATCTATTATGCTTTGATGGATGTTCATACCCTGCTCCAAAGCTCCCATTTTGTCATAGGTAGGGAGGATGCTAGCATAGGTTGTGGAATTTGGCTTCACACTTGCTAATTTCATTTGATTGAAAGTCTCTAAAGCCTTTTCAACAAATCCATTTTGTGCATATCCCGCAATCATCGTATTCCATGAGATGGCATATCTTTCAGGCATTCTATCAAATAGTTCACATGCCTTGTCTATGCTTCCACATTTTGCATACATGTCTACTAGGGCAGTTGCAACTACAACATCTGAAAAAATTCCTCTATTATTTATGCTTTGATGGATGTTTATACCTTGTTCCAAAGCCCCAATTTTGGAACAAGTAGGAAAGATGCTGGAAAAGGTTATGGAATTTGGCTTTATATCTTTCTATTATATTCTTTCATTCAATTGTTATAGGAGGTTATATTTCATTTAAGTGATTTGATCTTGTTTGTTTGATGATTGGATAATGGTCCCATAATCTTGGTAGACCTGATCCCTTGTACTAATTTCCATCCTTATGACTTGTGTTCAACGATTTTGTGTCTGAGTTCATTGCAATGAAAAAAGCCCATGAATAAACCTATAGAGAGTTACAATTTGTATAGATCACTCAACTGTAAAATATTTAATGAATAAACTTGTAGTTAATGGTTGAATAATGAGATGGTGACTACTTATTCAAGAGTTTAATGTGATAATACTTGACAAGCCAGGGAGATTTAACGAGGTAGTAGAATTTTTTTCTCAAATCAAACAAGAAGAGGGTGATAGAGCACTTGTGCAAGATGAGTTTCTGGATGAAAATATATTTTCCATCTCCATAAAGACCCCTTGGTTTGCTAATATTGCAAATTGTTTAGTTGCCTTTGAAATACCTCCAGGGTTTACACTAAAACAAAAGAAGTGAATCATTTGAGAAAGTGCTCCATTTAAATGGATTAATGGGATTTTATTCCGTTGTGGACCTGATATGGTTTTAAGAAGATGTGTTAGGGCCGATGAAACTTATAGTATCTTGAGAGCTTGTCACGATGATCCTTCTGGGGGTCATTATTCTACAAAAAGAACTTCTCATAAAATTTTTGGTGCTGGATATTATTGGCCTTCAATGCATAAAGATGTTAAAAACTATGTTCATCATTTTGATGAATGCCAAAGGGTAGGAAGACCAATTGCTTCTAGAGAAATGCCCTTGTAGCCTCAGGTGGCCCTAGAACCATTTGAAAAATGGGGGTTAGATTTTATCAGGCCCATAGATCCTTCCTCTCAAGGGAAAGAATATATATTATTATGCATTGATTATCTCACGAAATGGGTAGAAGTTCAAGCTTTTCAAGTTGCCAAAGAAGAGCAGGTCACTGACTTTCTCTATAATAATTTTTTTCTTAGATTTGGAGCCCCCCAGACCATCGTTACAGATCAGGGACCTCGATTCATGTCCAAAGTTCTCCTGGCATTTACAAACCATTTTCAAGTAAGTCATAAGAAGTCATCCCCATATCACCCTCAAGAAAATGGTCAAGTAGAGGTGACTAATAGGGAGTTAGAAAACATATTGACCAAAACAGTTTCTTCAGGAAGAAGAGATTGGGCTAGTAAATTGCCTGAATCCGTTTTAGCATACAATACAACATGGAAATCCACAACTGGATTAAGCCCCTATGAGCTTGTTTTTGGGAAGAAACCTCTTCTCCCCATTGAGTTTGATCTTCAAACTCTACGAACAACTATGGAACTAGGTCTAGATCTAACGAGCTCAAATATCTAACAAGTTTTACAGTTAAGTGAGTTGGATGAGGTTCGTCTAGATGCTGTCCATCAAATTGAACTAGTCCAACATCAACAAAAAGTTTTGCATGAAAAACACATTAAGGAGAGAGAGTTCCATAGTGGTGACTGGGCTTTGCTATTTGATTCAAGATATAAAAATCATAAAGGGAAACTCAAGACTCATTGGCTGGGGCCATATGAAATTTCTGAAGTCTTCTCGAATGGCACAATTTAGCTAAAACCCATTGATGGTGATTTACAAACCCTCTTGGTTAATGGTCATCGCCTACGTATGTACCATAAGCCTCTTAACAAGGAAGAATTTACAAAATTGGTAGAAATGCACGGTGAGATCCAATGTATTTACTTTTCCAAGGTAGAGTCCTTTTGACCTAATAAAACATGTTAAAAAAAAGAAAATAAAATAAAATTATCAAATGAAAATTGTAATAAAAAGACATGTATACCAATTTGTTTTCAAATTATTTTTCATTAATTTTATTTTTGGACTTAACTACATGTGATTTTATTTTGTAGGACTTCTTATGAAGGAATAAATAACTTTTGTGGCATCTTTCTACAATGCTCTGGAACTTGACGAACTAAATGCCTGATGCTCTAGAACTTGCTGCTCCAGATGGGCGATGCTCCAGAATTTGCACCTCAGCTCACTATGTTAGAAGATTTTTTTTGTAGAATAATATAAGCTCATGAAGTTCGAGTTCATTTATTTCCACCATCTATCTTCTTTCCGGTTGCATCTTTCGACGATGCTCCAAAATGTTCATTTAGTTGCTGCTCCAGCTGCATCTTTCGATGATGCTCCAGAATCTTCATTCAGTTGTTGCTCCAACTGCATCTTTCGATGATGCTCCAAAATCTTCATTCAGTGTTGCTCTGACTACATCTTTTGATGATGCTCCAAAATCTTCATTTAGTTGCTACTTTGACTACATCTTTTGACGATGCTCTAGAATCTTCATTCGGTTGCTTCTCTGGCTGTATCTTTTGAATTTGCTCCAAAATCTTCATTCGGTTGTTGCTCCGACTACATCTTTTGACAATGCTTTAGAATCTTTATTTAGTTGTTGCTTCGGTTGCATCTTTTGACGATGCTCCAGAACTTTTAGTTGGTCATCATTCCGGTTGCATCTTTCAATGATGCTCCAGAACTTACCCACCTTCTTTGTTTTGAATGCATGTCCTTTGCTTGCTTCAGAACTTACCTACTAGTTTTGAGTGTGTGCTTCCTTGCATGTTCCAAAAATTTTCCATTTTTTTATTCTACCACTTCTTTCCATACAGTTTCAATTTTCCTCAATGTTTTGATTAACATGCATTGGTACACATGCATTATTTTTCTTAAAAAGTTTTCACCATAATAATTAAAAGCCGCCATGACAGTATATTTGTATTAATGACTTCATCATTCACAAGCTTTCTCACTCATGTCATAATAAATATGCCTTCATCTTAGCCAATACCATTGTGTCATCCTATCAAATTGGTAAAGGTACGAGATCTTCAAGCGATCATAGAATGTAAGTAGAAACTCTTTCTTTAAATAAGTAGTTATTTTTGAATAAGGTATGATTAATTAGCATGAGTATCCCTCCTTAATTTAGTAATTTGAGCCACTTGGTGATTAATTGCTAAGTACGACACCCTTTTTGCGGCCCTCCATGCAAATTGGTATTATTACACAATAAGCTTCGGATAAAGAAAATAAATAATCATAGGTTGATTATATTTTCAAAAGTAACTGTGCAAAAATTCCTTGCACTATTGAAATTTTTAGTAGGGTAGTAGAAAAAAGACAGAAAAAGGGGGTACAAAGAAGAAATCTGAGTTGGCTTCTGTAGAGAAATTGCTAGGGTTAAGTAACATTTCTAGATTGTTTGAGGAAGTGGGTTGGTTGGATTTCATCAGAAAATTTGAGGGGTACAATGAAAAGCTGGTGAATGCATTTGCAGAAAATTACTCTAATGGTCAAGTGACACTTCATGGAAAGTGCTTTAAGGTGAGTCCAAAAATTATCTCTTCTCTTTTAGGGTTAGAAAATTCTGGCATTATAATATCAGAAACAACACAAATAACATATCAAAAATTATCAAAATTGTTTCTTAGACAAGGGAACCCTCAATCCATGATAGTTATTTGTACTAGGGGAAAAAATAAGGGATTTCAATGAACTTCCTTATTAGAACCCTAACGCACTACAGTTGCATGGATTATTAAATATTTTACTTGTGAAGGCCAACTTACTACAGTTGTAGGACCTACATTTCGCATGTTAACACATTTGCGGCATGGGAAAGAAAACCTTGCTCTTAGGGTTAATTTGCCTCACTTTTTGAATGATTTTGTTAATACTTCGATAGAAAGA
The DNA here is from genome assembly GCA_007258455.2 of Sequoia sempervirens. NCBI lineage: Eukaryota > Viridiplantae > Streptophyta > Pinopsida > Cupressales > Cupressaceae > Sequoia > Sequoia sempervirens. The sequence goes on along the minus strand of VDFB02000015.1, from coordinate 449,962,403 downwards.
TACAAAAATGGTTTAGGGCCATTAAAACATCATGGGTTAATTCAATTAATTTGCAAATATCATTTTTGTAACAAGCCTGGAAGCAAATGGGAAATTTTTTTGGTGAAGTTTGACAAGCCTATGCCAGGAAGGAAATTAGAACTAGGAGAATCTTTAAAACAAGTTGCCTCACCTTTCGGAGCAACTTTCCTTGAGGACCCTAAGGCTCCTGAAACCCAAATTCTCACCATTCCTGGTGAGGAAGTGCCAGAATTTAAAAATGAAGAATTTGAAACCCCAGCGCAATCAGAAGATGTCGAGATAACAAATCCAAATGTAGAAAGTAATCCTTTTAAGAAGAGGAAAAGAAGAATAGTTCTTACTTCTCAGAATTCCTGAACAATCTTAACTTATCAGAATACTCCTCCTTTAAGGAGAAGCAAAAGATTATCCTCTAAGTCTACATAAACCCCAATATAGAGTACAAGAAGTGGGTCAAAATGCAAAAAGCAGAATAAACCTTTGGGAGAAGATGAAAAGATTCATCAATCCTCAGAACAAGAAACCATTGTTGAAGAAATACATTCCCATTTGGTGTCAGAAGAAGAATCCCTTGACTAGGAAAAGCAAAAAATAGAAAAGGTACGGTCTCCACCTTCTATGAAAGTTGAGGATAGTGTTTTAGGAAATTTATCTCCTATTGTAAATAGAGTTGTTGAAATGGTTGAAAATGAAAACACCAATGCAGAATTGGAAAATTAAAATTAGAAATTGAAGAGATAAGAAGTTAATTGCACAAAAATAAGGAAAATTTGTAACTACAACAAGAAGAGATAATGGTACACACTGTTGTAATAAGCAAAATAGATCAGGAAATACAGGGTTTAAAACTGTAGATACATGAGAAAAATACATTCATTAGTGAATTACAAATACAAATTCAGAATTGTAATCAGGAAAATAAGGTACATAGTGATGGTCTAAACAAAGAAATTCAAGATTTAAAAGAAAAATTTATGCTTATGTTTTCATTTTTTGAGGAAGAAAAGAAGAGACAAAAAGAAGAATTGAATGCTTCCCTTAGTAGAATTTTAGAATTAGAGCAAGATTTATAGGAAAGCACAAGTAAACCAAAGATGGAAACAAAAGAAGTTTAGACCAAATCAACGGTAACTGAATGGTTCCAAATTCAAATTCCTCCATTATTAATGAAATGGATGGAACGATGCTATTTCCTGAGGAATGCACATATTGAAAATAATAGATTGAAAATGGAAATGGTGTTGTTAAAAGAAGCATTTCATAAAGCCTATAGGGGGAAACAAGATGCATGCCAGATAGTAGAATTTCTTTTATCTTGTAGAAGACCATCAAGATTATATTCAATTTTTTTAAATGAACAATATTTTAGATGGAAATTATTAAGAATTTACAGTGATTAGCCTTATGAACCTGATGACAAGGAATTTTTTAAAATATTTGCAGAATCAAATTATGAAGATGAAGACATGCTTTGTGAATTCTTTACTCATGATCTTTTATTAGAAAAACATACTGATTTCTTTATTAATCTTTTTGTTGGAGAAGTACAATTGAGATCTTTGCTGTCTACCATGCGAAATGAAATGCATTGGCAAGAGCACAACAAAGAATATACCCAAGTAGAGAAAAATGTGGGTCTTCAAATGAGATCCCCCAATAGTAGACCTACAACTTTTAAGAAAACCCTTTTAGCTCTCCTATTGGATGAGAAAATGAAATGGAGATATGATGAAAGCCTTTGAATTTTTTATAATAATTTCATGGACCATGAGTAGAAATGAATTGGTAAAGCCTGACATGCTTGTGAAGAGAGGTATACTCCATTACTGGTATATCTAAAGAAAAGAGAAGTGATCTCCCCCCTTAGCATCAAATGGTCCTTTAGAAGAGTAGATGCCTTAGCCAAAACCTTGGAAGATCTCATAACAAAGTGGATAGGGATGAGGTATGGACCTCCCTTATTGCTATATCCAACCCCTACTTTTCATGTTAATATAGATCAAGATGATAGAATTTTCAATGAATGGAAAGGAAGAGTTGCTTACCATAAAGGCTTCCACCATGCACCTATAAACTTTGATGTAACAACAAGGGATCTATATGATGTTAGTGCTAAATATGAAAATGGAACAAAGGACAGGGTTATAATCAAGGGGAAGGAGGACCTTCCAGGAATTAGGAAGGGAAGGAAATGATGAGGTAAAAATAACCTCATCATAATAACATAATAAAATTTTATTCCATATATGCAAAGTTCCTATCCTCTGCCAATTAATTAAACTTCAGGAGAAATAATTGCTTGATTTTTGAAGAGAAATTGTACAAACTTTATTTCTTTTGATTTATTGAAGTATTTTGCCAATACAGATTTAATGGGTTATTTTAAGTATTTTGTAGCACAATAATCGGTCATCAAGTTACAGATTAGAAGCATTTAGCTAGCACGTGCTCTGGAACAGGTTGAAGGTGTCCGCTCAGAACATGCTCCAAAACTCTAGGATGATGGACTGAAGATATAGTTACTTTTAAAGTCTTAATTTCTGTTATGTTTTTAAGTCAAAACTTCATGGCTCAACTTGAGCCTCTAGTATACTGTTGTAATGGGTTTTAAATACATACAAGTTATTCGTAAATCTATTATTGACTTTTTCAATGGTTATCTACACCATCTAAAATATAGGATTTAGTTAGAGTTTTTCTATAAAAGATGTAATCTCCAAAAGCAAGATATACAGTGGCAATAGTAATGTTATGCTGTCAATATATTTTCTAAACTTATGAATAAAGAGGTTATTCTATAGAAATTTTTAGGTTGTGAGTTATGGATGACAATTATGTTTAATGGAAGCGTTCTTGAATTAGTTGTGTATGTGAGCTTAGAACAAACGTAAAAACCAACGAGCTGGCCACTTGAGGGAAGATAACTTAAATAGGTAAGTACTTTCTTTTCTGTTACTTTTATTGCATAAATAGATGTTCTGTAGGGAATTATTGAATTTATTATTGTGGTGACTAAGTTTTGAAGTATTTGTTGTCTTACACTTCTGTAGTTTCTTTTTGTTAATTGTTAGAATCTTTACTATTAGAAAAGATGTTTTATGGGTTGTTTATAAGCTTTTCGGCTTATGTAGTTTCTCAGTTCTTTAGTTTATTTGTTTATGTACTTATTAATTTTAATTGTCATGCTTTCTAAGTTAATTTCTCTATGCTTTTTAGTTTAAATATTTCCTGCTTTTTTTTAGGATAAATTGTTTTACAGTTTAATAGTTAGACGACCTTAGGTTAGAATTAATATTAGTTGCTATTAGAAGTTAGAAAATTTAGGGGAGATAATCCAAACTTCTATTGCAAATTGCCTTGAACACTACTTGGCTGATATATTTAATTTTATCTTCTAAAGTAATGGGTCTTAACGACATCCTATCATGTGCTCTGCATAATTATGAAAAATAAATTGTTCCAAATCTCTTGATCTTTAACCATACAAATCAAAATGGTGTTCTTACATATTAAGTTTCCAAGTTTTATATTGTTAAAATGTGTCTCTAAAACTATAATGTAGTCCTGCACTAGCTATAATGTATTAGTTGAAAGCTCAATGATAGAGTCTTTTAATCTTGGATTTTATAAAAATGTATTAGTTCATAGCACATTGCAGAGTATTATAAAATTTACTTATATATTAGATAGATGGATTTTAAGATAGACAATTTGAATAAGTGGGGAGCACTTAGAAACTAGAGTAATTTATCCATCATTGTGTAATTTATCCATCAATGACATCTCTTTGAGGCATTCCATCAAAGAGTTCACGTGCCTTGTGTACGTTTCCACATTTTGCATACATGTATAATAGAGCATTTCCAACCATAATATTTGAAAAAAATCCCCCATCTATTATGCTTTGATGGATTTTCATACCTTGCTCCAAAGCTCCCATTTTGGCACAGGCAGGGAGGATACTGGCATAGGTTGTGGAATTTGGCTTCACACCTGTTAATTGCATTTGCTTGAAAGTTTCTAAAGCCTTTTCAGCAAATCCATTTTGTGCATATCCTACAATCATCATATTCCATGAGATGGCATCTCTTTCAGGCATTCTGTAATTTATCCATCATTGCGTAATTTATCCATCAATGACATCTCTTTGAGGCATTCCATCAAAGAGTTCACATACCTTGTGTATGTTTCCATAGTTTGCATACATGTCTAACAGAGCATTTCCAACCATAATATCTGACAATAATCCCCCATCTATTATGCTCTGATGGATGTTCATACCTTGCTCCAAAGCTCCCATTTTGGCACAGGTAAGGAGGATGCTAGCATAGGTTGTGGAATCTGGCTTCACGCCTGCTAACTGCATTTGCTTGAAAGTTTCTAAAGCATTTTCAGCAAATCCATTTTGTGCATATCCTGTAATCATCGTATTCCATGAGATGGCATCTCTGACACCCTTCATTGCTCCCGACTATTTGCAAATCATGTGGTCATCTCTTTGAGCACATCGTGTGATTTGGAGTCCGGATGCAATCTACTTGATTTTCCATCAGGAGGACTCTTACGTGTCATTGAGAGTCATGTCAAAGTCCTACCGATAGCCTGAGTAGTTCTAAAGCAATCATCGAGAGGACTCTTGCCTATCGCTGGGAGTCATGTCAAAGTCCCATCGATAGCTTGACAACACTCAAACTCATCGGCGAGAGAGGTGGACATCGGTAGGAAAAAGATTGTGGTCCCTTTGATGGAACAAAAAACATTGCCGCTTCTTCTTGCCCTCCCTTGCCCTTCCTGCTCGCTCTCGTGTTTGTCATTTTTATCCTTTGGTGTTGGTGTTTTTCCTTAGTGTTTTGATTTGTTGGTTTTGTATTATTTATATACTTGTTTGTTGTTTTTATTTTATTTTATTTCTGTTGATGTTTAGGCATATGTTTATGTATATAAATTTGTATACGTCTATTTACATTCTTTTGTGCTTATTATGTTTTGGTCATTTTTATTATTTGTTGTGAATTTTTGATTTTTTGTTTTGGTTTATGTGTAGGTTTATGTCACATACCCTTTTTCTTTTTCTTTTGTATTTGTTTTTGATTATTTGTTTTGGTTAATTTCTTTGTTGATTTTTATTTCCATTTTTAATTTGCTTCTATTTTTGTGGTTTTTTATCTCTTCATTCTTTTATTTTTTATTTAGATTTTCTTTTATTTGTTTTTTGTTTGTAGGTATTTTTGGTCTTTTATGGGTATATTATATCCATATTTTTGTATTTAGGTGTGTTCATTTTGTTTATGCCTATAGTTTTAGGTAAGTGGTTCATTTTTTGCTTATTTTTTAAATTGTTTTTGTTTAATATTCTTTTGTTTATTATATATTTGGTGGCTTATGTTTAATTCATTACATTTTTTATAGGGCTTGTAATATTTTGGGTTTGACTTTGTATGTGTTTGATTTGTTGATTTTAGTTATTTATTTTTATTTTGGTCCTCGAACAACATGTATCCTCTCCTTACCCCTCTTCCTCTTTAGCCTATCTTAGTCTACAATTTTACCATTTTTCTCTTCTTGCTCTCTAATCCTAATGATGGATCACAGAGTGTGATCTGAGATGTTGATGAAAGAAAATTCTACAAAATCAAATACAAAAAATACACAACACTACAATATGCATTGTGGAAACTTGATATCATTAATAAGAAATGAACATCGACAAGAGTTATTTGAAGTCTCCTCGATAAAGTAAAGTCCCCTCAATAGAATAATATGTAATAATATTTTGAGGGAGTATAATATTTCTTATAGGGATGTATTGTCTATGCATTGAAGGATATTCATATCTTGTATCAAAGCTCCCATTTTGGCACAGGTAGGGAGGATGTTGGCAATGGTTGTGGAATTTGGCTTTAAACCTACAAATTGTATTCACTTGAAAGTTTTTAAAGCATTTCCACCAAATTCATTTTGTGCATATCTATTGTAGATGTCCTTAAGCTATATGACAAAGGTGTATATACAATTTGAGATTAATTGATTAGCTGAGACATGTAATGTTGATTTCATTTAAATTTTACTTAAGATATAATTTCGTTGCGTTGCTGAATTTCATAGTTCAATAATTGGGATTCTCAATGATCTTGTATACCCAAAGTGTATGTGATAGAAATAAATTAGGTAATCATGTCGATTAGTTTGAAAATTTGAATGATCTTGAGTTCATAAGTACACAGTGATAAGTTTTGAAAAATAATATAATTTCTTGTTGCATTTATCACAGAAACAAAGACCTCCTTTGATTGTAACAAAGGATGTAGAGAGTGAAGCATTGGCTACTTTGATCTTTGAAATTGACGATTTTTTTACTAAATTGATAATGTTTGAAATTTCTTTTTCTTTCTTAGACGTTGACTCTAATTATTAAGTTTAATGTTGTGTTGCAACTTGCTGGTGAGTATGTTGATATGATAAAGGCTAGCATTGTCGATCCTCTAAAAGATCAGAATTGCATTAGTTGATGTAGAAAGGTAAAACTATTTATCTTTACTATAATTAGTGGAACTTTCAACTACAATATCTGATAAAAATATACTTCCAAATATGCTTTTGATGGATGTTATATCTAATTCTGATACATTCACTATATCTAGTGCCTAAGTTTAGGGTGCCATAGTTGGAAAAGGAAAAGAAAATGTTTGAATTTTATCCTCTATATTATTTTTCTTTTCTGAGTTTTTGATGTGCGAATTTCAAAACCTTATTTTCAGGTTGTAGCTCAAAATTGGAGAAGTGAAAGGTGAATACCAGCGAGGAAGAGTTTGGAGGAGTCAAAACCAATAGCGGCGAGATTAAAGCTATGGATTTGCAAGGGGATTAAATGGGTCGAGCCCCTATAGGAGGTCACTGCCCTTCCAAAAGGACCGCAGTTAAGAAAGGGGAAAATAATATAAGTATATGACAATATGAGTATTCTTTTTATATAGTGTCTATAAATTGTATAGTGTCACTAAGACATTGAATATAACTAATGAGATTTTGATTTTCCAATGAGGCTTAATGAAGTAAATTTTCAGAGTGGTTTTCTCTCCACTCATAAATACTATGTTGTGGCTCCTCTTGATTTGTAATATGTTTGTGTTTGTGTCTTTGTTTAAACATTTTAGTCTTCATTTCATGGTGTTTTTTAACATTTGAATATCTATGATACTTGAAGTTTATATGCATAAATTTGTGAGAATTAATTAAGTTAGATTTGATTTGTAATGACTAAATATATGACTAAATACATGAATAAATTAATGACTAAATACATGACTAAATTAATGATTAAATATATGACTAAATTAATAACTAAATATATGACTAAAGTAATGACTAAATATATGACTAAATAAATGACTACCATGACTAAATAAATGACCAGTTAACAATAATCAATGACTAAATTAATTACCAAATATATGACTAAATTAACGACTAAATCAATAACCAAATCAATAACTAAATAAATGACTAAAATAATTTAGTCATAAATTTGGTGGTGTTATAAATGACTGCAAATAAACCACTAAAATAGTAATGTGACTAAAATTAATGACTAAATAAATGACTAAATCAATGACCAAATTAATGACTAAATTAATGACTAAATAAATGACTAAAATTATTTATTCATAAATTTAGTGGTGTTATAAATGACTACAAATAAACCACTAATAGTCACATGACTAAAGTTATTTATATGCAATTTTTAGTAGTTTATTTAGTCATATATTGCTGTTTGTGTACTAGTGTAGATTGTTTTATGTTATCTTTTTCAGGAGAAATAGGATAGAGATATTCTGTTTAATGTTGCCGTGCTATTTTAACCATTAATAGGTTTCACCTACCCCAAAATATAACATTATAAAATACATCATTTATCTTTTCTCTATTTTGTCCTCTAGTGGCTCTAACACTGTAGCAATTTTGTCTTGTAGTGACTGCCCTGTAGTAGTTGAAATTACTTGTCTTGTAGTGATTGCCCTGCTGTAGTTGAAATTACTTAAAGGATACCTTCTTATTGATGTGTTTGCAACATCCTTCATTGAATCTTGTTGTAGATTAGTGTCATTGAAAAGAAATTATGCTGCTCCTGATCTCGTGACACAACTCCTAGCAGATCATGATCGTTTGATGAAAGATAAAACAACCTCTCATGCTGCTTTGTTTGAAAGCACTTATCTAATTATTTAGCATAGGATTTTTGAGTTTACATCCCTGTGTAGGCCATTTTTTCTTGACAAGCTAGTCAACATTTGGAAGACATCCCTTGAAAAACTATCCCTTGTTTATGCAAACATTGTTTTGGCAACCCTTAACATGCATGATCTTTGAATTAAAATATTCTTCTCGACCAGGTTTCGTAGGTGATCTTTGATTATCGTTTCCTTTGTAGACTTGGTAGGAAACATGCAGATCCCTCATTTAGATAGCAACCTTTATGATTTCATCTCCCTTCCCTTTAGATCAAGCCTAGGGTTGAACTTTCTTTAGCATGGTTTTATGGACAAGTCTCCTAATGGCACAATGTCATAGTTAGGCATCCATGAGTACTCTCCCTCAACAACAAGCCCCTTTGATAATGAAAGTTGTACACAAGACAATAAATTTAATTAGTCCCACAAAATATAACTAAATAATCCAACACATAATGATATGAAACCCTCCTTTGAACTCCCCATGATGATTATTTAATTGCCTTAATCATTCATTTTGTCGATCCCTGAGGTTAAAATAGAAGGGAATATTTGTATTTCTGCATAACCCTAGCTCCTTAGTGATTTCCCCATCATAGCTCAAATAAATCCTAAATCTTAACCACGTACATCTCCTTAAATTGTTAAATATACTCCCTTCATTGTAGCCTGAAACACATACAACAGTCAATCTTGATCATAGAAGTTATGATTTTCCCATACTCTCATGTCACCCACATACTCATCATGATCCCTTTGTATATGTCATAAGATTTTTGATTCATACCACCAACCACGATGGGATTGCAATGTTTCATCAATTCACCACACTCAAGTGCTTAAGTTAAAAAAAATCCATCAATGCAAGCCATCAATGAATAAAACGTCCCTTGCTTGGTGATTCCCTTTAAATTTGCAGACCCTCATCACATGAAAATGTAGTGTTTGCAAGCCTGCAAGACATCATGCGGGTAGGCTATTGTGGGGAGGTGCATGCATGAAGATATAGTGGGATGGTTGCACATGGGAGCAAACGAGGGGAGTGCCTTCAGAAGAGACGACCATGGAGATTATAGGCTCCACGAGGGAAGACTTCGGTGGGCCTTGGGGTGTAGATGGCTATCATAAGGTTGACGTTGAGTAACGAATATGGGAGCCATGGCCTCCATGAAACAAACACCCGCGAACCTTCCCCATCAAGTCCTTCATTTCAACAGAAGCCAATAATGATATCCTTATGAGACCACATGAAGGAATCATCCATCCTTTATTATAACATTCAAATTCTTCCTCTTGACAGTCACCTGTGGTTTACAATGTGATGATGTATTAGTTGGTGTTGATTTCATAGCAATTGAATATTGCTAGCCAAAGATGCAAAATATCTAGTTAGTTGGCAATAGCAACCACATACTTCATGCCGACCCTAGATTAGAGCTTAAAATCTCAACTTAGAATTCATACTTTGCCGAATAATACTCAAGCCAGGCACGCAAACCACCAATGCACCGCCATCCATACTCTGAGTGACCTTGGGAGTCACTGTGCTCCATCTAAGCAACATTTTAATGTGATTGTGTGATGGCTCATGGTGGCCACTGCTCACCTCCCCCTGTGGAGGTATCGTTATCGCTTGAAGGATCTCAGGTTCATGCCTATATTGTGGTGCCTTAGTGGATGGTAAATCATACTTTGTCAACACAAAGATTCATCCCCCAAGAGTATGCTAGCCAATGGTAAATCATGCTCCATCTAAGCAAAATTTTAATGTGATTGCGTGATGGCTCACAGTGGCCACTGCTCACCTCCCCCTGTGGAGGTATCATTATCACTTGAAGGATCTTAGTTTCATGCCTATAATGTGGTGCCTTAGTGGATGGTAAATCATGCTTTGTCAAAGCAGAGATTCATCCCCCAAAAGTATGCCAGCCAATGATTACTGTGATATGTCTTTGGCTAGCAATGGTCTTAGTGAAAACATGATTCTAAGGAGGATCTCTTGACACCACAATAGAAAATGATCTTAATGCATAGCTGGACATCAATTCATCTTATCATCATAATCTCGACATTGGGAAAAACACTTGGAAGCTAGAAATCACTCAGGAGAAGAGGACGAGGGAGGCCGACATCAGGACATCGCTGAGGGGAGAAAATGCAGGGACACAATGCATGACGGCCACGATAGGACCAAAAACCAAATGATGGCCATGGAAATATACAAGCCTGCGATGGAGAAAAGAATGTGGACATCCGCCATAGAGGGTCCGATGGAACAACATATGATAGACGACCACTGTGAGAACCATGCTCGCAAGAGATGAATATGTGAAGAGTTTTGGTGTGGGGAGCTGAGTTGAAGACCTATGAGTATAACTTAATGTTGTATCTCATCCTAGCATTGAGGCCTAATATCAGAGTGCAAAGTACCCATGCCACCTAGGAACGTTGACTCATCATCTAATAAATAGTGCATATATTTTAATGGCCGGCTTTAAATTATTCATTATGAATCATGCTTAAGGCCATACATGTTCCTCATGGTTATGATGGCCATGACCTAATCCCACCATCATCCAACGTCCCCTGAGAGTTGTGGAAGAAAACGTGCGGGACTCCGTTATTGAATGACCTTGATGAAAATTCCTCTAAGAGGACAACTGCCTAGGTTGTGGTACCCACAAGCTAGAGCTTCGTCATTACAAGGAGGAAATGCTACATTGAAACAAATAGAGAGGCATATACAACTAATAATTATGTCACTTACAAAGCTTACCTTTCCCCTAAGTCCACGCTTATCCTTTGACAACTCGAGTGGCTTACATTCAAAAGAGAATACTATGCTGCCCATGCCTAAAAATTAATCAAATTAAGATTATGGCAGCACCATTACTCACACTCAACCCCAATGAATCCCATCTGTGTATAAACCCAATCATATTAGATGGTGTAAAAGAGTGTAGTCAATCTTGAACATGGGGATGGTACCAAGCTAAGTCTCACTAGCTTTGATCTGTGCATATAAACAAGCATGATTCCCATTGCCCTTTGGTGGAAATCAGATCATACTCGGTTTTAGTCATCCCTCTCTATCAATACTTCATAGACTCGGGATTTTATATGACCCCAAATATCTTGCGATTCATCATTAAACATTGAGCATCCCTTGTAGGAATGTGAAGGACCTTTTCCGTTTATGAGTGAAAGGTGCCAGAGTGTTTTGCAGGTGGAGGAATATGGGGCGCCGTTAGAGGTCATTGTTATCAATGACCAAGGTGGTCGCAAACTTCATAGTTAAGAAGTCTATGAACACACGATGAAGGGACCTGCAGACTCCGCATACAAGAGTTCTACGGAAGCAAATGTGCAGACCAGTGTGATGGCAATGTTGTTAAAATGCCAACGTTTAAAGGGACAATGCTCACACCATGAGGACCCTCAAAAAAACATATGGAGTAGATATTCCTATGAGCATGTTGTTATAAATAAGCCCCAAAATTATTACTTAGAATCCATTCCTTTCAACAATGATTTCACACTTACTCCACACCTTTTGAAGTTTGAAATTGATATCATTAATTTTGTGCCAAGTAATGTGCCATAACCATTCTCGTTTGATAGGAAGTAACACCTGAATTGCAAAGGCCAAGAGCAAGAATGTTGGGCACAAATACTGCCTATGGAGGAGGAAAGCAGAGCTTCCACTAAAGGGACATGTCTAGGAACGACCAAGTGAGTTGCCACCTCTGCAACTAAGACATTAGTGGAGTAGACTATGGGTGGAGGAATGTAGGAGGACTCAATGGTGAGGCCATTAAGGAGACAACACCAGAGGTAGTGACACCCACAAAAGAGATGTCTACAAGTAAGTAGCTAGGGGAACAATAGATTCCACACATGGAGGTGCCATGGGAAAAAGTGTGCAAGTGGCTGTGATAAGAATGCCTTAGAGGTAACGATGTTGCTCGGATGGGGGCCTATGTAGTGGCCCCCACATGGATGACCTTTGTGGGGAAAGAATAATGAAGGAAAATGGTGTAGGTATGCCATGTACGAGTGTTGTGTTGTAATAGTGAGATGATGGATGGATCCTTCCATGGAGAAGCCCGCATGAGGAAATAGTGCTTTGATGACGGCGTTGGTGGGCTTCGATCCCGCGTAGTGGGGAAGCGGTGAAGCTTTGCCATTATGAAACAACTTCATGGTGACGACTTCCCACTTGTAGTGGCTCACATGGGTAGACCTTCTGACATGGTTTGACTCAAAAGGTTTTCCTTCAAACTTAAGAATTCATCTTGAGGAAATGGAATATGCGGGGTCTGCATGGAGGGGCGACATGAGACTTCACCCGCTAGATAATGATAGTCAGGTGAAGGCAAGCTGCATGCAAAGACCCACAAACATGTTGGAATTGGGAAATTTTCAAAGTGATAGGTTTGGTTCACTTATGGTGAAGGTGAGGATAGAAAGACCAACTATAGAGCCCACCGTGCGGGTGGAAGTCAAGGGTTTTCTGCTTCCTAGTGGAGAAATGGAGGTGAAAACCTACATGAGGTGACCCGTAGTTGTGGGTCCATGGTGCCCGATGGATGCAATGATGAAGGTGAATGTGGGATTTTCCATGCAGATGGATGCTAGGGTTTGGCTGTAGACAAGAAGTAGGATGCAATGACAAACGCCAAGAGAAGACCCAAAAATGCAGGTCTGTGAGGCCTGACGGACGCTGGGGCAATAAGTTAAGGGAAATCGGCAGACCCAGCCCGCAAAGGCAAATGACCTAGTGAAATTCAGTTGGGTGAATTTGTTCAAAGGTAATTTGATTGTTTTAAGGCATATGACCAACTTGGGCTTAGGAATAAGGGTGCATAAAGCGAGGTGGGAGAAAAACAACCCATTAGGGAGAAAATGATCTGTCAGGAGTGAAAGAAAGGGGGTCCCTACCTATGGCAGGGCGTGTGTGCAAAACATGCACAAAAAGAGGGAGAGAAAGGTGAGATAAAGAGAGTAGAGAGGGAAGGGGAGATATCCCTCAAATATCAACCCTTAACCCTTAAACCCTTAATCCCTAAATGCTTAAACGCTAATCCCTCAATCCTATAACCCTCAACCTTCATCCCTCAAACTTCAACCCTCAACCCTTTAACCCTAATCCCTAAATCCTATAACCCTAAAACTTCAACACTCAACCCTTAAACCCTAATCCCTCAATCCTCAACCATTAAACCCTCATCTTTCAACCCTCAATCCTTAAATCCTCTACCCTTAAACCCTAATCCTTCTATCCTATAACCATCAACCTTCAACCCTCAAACTTCAACTCTCAACCCTTAAACCCTTAATCCCTCAACCCTCAACCCTTAAACTTTTAATCCCTAAACCCTTAAACCATAATCCCTTAATCTTCTATTCCCTTAAACCATCATCCCTCAACTCTCAACCCTTAAACCATCAACCCTTAATCCCTATACCCTTAACCCTCATACCTCAACCCTCAACCCTTAAACCCTTAAAACCTCAACCCTTAAACCTATCAACCTTCAACCCTTAAACCCTAATCCCTCAACTCTATACCTTATACCCTAATCCCTCAACCCTCAAGCATTAAACCCTAATCCCTCAACCCTCAAACCTTGATCCCTTATCCCTCAACCCTTAAATCCTATACCATTATTTCCTCAACCCTCAACCCTTAAAACCTCGACCCTCAACTTGCAAACCTAATCCCTCAACCCTCAACCCTTAAACCCTAATCTCTCAACCCTCAAACTTTAAACCCTCAACCCTTAAACCCTAATCCCTCAAACCTTAACCCTTCAACCCTCACCCCTCAATCCTCAAACCTTAATCCCTCAACCCTCAACCCTTAAAAACTCAACCCTCAAACCTCAAACCTCAACCCTTAAACCCTAAATCATTGAAATTCAACCCTCAATCCTCAACGCTAATCCATTAACCCTATACCTTGGACCCTAATCCCTCAACCCTTAAACCCTCAACCATTAAACTCTAATCCCTCAACCCTCAACCCTCAACCCTCAAATCCTCATCCCTCAACACTCAACCCTTAAAACCTAAACCCTTAAACCCTTAAAA
>VDFB02000015.1:449911089-449943668 GCA_007258455.2 Sequoia sempervirens | reverse complement strand
TTTGAAGTGTCATGAGAACTTGTGCTAGATTCTACCATTTTGGCTTCTTTTCTTACACATACATGTCTTCACTACTTCCTACAAGGTATAGAATTGTAGGAACCAAAATGACATGAAATTTTGTTTTATGCCTCACTTAAGTGATATTGTAGCTATGCAACAAGAGGAACATCCCACATTAAAAAATAAAAATATTTTCTTTTAAATATTGGAATATTACCCCATGTGGTCAAGAGGAAATCATTTTGGTTGTGGTTATGATATAATATCTTCATGAGAAGTGTAGGGTTGAGTTGTTTGACTGAAGAAATATGGGAAATCTATAGACTAAGTTCCCTCATGAAGATACTCTTCATATTCCAATAATACTTTTTCAAAAATGTATGTTGGTTACACTACCTATCTTTCCAAATTGAACTACTTCCCATATTCAATCAATTTAGAGAGGTCAAATACTAGTGAGATTGAAGAGGAAAGGAAATGTGATTAGATCCAAATTACTTTTTGTAGATGAACACTACACTCTTAATGTTGAGAAAATATGAGATATTGTTGTGTTCAATAATTTGATGGCTTGAACTATGAAAAAGACAAGAAATGATTTAAACATAAATTTTGAAAGGATCTCATGCTCATTGTACTATTATTAAAAAACAAGTTGGTTGTACACACGTTTAAAACTATTTAGATTCTCACAAAGATTGAAAAATGTTGATGAGCATGTTCAAGGTAAATAAGGAATTTTCTTAATATAATGGAGAAGCTAAATACTCAAAATTTTGGTTGAGAGAAGGTCAAAGAATTTTTTATGCAACTCATAGATATCAAAAATCAATTATTTGAGTTGAAGAAAGAAGTTGAAGATAAACTAGTGATGATTCTACATCAATATCTACCTTTTATTTTCAAGATGTTTATAAGTTCTTTGTAATTTATAGTCTCCAAGTTACCTATCAAGAACTTGTTGGTTTACTTCAATAAGAATTGTAGTGAGAAAATGGCAACAATGCCAAAGAACATAATATTTATTCCAAACAAAAAAGGGAAAAGACCTTTTAGTGAAAGCCAAAGTTTTAACTAGTGTAATTATTTTTTGAGAAAACCACAAAACCAAAAAATATTAACATGTCACATTTATGAAATAAATGATGGCACCAATGACTTGGTATTGTTAGAAAAAATTGCATTCCCACCAATCAACAAGAGAAGATTTTTTTTTAATAGAATAGATCCAACATAGAAAATAAGATAAGCAATAAAGCTAATAAAGAAAATAAAAATACACAAATAGAAAACACTAAACAAGATTATATAGAATTTGACTTGATTTGAAACAATTTTTTTACTTTGTTAAAATTCGAATTTAGCATATACCTCTAGAGAGCATGTTGTTAATACAACCCACATTCTCAAAGACCATCTTCTCAATGCACTCACTATATTACTCTTCTTGCTATGATAAACTCAAAATAATATGAGAATTGGTCACAACACCATATAACTACACATCCACTATTATTCCTTCTTAAATGATTCTATCACAACTTGATTTTGGAGGAATTATCATATTACTTCCTTATCACCAAAATCACACACAAACCTCTTAACATAAACATTCTTTGTATATCAAAGAGAGAAACTAGAGACCAACAATTGTTTCCTAAGACCATGAGCTCAAAACCATGAACCAAGTGTTATCTCCCAAGGTTCCTAACTATGGATCTCCGCCTTTCCCAAGATTTATTCCAACTTCCAAGGTTATTATCCCATGTGCTCTCCCTTTTTTATTGCTTGTCCTTATGTGACCTCAAGAAATTTAAAATTATAATATTACATATAACATTATCTAGGAGAAAACTAATCTAATACCAAATATGGAATCATACTCTAAAGTGAACCAAAACTCACAACATATAA
This sequence comes from Sequoia sempervirens, assembly GCA_007258455.2. Taxonomy (NCBI): domain Eukaryota; kingdom Viridiplantae; phylum Streptophyta; class Pinopsida; order Cupressales; family Cupressaceae; genus Sequoia; species Sequoia sempervirens. The sequence continues at coordinate 449,941,751 of VDFB02000015.1, read as the reverse complement.
ATATTTTATGATCTGGGTGTATAACACACCTTTCCTAATGATCTCACAATCCTTGTATACATTGTGTATGGGGCTAAACATAAACAAACAAAAAAAACTTACTAAGACAATAAATCCCCATAGCTCTCTTGTACCATAAAAACTCATCACATCGTAACCATATAGTGTGTATAATAGGGAATGAAATTAATTCACAATTTAAAGTGTCACTAACACTTGTAAGAAATGGGTACACTCTCTAGTTCAAATACACGCTATGTATTTGAACCTATGATTTTCTTCATAAATATTTATTTACACAATATTCATTTTGACAATGTACAAATATTAACATTTAAGATACAATAGAATATGAATATACCAAGAAGGTATAAAATTTTATAGACATTATAAAATTTATTACAAGTGTTAATATAATAGTTGAATTTGGAAATCAATGTATATATTGAATTTTTGAATTATTTTAAACTAAGTTAATTATAGTAGGGAACATAATTAATTTTCAATTAAAATGGTAGCTAACACTTGTAAGAAATGGGTGAATTTGATAGGGTGAAGTACACATAGTTGTGCATTTCAAGCTATAATTTTTATTATTATTATTATTATATTACATAATATTACTTTTGCATTGGTGTAGGCTTGGACATAACCCTTCACAATTGTGAACACTAAATGAAGGATTCCAAGAATTGATCCTAGGATTGTTTAGACCTCTCTCAATCTACCTTCTCAAGCCATAGGCTTAGACATGTATTACACCTATGATAGTATCATACATATTTTGTATTTTTATTAATAGGATCAATAAGAATGTCATAAATGAATTTGTGCCATAACATTACCAATAACATATAATGGCCCATAATGATTATCCTATTCAACTTACTCATTAAAAAATATAATTAGTAGAGTAAAATGTGAAGTAGAAGTTATGGACCCTTAGATTGCCTAGTTCACTCAAAGGTGAACATATGTGATGTTCCATTGGATTCAATACAATTATCTTGTACAATATCATTTTTTATAGCAATAGAATCGTGTGTTTCTATATTATTAGCATGATAAAGAAATCATTTTGCGTAGATTTGTAAACTTTGGTTAGGAGTTCCAATCATATTATTTTTATTATCATTTACACCCTCAATGTGCATCATATTATTTTCAATGTCAATTATAAATTATATCTTATGCTTAAGTTCTATGTAATATTGATCCCTTGGCTCTATGATGGTGGCAAAATTCTTGATCATTGTGATTCCTTGAAATAAACTTGGTGGGATACAATGGATGAATTAGATGAAGATTAATCAAATTTGATCTCAAAAAATATTGAAGAACATTATCATTATTTCTTGTAACTTGGTAAAATTTTGAGGTACATTTTTTAAAAGATGGAGCATTATAAGCTTTGGACAATTGACGCACATTCTATTTTTTCTAGTCTCGTCACCCTTTAAAATTTTGTAATTTTTAAACATGAAAGGGTAAGAGAATATATATTATTATAACCAACATTTAAGTGTGTTATACTTGAGTAGTTTGACCTGGATATTTTTTTAAGTTAGTGTACTATTTAAAGGATGGAAAACTACTCAAGTGTACATTGTTATTGATAATGGGAAGAAGTACTTCAAGGAACATGATTTGAATTTCATCATCATCAAATTGGTGCTATAGTTTTCCACATAAACTTTGGAAGAAAATAACATAATCATTAATTAGATCATCACTTTGTTGGGTATATATTAGTTAATTCATTTATGGTTAATTTCAGTCCCATGTTCATGTAGAAATGTTTAGGAAAGTAGTCATCAACTCATCAAAATAATGAACAAAACTTAGTGGCAAAGAATAAAACCATTAGATAACATGATCCTATATGGTTCATGAAAATAACTTTGCCAAGATATTATCTTAAAAAAAATATAAACATGTTATCGTAAAATATTATACAATTGAAATTTTGGGTCACCATTTCTATTGTACAACTCAAATTCAAGTGTCACAAACCCGAAAAACAATAAATATATACTTAATAACTGTATAAACTTAAGTGGTTTTTTATGTAGAGGTCACATGTGGAAGCACCATTATTATGGTCATTTATTTGTTTTTTAAGATGGAACCTTATGAAATTAATAATGAGTGGTATTTTACACTAGATGAAAGTTTTAAAATGCAATTATGGCTTCTATGTAATAGTTTTAACAATTTCATAGGGTAGTAATAGGGAAATGACCACATTTCCATTTGTTGTAGATAATGTAAGCTACCATTTTTGTTGTTTGTGTAAATTTCATTAGGTAACCACACAAAGGATCTCAAGGGATCTATAGTTCTAGAATATTAATTCTTTCAAATGTCTTTATAGGTAAAAAATAATTGGGTAAATATGTTATCCATCATGTTAGTCACTTTCTAGAAATAATGGATGTATGTAGGTCTCATTTTATTTTCAAATCAAAATTATTGTAAATCGAATTTGTATTTATTATTGTGTTCATATGAGATATATATGCCTAGGCTATGTTATTTCATCACATAACTACCATTCTTGTTTTCCATCTCTATTTGTATTGTGCATTATTACCAAGTTATAAAGTAAGTAGTTTAAACTTTAAATGAGATAAGTAATAATTTAATATAATTTGTATCTTGAATAGTAGGTTGGATAAAAATATTAGATTTTAAAGTCCTTTATGTTAGTGTATCACAAACTAAAGTAGGTGTCTAAATTTAAGTTTTGTAAGGTAGTATAGTAATTATTATTTGATAATTTGTTATATTATAGTTTAAATTTATATAGAAAATTATATGTTAAAAAATACATCATGTTTTTCAATTTGCACATTTTTAGATTATGATTTCTAATGTCTTTCAAATTTCATGACTTCATAGTTTATTCATAATTTGATGTGTTTGATATTATTAGGATTTATACATTGGGAAAATAAATATTATGTAAATAAATAGTTGTGAAGAAAATTTTAAGTTGAAACACACTATGTATTTCAACCTGGACATGTTTTAATTTATCATTTATAAGATGTATTTCAAATTTTTGTCCTTCTTTAGTTTATTCATATTTTTTTGTGCTTGAAATTTTAGGATTTGTATATTAGAAAAATTAGTACTATGTAATAGAATGTTGGCACGAAGAAGAAAATCGTAGATTAAAACTTATAATGTATTTCAATTTACACATATTTAGTTCATGGTATATAAGATATCTTCTATGTTTCCTTTCATTGTTATTTTTTACACAAAAAGAACACTCATTTCAATAAGAAATGCTAAGCACTAAAAACCCTATTTCTAATATCAAAATTTGAGGATGACAACATCAAATCCTTAAATAGGATTATTGATGTAAAATCAAATGTTTAAGTCAAAATTGCACAATCCCTAGTTATTTTACTTTACCTATCACTTTAGGGCATGTTAATCTCAAGAGTAATTTCTATGTGATGCATGGATTTTTAGAGTACAATGCCCTTTTTGGGTATATATGTGATTCTTGAAACAAATTTGTATTCATCTATGTTTTTATTGTAAAATCAAATTTATTCTTCAAAACATAGAGCATATGGTGACAACTAATGATAATATTTTAGATGGAGTCAAAAAAAAATTATTAAGAAGATCTAAAAGTTTTCTTAATAATTGAATACAACTGTTAGTGATAGTAAACAATTTAGAAATTAATTTGCCTATTGAAATTTTGAATGATTTAAAATGAATTTTTTATAGTAAAAATATATAATTAATTTAAAATCTAAACTATCATTAACATTTTTAAAAAATAGATGCATGTGTAAGTTGAAATGCACACTATGTATTTCAACACAACTTTTTTCATCAACACTCAATTACAAAAAAATCATTTTTCTTATGTACAAACCCTAACATTTGAGATAGAGCAAAATATAAATCAACTAACAGGATCTCAAATAACATTTGAGATAGAGCAAAATATAAATCAACTAACAGGATCTCAAATTTGAAAAACATCCTAGAAATTTATTACAATTTATTAGTCTTTCTTTGGTTGTAGTCGTGATACAATCTCTTCATGAGAGCTGTAGGTGCAAGTGCAGGAATTTTGTTGTTTTACTGATGTTGGTTTTAGTTCCTTGTTTTACTGATGTTGGTTTTAGTAAGGAGAAGATGGGTGTACTGAGGCTGGATGAGGGTGCAAGAATTTTGTTGTTTATGCTACTCAAGTGAGCAGTTCTCCTCTGAACCTGAATTGTTCATGTTGACTCTCCTAATTTATATTGTCAAACAATATTATTTGTGATCCATAACGATACTATTTCTTTTACATCAATTTATAACAATAATATTATTTCTCATCAAATTCTCCCACATTAATACTAATTGCAATATTGCTTCTATCAATCCCTCCCACACTAATATACACAATTTATAATAGCTGGGAAAATAAAAAAAAGTAGAGGATGAAATCAACTACTCTAACCACTCAATCAAGAGCAGCAATGGCCAAAATGCAGCACAAGAAGCAATGCTGTTGCATGTTACTTACACTTGAGTCTTGATTGTGTCTACCACATCAAATCCTTTCAATGAGTTTGCATTGGGCACGATAGTTTTTCTCTTGCAATGTCTTCCAAGACGTTTGAATGTGTCTACCACATCAAATCCTTTCAATGAGTTTGCACTGGGCACGATAGTTTTTCTCCTGCAACGTCTTCCAAGATGTTTGAATGTGTTCCAGAAATAATACTGAACAATATTATGAATTATAGAAACTTGATATCATTAAGTGTTCCAAGTCGTCCAAAAGAATTAACCCATCACGCGCTTGCCGATCCCATGGAATATCAGCTCCTCAACAAAAACTCAACGATTTGTATCATCAATGATTCTCAAATGTTGCGGATTGTTTAGCACATAAAGAATACCGTGAGTGCAAGAAATCCTCTTATTGCTGCTTTTAGTGGATTGGGCGGAATTGAAATTCAAACTCAACCATGGTTTTATTATCAATGACTGACGGTTGTATTGGGCGGAAGGCAATTTTTAAAGAAAAAATGGAGTCTTAATCGTTGCAGTGACCGTAACTGCCGAGAGTCAGAGTGGTGCAACGGAAAATAGAATAGAAAACGGAACTAAAGCCAACTCACCTTCTCTACCATATTCGCATGTTTCTTGTACGTCGTAGTAATTGAAGGGAAAATGTTGAGTGGACTATTTGCAATTACTTCAACCGTTACATTTCAACTCATCTCGCCATTTAACACACAATTTATTCCATTCCCTTCAATTTCAATGGAGACCCATTTCATTCTTCTCCCTGTACAGTTACTCCAATCATTTCATTCTGGACCTCTGCATGTGTTGTCAACCAAGTCTGTCAGAAGGAAGAGAGAGAGAGATTGATCATGGAGAATTTATAATATTGAGATATGAACAGTTCGAAAAATAAGAAGAAAAACGTAGCTAACGCCTTGAACTTATCATGGAGGGAGAAGAAATCCGTCATGGATGCAGAGGAGCCTGCGTTGCAGAAGGAAGTAGATGAGATCACATCATGGGTATCTTCTCTTCATAATCACATGTTGGCTCTTTGGATTTAGTAAGTTATTAATGCATGCCATAAATAATCTGTACCTTATGATCAAGGCGTTAGTTATCTATTTGCAGAACTGGGTTCCTATGCAAGCGACTACTCATAACAAACATGCTTATCAAAGGAATGGTTTGTAAATCAGTTGCATTATGGAAACACCAATTGCAGAAAAGTTGTTCATTATTGTTTCGCAATTCAATTATGTTGAAATTTGTGCATCAACATTTCAGATCACTCTCCATGATCTATTATCACATAATAGAGAGTTAAGATAAAAGTTATTCATTATTTTTTCATCTCTAATTTTTTGATGATGAATTATGAAGTCCAATCTGAAATATTGATGCAAAACAGATTTAAAAACAATAATGAACAGCATGATAAATTATGAATTGATATCATTTTCAAACGTAAGATCTATTGTACATGATTGTGACTGCAAATTAAATAGTGTGCTTATAACAAAATTATATTTTCTTAGGCATTTGAATGCATGCAGGTGACTCTTTTTGAGAGCATGGACGAAGCTCAACTGAAGGAATACGTTCTAACTCGTCTTCCTCCACAATATCGCTCAACGAAAAAAACACCAATCAAAAGGGTATCTCTTTTTCACTCTTCATCAGATACACAATGCTTCATTTTTGTCTTTTTGAATCCTACAGCTTCAGCGTTGTGAGCAATCACACGATACAGTTAGAAACAACTCAATAAAGATGTCATGCTAATCTTTTTTTTTTATCGTTTCAATTTTATCGGATGTTTTCAAAGAGATATTTTAGATCCTGCTGATGTATGGTTAAGTCGGGTGATAGATTTTTTTTAGTGGTCATGTATTTGTTTATATGTTTTTATGCTCTGGATTTTATAAGTTTCATATAGACTCTAGAGATTGTGACTTTTTTCATTTTTTAATATGTCTAATATTTTTTATAAATAATAATCTAGACACCTATTCATTAAAAAAAACAATTATAAAAAAATAAATGAAAAATGACAATTATTTACTGCAAATAATTGACCTCAAATTTGTAGTTGACAAAAGTTACTGAAATCAACTATGTATCCTTTGTATGAATGTTGTAGATTACACTTAACAATCTACCATTCGAAAAAGAGGAAAATTAGCTTCTATGAATTTCATTTACTTATACATATTGCAAATTATTTTTCGGACATTAATTTTCTTTTGAGGTATTGTTAGGCTTGATAGAGGTATTTATGTTTTGGCATTTGGCAGGTATACAGAAGTCCAAGTAGAGGGAAGTCTGTCAAGAGCTGCACCAGTAGTACTGCTAGCACTAGGATGACTAACAGTATAATGGCTGCTGTCTGGAAATTCCACTCAGAAGAAGATGAACAATCCACCCTCGGACGATAAGCATGACGCTTAGATCGTTCCGTACCTCATTCTTTCAACAGGAGATGTGCATTTATAGAATCAAGGGAAACCTAAGGAGGTGGCCTTAAAACCCAAATGACAATAGGAAAATAACTGTACCATGATAATGGGTGACCATTTGCTGTAAATTTTCTCGTCTTGGAGATCTTTATGATGCTGTTTATTGTGATTTTTTTGAGAGAATAAATGTTCCCTTGCAATTTTAGGTATTGGATATATGAATTTTTCATATTCATCTTAAGAGTTGGTATGAGTTTTTCATAATATATGTAGATTAGATAAGATTATTTCTGAATTTAATTGTATTTGTTTTTCAATCACAAAGAAATTCAGAAACAATCTTATCTAATTCATCTTAATATCAAAGACTGAAAAGTTAGACTTAAACATTAAGCACATTTACAATCAAATGATAACAATTATTTTTCGATTGCAAAACTTCATCAACATGTTTGCAGTCAAATTTGATTACAAATCAATAAAAATAAAAAATATTCATTCAACCATATTCATCCAAAATTAATAAATTAAATTTCCTATTTCCACCCGTATACTCCCATTTCTCCTAGTGATCATGACATTTGTCTATGTATAGCAATTGTGAGAAAAGGTGTACATGGAGGTATTTCTGAAGTTAAATGTTTTATTCCTTTGGAAGGAGGATTTGCGGTGTAACTGACTACATTAATATCTTGGCATCTTCTCTTTCCCCCAATAAGAAAACCAGCTTTTTAAATGTCATCATGTTATTTATGTGATATTAAACTTACAATCATCTTTATTGTGGAGATCCATTTATTTGATTTTGGATTTACAATGATCTTGATAATGGGTATCAGTTAGATATCAATTAAGTTCAATCGGCTGCACATTTGATATGTAACCGTTCCAGTCCAACAAAATTTCTCAATAATTTACTGGTAGATATTTGTCACTAAATTACTGTTAAGATGTAAACACTACATATAGTTAATTGTAATCTACGGTAACAGCAGAGACTTGAGGGGTAATAATCCATAGCTGTTTTCATTTTTAAAGTAATTTTAATCCTACATGAAGCTAGAATATATTTTATTCTACAAACATAAATTCTACATCCAAGCTATAAACCAAAAAAAAATGGTTTGTCTTTCAGAATGGATAGCTAACTACACAGATGGAAATCATAAGCAGTTTGTAACCATTTGTGTTTAACAATTACAGGCATATTCATAAGCTTTTTCATTTTTTTATTGACAGAAGTCTTTACCCAAGCCACCTTTTAAATTCTTGAATGTATTAATTTTGAGTGTTCTTCCTGTTTTGTGGTTTATCTGTTATCTCCAAGCTGATAAAAAGTTTCAGTGTGAGCTAAGTTCTCTTGTATGTTATTGTTGAATTCTTGAATTTCATTTATGAATGAGCTCTGCTTCTAGAAACAGGTAAAATTGCTCTATAGACTTGAAAAATGAATAAGGATTTTTATTGTAATAACACCTCACATAAATATTTTAAGTAGATTAATTTAATAATATATAATAAATGTTAGAATAAAAAAATTAGATAGATATTTAAATTTAAAAAGTGTATGTTTTGGTTTGCTATATCTAAGTCTAAAGTGGGGTGGTGTTTAAAATGATGATGCAAATAAGATTTTTAATAATATTATTATATGCATGCAATTTATACACATTAACATAAGAAAGTTTACACATCCTTCTTAAAAAGAGATTTTAGTCTTCCCAAGACTCCAACACAATCTTGAACATATCTTAAGAACTTAGATTTGTATAATCATTTTAAATTAAAAACAACTTTTCCATTATCTTTAAGAATGCCTAAAAATTGAATTTTGAAAAAGATTTAAACTTCAAATTTAATTTTCATACATATAATATATAGAAAAATTATAATTAAAAGCTGAAAATCATTTTTATGATCTAATTGTAATTAGAAAACAAATGAACTACTACATTCTAACTTTAAAAAATATATCAAAAGACAAAAATATATGAAAGAAAAGAAAAAGAAAAACATTTCATTACCATATTTTCTTCTAAATAACTAATAATTTTTAATCGTAATATTAACAAATTATATATATATATATATATACACTACAAATACCAACCATATATATGCATAGCATAAAATCAATAAAAATGCATTTTGTACGTAAGTGCTTAAATGATTCCATTGCTAATAAACCCCAACATTTGTTGATCTAGTATATCTTATACATAAACTATAATAAACAAAACTATTTTCTTTTAATGAATTTTGATTGACAAAAATACTTCACAATACTTTACAATAGATTATTGAAAGCATTCAGTTGCCTTATATAAATTTTAGAGCTTATAATGATTTTAGGATCAGTGAGAACCCAAATTAACAATTAACAAGCATAAACTAAAAGAATTTTCTAGATCAAATTGGTGAAAAAGAAATCATCAATTAAATCGATCTTCTCCAAGTCATCTTTATATTTCTTCATATCTCATACCTTCTTGATGTCATATGTTGAGACATCATTTAGTCATTATTCATTAAAAGGATGTTTATGATTAATTAGTGGAATTAGTGTTGGTACATAGATGTAAGCAAACAAAAAATTGTATTTTAAGTTTTTGGAGTTACAAATATTAGGAAAAATATTATATATTTTGTATAAAATATTTTATATTTTCTATAAAATATTTTATATTTTCTATAAAATATTTTATATTTTAGAAAGTTGTGTCCATTTGGAAAAGGGCCTATAAATCTGGATACATGGACATGATTGGGGGGAATCCATCCAAATATTCAAACTAGAAAAGAGCATCAAAGCCCTTGTTACAAATCCAAAACAAGCCCTACTTAATTTGGCATCCCTTTTAAGAGTGTCCCAACTAATAGAACACTTAGACAATAGACATATCCTAGGCACATCATAACTCGCAACTCCCCTTAGATACTTGGAGGTGAGGATCTTGTCCCAAGATTGATCCTAATTAATGGAGCACCGTAGTTAAAGCTTAGTAGACAAGGCATGACTAGTGAGGCTATCCTATCGCAACCCAAGACCCCCCACCTACTTCAATATACATATAGTCCCCTACTTTACCAAAATTTACTTCGAAGAATCCAAATTATCAGTCCATAAGAATTGACTTGAGAAAGCATCCAAATTCTTAATGAAACTTATATGAACCACTTGGACCAAACATCTATAAATTGGAAGAGCATGAATCACAAATTTTAAAAGTAGTACTCTCCCAATAAAAGAAAGCTACCTGGCACTCCAATGGCTAATTTTCTCATGGAACTTATCCAACACATTTTTCCAAGTTCCCATAGGCAAGGGTCCAACAAAGAGGGGAATACCAAGGCACACCAAAGAGAGGACTTCAATCTGAAACTTAAGAATCTGAGCAATTCAATGTTGAATAAAGGAGGTATGTTGAAGAAATAAATGGAGGATTTTTCTTGATTGATCTGATAGCTTGAGGCTACAAGATATATATCCAATGTCCTTCTAATGTTAGTCTCTTTCCTAATTTGAAAACTCCCATCAATGTGGTGTTATCTACAACCTACAAGTTAGACTAAGATGGCAATTCATTACCCCAACCCAAACCTTGAATGTAACCTTGACTCACTTGATACTTAATGAATCTTCCCAGTCCCTTAGTCAATATGATAAATAAATAGGGTGATAGAGGATCTCCTTGTTGAAGACCAGAAGAGGCACCAAACAAAGCTAAAGTATCACTATTGATAAGCACTAAATAAGGAGTGGATGTAGCATAGCTCATCACCTAGTCAATCCACTCAATGCCAAATCCAAATGTTAGGAGAACTTTTTGAAGGAATGGCCATTTGACCTTATAGTAAGCTTTGGCCATCTCCAGTTTGATAAACATAGTTTTATCCTTTGAGTTCATCATGGAATGAATGGCCTCAGCAACAATGACAACCCAATCCAAAATTTTCCTTCCTACCACAAATATACGAAGCTCTTCAAAAATGAGCTTGTTAAGCAATGGCTTAAGCCTTTTCATAATCAATTTAAAGATAATATTATAAACCACATTGCAAATAGCTATGCTCCTGATAAAATTTAGCGAGTTATCCCCTTCCCTTTTGGGTATAAGAACAAGAAACATAGAATTATTTTCCCTCAACATTTGTTTGTTCCTTTGGGATTATTGCACAACCTCCAATAAGTCAAATTTTATAGTTTCCCAAATTTATTTAAAAAAATAATGGGAATCCATCAAGGTCAAGGACTTTCCCTTTCTTCATTTTGAACACAATTTACTCTAATTAATCTAGATTAATGGAACTAATAAGCATCTCATTCATTTCCATAAACACTAGTGATGGGATGCAATCTAAAATAATATTTAATTCATCTATCACAAGGGTCGAATAATCCATGAATAATGAAGTAGTAATATTGAGAAGCCTCCCTAGAGATATATCAAAAGGAAGTTAACTGGACTCCCAGGAAAGACACAAGAGATTGTATTCCCATGCCTTCAATCCTTAATAGAGTTAAAGAAGAAAGTTATGTTTTTATCACCCTCTTGAAGCCACTCAATCTGATCCTTTTATTTCTAAATCATTTCCTTGTGTTGTTCTTATTCCTCAAGCTCCTTCAAGGTGATAGATTCTTCCCTAAGGGATCCCTTTATAAGACCATGGCCTAATCTATCGAGTGATAGCATCAAAATGGGATAGAATAGTTGTCTTACCCAAAAATTATATATTACCAAAACTCTACCTATTCCACTTCTTGAGTTAATACAAGTCACAAATTATAATCTTTTTGCAAGGTATACATAGTCATGCCATAGTATAGGCTACCTCTAAGTTCCACCAATCAACAATAAGATCCTACAACAAAGGATATCACAACCACATAAATTGAAACTTAAAGGAGGAATTCTTTGTGACCCCCACCAAAGAAGTTGACATTTTGATAAGTCAATGATCAAAACCCCTCCACTCCAAAATCTCAGAGTTGGTAGCCTAGTTGTTGCCTAGCCAATAGCTAGAAACCAAAAAACTATCCAATCTCTCCAAGATAGAATCCTTACCACATCTCCTATTACTCTAAGTATATAAACCATTACTAGAATTTATGTCCACCACATGTTAGAGTAAAGGTTTTAACTTAATTATGTTAATTAAGTTACCTTTATTCCTCTCTTAAGATTTCACTTTAGTTTGCATATTGTGACATTTAATAATTATATTAATTATTAAATGTCTACCTATTAGGGTTTCTTTAGGGTTGCACAATCTCCTTTTATAAGGATTGATCCTTGTATTTTATCTCACTCTCTGATTAATACATTTTTCATATTTCAGAGTTTCAAAACCCTCTCTTGCTTTTTTCTCCATTCTCTTCCCTATGACAAGTATCTCTTTGCATGCAGGTGTTCTTGGGCTCTGAAGTTGGTTTTGAAAACTTCTACATGGTATCAAAGTAGACCTGTTGCAGCCTATTCTTGTCTTGAAGAATTTGGAAGCTATGAGGGTTTGATCAAGCTTTCATAGGTTTCGGGTTATTTTTTTGTGGATCCGGCTTACTTCATTTTTTGGGTTCATTTTGGGCCCAAATGGACCTCGCTGTTGGATTTGCAATGCATGAAAACCCCTATTTTCATATAAAACACGTCCAGTTTGGCCATAGTCGACCAAAAAGGAAAAAACAAATTTGCCCCAAGGCCATACGGCCCGAGGGCATGCAAAACGAGGTGAAAATTTCAAAAAAAACAATTAAAAAAATCAAAGCTTTTTATTTTTTTCCCTACACCTCCAGTGTAAAAGGTAGGACACCACTCGCCAGCCACCGAGCGGCCACCAGGTGCCCACCCGCCAGCCCCTCAAACTGGCGGAGCCTCCCAGCAGTCACTCACCAGCTGCCTCCACCGGCGTCACCACCCTGCAACCACTCCTCCCGCCAACCCTTGAGGGATTTCCTTCGCTGGCTCATGGTCACATTGGGGACCAAGCCCCCTCAATCCAGCTCCTCTTTTTGTCACCGCCCTCTGTTCCAGCCCTCGCGGGCTTTGAAGGCAAAGCCCCGGTCATATAAAGAACCAGGGGCTACACTTAGCCCTAGCGGCCACCCATACATTTAGCCACTGGTCACGTTGGTGACCAGCAGGTCCGCCCCAGGAGCTAGACTGTCCACCCCTAGTCTTGTATGTGACTAGGGGCCCTATTTTTTTTAGCCCTTGAGGGCCAGAAGGACCTAGTTGGACATTTTGGAGCTATTTTACGAAATCGGGTGTAAAATGGGCGTTTTAGCTCTGATTTTTGCAAACAAATAGTCTTTGGAAATCTTCTTCTGGCACCGATCAGATGGAATAGGTATGGTTACCTTTTTTTCTTTTTTAATGCTGTTTTCCTCAGTCAAAGTCAGATCTTATTTTTTGCACTCCCGAGGGAGTAACTTTTGCGTTCAGACTCCGTTTTTCACAAACGAATAGGCGTTGGAAAGGTGGTTCTATTATATTTTCAGATCTATTATTTTATTTTCCATAATATTCCCCAAGTATATTTTATTTGGTATTTTGTGTTTTCACAATTTTGTCAATTACTTGGACGTTTTGGCACCTGGAAAGGATCTGTTTGTGTGAGATGGCATATTTTGATCTGTTTTATATGTACTGAGGTCATTAGTCTCTGATTTTTTCATTTGAGTGAGTATCATGGGTTTTTCTATTCATCCTTCTATGATCAACTTGGATAAGGGTAATTATGAGTCATGGGCAAAGGGTATACTTACACATTGTAGGTGGCTTAATATTTTTCCTTATTTGTATGATCTCATACCTACACCAAACACATCAAGGAGTTTATCAGCGTGGGTTATTATTCGAGATCATATTGTAGGGTTTATTGGTTGTAGTGTTGATTTTGACACTTTGTGTGCTTTATCTGACATTCGTTGTCCTCGCACATTTTGGCACCATCTTTGGGAGATTTTTGGAGATTCTAATTATATCTCTCCATTCCCAGAGGATCCCACTATAGATTGTCTCTTCCCTCTTGCAAATATAGATTTCATACCCTATGATAACCATACTCTAGAGGAGCTTGAGTATCTCACAATTCTTGCATGTGATGATGGTTTAGAGACCTGTATTCACGTTCCCACTCTTGAGATTGAGACTACATCAGCATCTCCTGTTGTTCCTGATCAGTTTGACATTGCCACATCTTTGGCCCCTATTGATTCAGAGCAGCAGGACATCATACATCTTTTAGGCATAGCTACTTGGGATTCATATCTTGTAGGCATATCATCCTTGTTTGCAGAGTCCTATATTGCAGATCTAGAGGATTACTTTAAGTACATTCATCTCCTCTACCTTGAAAATTAGGTCATCACTGTATGCCCACCATTATCTGTGCATTCAAAGGTTGCATTTCAGGAGTCTTCACATCAGTTTGGATTTGGCATTATTTGTTTCAATTCAGACAGAGAGATTCTTCAGCATCCTAGCATGGCACACATCTTGAGATAGATTGGTTCATCACTCTTCACAGGGTTTCTTCGACATCATCCTTTGGATTTGTTTCTTCCCAAGGGGAGGAATATTATTTTCCACTTCAGGATCTCTTTCTGAATTCTACACCAGGCATCCACCATTGCGACAGGAGTTTCTTCATTGTGGGGGGGCCTTCTTGTCTCTTTATATCTCTCCTATGGAGACCATTGTATATGTACTTATATGATAGAAGCTGTCTATGGGGGGTATCATGTAATCCACCTCCTATCCTTCTTTCATTAGTGCATTTCATTCTTTTCTTTTCTCTTCTTGGAGGGGAGTTTTTTTTCCATGAGGTTTTCTCCCTTTCTCCGCTTTACAAAGATTTGGATGTATTTGAGTACCTGATCAGGCCTAGTTGTCAAGACCCTTGTTTACTTTCATGCATTGTAGTTACCTTTGCTTTCTTGCACATGTTTGTAGCTGCACTCTTGCTCATCTTAAGGGGGGGTGTTAGAGTAAAGGTTTTAACTTAATTATGTTAATTAAGTTACCTTTATTCCTCTCTTAAGATTTCACTTTAGTTTGCATATTGTGACATTTAATAATTATATTAATTATTAAATGTCTACCTATTAGGGTTTCTTTAGGGTTGCACAATCTCCTTTTATAAGGATTGATCATTGTATTTTGTCTCTCTCTGATTAATACATTTTTCATATTTCAAAGTTTCAAAACCCTCTCTTGCTTTTTTCTCCATTCTCTTCCCTATGATAGGTATCTCTTTGCATGTAGGTGTTCTTGGGCTCTGAAGTTGGTTTTGACAACTTCTACACCACATTCATGGATAAAATGTTATCTTTGAGTTGCATGAAAGATGGCTTGAACATCACACTCCATCCTTCACTAACTACAATTTTTTTTTTAAATATTGAATTTCATATTTTTTTTACCAAGTTAGATTGACTAGAAAATCATTTTTTATTATTTTTAAAAATTCCTAGTAAAAAATGAGTAATCATGCACTAGCTAATAGTTAATTAGTATTTGATTGATTATTAGGATCTAATTTCACTTCATGCACTTAAGCTAAACTTAAGAGTATTTTATTGTTATTAGAGTGAGCTATTATTAGATCATTATGTCTCATCACATAGGATGATGAGACTTGTCATGATCTAATCCCTTTATCAATTATGGTTTGCTCTTATAAAGCACTATCCTTTATTGTATTCATTCATTTTGTAAGTACTTTATTTGAATAAATAGCAAATAATTATTTGTTATGCTCTCGTGTATGGAAGGTATTCCTTTATGTGTGTTTTTCATAAATCTAACACGGTATCAGAGCATGGATTCAACAAACCCCTTCTCTTTTTTTGAGGGTTTTTTTCTCAACTAGGGTTACAAAAGAAAAATCAAGGATCTTCATCTTTTTTGGGGAGATTTTTGAAGTTGAGAAAATTTTTGGTGCATTTTGGAGTGAAAAGGGACTTCACCATTGTGCTCAGGAAGCTGAACAAACAAATTTTGATATAATATTTTCCCAATTTTGGTCTCAAGAGTCCATGAGGCAATTTTTTTCCACAAGGCCTATACGACCCCCTTTATGATTTTATTCAAAAAAAAAAATTAAAAGCATGGTTAGCACATAACACATAGAGTGTTGACCATGTAATTAGGCACTTCCACCACAAGTAGTAGCAAAATCATCATGTTTTAACCCTTCCACCAACCATAGGATCATGTGAGTGACAATCTATAGACTCCACTAGCCCTCGTAAGCCTTCAATATCCCCAGCAGCAGTCCCATCAACAATCGTGGGTTATTCACCTAACCTTCGCCTATGCTCTATCACCCTTGTGATCACATGAGTGACCAAGGCTCAATTGCTAACCCCAAATGGCCAACAACAAGTCATCCATGTGACTAGGAGCCACAATTTTTAGCCCCCAAGTTGGCCTATAGGGAAAGTTGGGCAACTTTTATGGAATTAGGGATAACATTTTCCTCGTTTATCTATTTTTTACAAACAAGATACCATTGGAAATTGTGGACATGAAAAAAGTAACCCCTTTACTTTTTCTTGTTTTGTCCCTCCTTGTGCTTATTTAGCTTGATTTTGCCTTGATTTAATGTTGCAATGTGGCCCACACATTAACATTAGGTCTTGAATCTTTATGAATCATTAAGAGGGTGATCCCACAATACTAGTTTACAATTTTTGGCCAAATTGGACACTGAACTGATTTCTAACTAAATATTCACTTTCAGACACCTATAGCGGCTAAACCGTGAGGAATTTGAAGATGATGCAAACTAGTGATTTGTGAAATTTTTTCTGTAGATTCTAAATATATTTTTTTCAAAAAATTTGGAATCAGATTAAACTTCTTTTTCCATCTCCTTTGAAAACTAGTTTTTTTCAATAAACACCATTTTTCAGGAGTGATGTTCACCGTATAACACATAAATTTTTTCCATGAAGGATGAAATTCTTTTTTTTTTAATTTATATTTGTAACTACAATATCTAGTGCTTCCAATTGGTTTCATTATGTGTTATTGAATGTTTTTTCCTTATACAAGTTTTCAAGTCAAACCAATTACAATTCAAACATAGGCAAACCAGATAACACATAGAAATTTTTGTATGTATCAAAATTTAACTTTTTTTTGTTGGATCAAGGACTTCAATATCTGGTGCACTCATATTTTTCAATTTATTTTTTATAATCTTCTATTTTTCCACATGTGCAAAACAAAGAGCTTGATTTTCGATGAAAAACCTACATTACAAGAAATAAAAAATAAATATAATAATCAAATTTAATTTAATTAAAATTATAATTTTTTGGAAGCTTATAATAAGGACTACATACTTACAAAAATAAATTTTAAATTAATTCATTTGATCCCCCAAAAGGTAAATCAAAAGTGGATTTTTATCATCATTTTGATAGGTGTAAAGGAGACTTCGTTATAGGTATGGATTAAAATTAGCGGGTTTTTATCCAAGGGGGCTTGGTCTAAGGTGGTTTGATCAAACCATCTTCAATTGGAATCCTTTAAATGGAACTTTTCAAGGCTTAAATCATTATATTTTCTGAAAATATGTTATTTCAGCAAAAATCAAGATCTCCCAAAAAGTGTAAACCACTATTGTGGCAGCACCCAAGACTTTATGATGTCTTCTAAAGGTGTTGTGAAGTGTTATGACACATTTTCACACTTTTCTAGACTCTTATTATTATAATTCACCTACATACCCTCCTTTTATCACTTACCAAGTCTTATTTCAAAGTTTTGTAAAGTCTTGTAACAAACTTTCACACTTTTCTAGACTTGTCATCACCTAATACACCTTTATTATGCTTTATTTGGCTCCTTTATGCACTTACAGGCCTTAATTAAGTGTATTTTTTAATATAAATTTGAAAAACATCATTTAAGACAAATTAGTTCCCGATAACCATTCACATGCCTTGAGTGGGACCCATTTGCCACTAGGGGTGAATGAGTCCCTCTTGGCACAAAAATCAAAATAAATTTAAATTACTAGCGGGTTTTTATTCCTAAAGACCTAAGGTCGGCCTATGATGTATTTTTGGGAAATTAGGGCATAATTGTGTATAAATACATTATTTTCTATTCATTTTAAGCCCCAATTCAATCCCATTCATCCATTCACTCATTCATTCAAGTATTCATCCATTCATCATAGCATTTAACCATTCTAACATTCAATCAAGCATTCAATCATCTTGGAGCAACATATCTTCAGACTTCAACATCAAGGTTTTAGTGAGTTTATGACATTTGCATGTTATTTATTCATCATTCCTTCTTTATTTCATTACATTATCAAGGGTTTGATTTCCAAATTAGGGTTTGACCAAGGAAAACCCCTATACTCTAACCCTTAACCCTTTTTCCCCTCTTTGCATGTGTGTTTGTAGGTCTTGTAGGTAGATTTTTCAAGGAGAAAGGTGTCAAAAAGGTGTTGTAAATTCATCAAAGTTATCAAAGTTAACATAACCTTACTTGAAGCTTGGAGAGTGCTTTCCCGTCAGATTTTCTAGATTCAAAACCAACAAGCTATCAAGTAGAAAAGTGTAGACCAGAACCCATAGAATTGACTCTTTACTTTTCATAAATCTACAAGTGGACTAATTCACCATCTGTGGTGAATGAGTCCCACTACCAAGCTGGAAAAAGTGTTTTCTTAAGTTCTGTGTTCCCAACATCCCTAAAATTGATTTGGTAGATTTTACCAGAAATAGGACTAATTCGCCATATGTGGAAAATGAGTCCCAATGGGCTTCAACACTAATCTCTGCAACATTCCAAAACCTTCCAACATCATCTTTCAAGCTTCAAGTGCACCTCATTCAGTTCCATTAAGTTTTGTTCTTGTTTGTTCATACTTCTAGTTCATGTTTGCATACAATGTTGTGTTTTCAAACACTTTGCATTTCTTAGTTTTGCATTCATAATCAATAGCTTTTATTAGTTATTTTCATTTATTTCATCTCATCTAGGCATATTTCACCCATATCACATTAATTATTGAATGTGTACATTGCATCTTGGCCCATCTTTCACCTTTGTGACTATCACAATTCAATTAGTAGTCGTGATGCCAAGTCCACTACTAACCAAACTGAAAAATATTAACATGTCAACCCAAACAATTCATAACCCTTTAGAAAACCAAACAAAGTATTTTTACAATTCAATCCCCCTCCTCAACAACCACCTCAACCCCTCAACAACCAAGTAATAGTTGTTAAAGTCGTGATACCTTTTACTTATGGAGATTCAAAAAGATAGTTTACACCTTTACTAGACACTCTTCATAACACAATGTCCCAACTATTGCAGCAACAGATGATTACTTTACCTACTATTAAACCACTAGATCCAACTAAGCCTTTACCTCCAACCTTTCAACCTAACACTTATTTCCATTATCATAGACAAGATGGACATAACACATAACAGTGTAAGCATCTTAAACACCTAGTGCAAGACCTCATTGATTCTAGTTGTCTATCCATTTCAAATGTTAATGTTAAAGGTAATATGTCTATTGCCCCACCCAATCAAAATTTGCAAATTTTTACCAATCTGATGCCAAACATAATGTGTCATTTGTCAAAGTCAGTGAAACTCAAAACAATGATGTGATGAATGTCCATATAGCTATTGAACATCCTGATCCTATTCCACATACCACTTCTATTAATCCTATGCATGATATGGTAGGTGTGATAGACATTATCTCTTGTAAGGGCCAACCTAAGTGTGTCGTAGAAAGATGGCCCCTAGTCATTTTCATGGCCTTTTAGGTCTTGTTTCATGATGTTTGATCTATTTTTCTCTAATTTTAATGTTGTAACATGGCTTGAACATGCACATTTAGGTACTGAAATTCAAATAATGATGTCTTGTGAAGGAGTTGTGAAGTGTTGTAAAGCATTTCTACACTCTTCTAGACTCTATTCATTACAATTCACCTAAAAATCACCTTTTCATCACTAATCAAGTCATATTTTGAAGTGTTGTAAAGTCTTGTAACAAGATTTCACGTTTTTCTAGGCACAACTCCATTATTTACCCCTTATGCTTTATTTGACCCTTTTATGCCCTTATAAGCTTTAATTAAGTGCATTTTTTAATGTAAGCCCGACAAACAACATTAAATACAAGATAATTTGTGACAACTATTTTCAGTTCCTAAGTGGGACCCATTCGCCATGTGTGGTGAATGAGTCCCCCTTAGCTCCAAATTCAAAATATTTTAAATTTCCTTTTGGGTTTTTATTCAAAATCACTTGATGTCGGCCTATGATGAGGTATTAACATATTACTAAGGCACAAGAATGTATAAATAAGTTTTTTTACATCCATTCTAACCCCCATTCATCAAGTTCACTCATTCACCTATTCACTCAAGCATTCAAGTATCTTACAACATCAAATCAAGCATTAGTCAAGCATTTTGGAGCATCCATTGACATAACTTTGTGAAGACTAAAATCTGCTTTGAACAAAGACTGAAAGATATGGGTTAAATCTGCCAGTTTTTGAACAAGTGAGATGAAAATCCTCCCTATGAAATTATTGAGTAAATATAAAGGAAATAATAATATTATCACAATAATCTAAAATCATAAGCAATATAATCATGAAATGTATTCCTAAATTACTTCAAACATTCATCTCATAGGGGGATTGGTGTCACATGTGCTAGTGACCCTTTCCCAATCCCTTTAGATAAGCTAAATGTTGCCAATGATGAAGAGTGATGGAGTGATGATGAACAAAATCAGTTCTCAAACCAAGAGAGTGACTTTGCATAAAGATTGTGGAGGATTTGCTTGAAGATGAAGCCTCTATTTGAAGATTTCAAATGCTAAGATTGTTGAAGAGGGACCAATGTGGGACTAAAGATTAAGCCAATGAAAGAAGGACACTTGTCATCATGTGATTGGTGGATGCATGTGCAATATTTGGGAAGAGTGCCCAAGAGGGGGAA
Source organism: Sequoia sempervirens (assembly GCA_007258455.2). Taxonomy (NCBI): domain Eukaryota; kingdom Viridiplantae; phylum Streptophyta; class Pinopsida; order Cupressales; family Cupressaceae; genus Sequoia; species Sequoia sempervirens. The sequence goes on along the minus strand of VDFB02000015.1, from coordinate 449,920,740 downwards.
ATTTTGAATTCAAATTTGCAATAAATGCTGATTTTGACTTTGGAAGGGGACATGTAAGAGACATGTAAGGCCTCATAAATGTTTTGTTTGGTGTACATTTCCACTTGGGGGGAAATTCAAACTTGGAGAATATTCTCCCTTTATGCCAAGTTGAAAATAAGTAATTTTGATAAATCAATTAATTGCAATTTCATGTGCAAGTGGCCAAATCTAGAGAATGCAAGTGGGATGAGATTAGCATTAGATCAGGATTAGATTAAATTAATGATGATTAGGCTGATTTGACCACTTTGACTTGATTTAGGGATTTAAATCAAATCAAAGGGAGATGAATGATGATATGAGATTTAATTAAATAAATGATTTATTTATTTAATCAAAGAGATGATAGGATCAAGTTTGATTTATTTGATTTAAACTGATGACTTTAGGAAATTGATAAATGAACTTGATTTATTTGCCGAATGGATGATTATGACCTAGTTGAATGCATTATGTCAATTTGACGTGTCTACAAACTTCATATTTTCATCAACAAGGGTTTGGTAAGTTGATAGCATTTGCATGTTATTTGTTTATCATTCTCTTTCCTTTCATTATTTTATTAAGGGTTTGATTACCAAAGTGGGGTTTGACCAAGGAAAACCCCTATTTGCTAACCCTCAACCATTTTTCCCCCCTTGCATGTGTGTTTATAGACCTTTGTATGCAAATTTAACAAGCATTTAGGTGATTGAAGATTGGTCAACAATTCAACTAGGTGCTTCAAGTCAAATCAATCATATTTCAAGCTTGGAGAAGGTTTTCTGTTAGTTTCTTACAAAATTGACTTCGGCAACCCGACAAGTAGATATTTCTAGATCTGGTGTTGAAAAGTTGTCCCCTGATTTCTTATAATTTTGGGAGAGGATTGATTCACCACCAGTGGCAAATGAGTCCCACCTTAAGATTGAAAATCTAGATTTTGTCAAATTCTAGATCCCCATAGTCAGAAATTGGTTCCCAATAGTTTTTCACCAATAGTAGGACTAATTCGCCATCCTGGGTGAATAAGTCCCACTGTTGATTTGCAGTAATTCTAGACAGCATTCAGGCAATTCCAAATTCCTCAAATCTTTCCTAGGTGCACTCTAATTCAACCTTCTTATTTTTGTTTTGCATTTATTCATCTTTTAGTTCATTGTTTGCATATCATAGTGTGTTTTCCAACATAGCCTAAATCTTAGTTTTGCATTCATAATCAGTCATATAGATCACTTGCATTTAGTTCACTTCATTTAGCCTAGATAACATCACACATAACATAATTTCAATGAACCCTTTAGCATTTTTGGCCCTACTCTCTCCTTTTAGGTGAAAAACCCTAGAAGAGCTAGAGAAGTGCATTGGTGCCAAAAATATATGGTTCACTAAGAAATCTCTTGATATTACTTTCTCTTCTAAGGATATTCTTTTGAATCTTCCCAATGGTCCTCTTTATATAGTCGGTTGTATTTATGATAATCCCACTAATGGGATACTTATAGATGCCGCTTGTGGCAAGAATGTGATCATTGAGGGATTTTTGGTATTACATGATCTTTATCTAGATGATTATGACAAACTGACAGCATGGATTAAAACACACAATGGTTTTGTGTGCCCTATGATAGGATCGATCATCCTTCCATTACAAATAGGAACTAAGATAGTGGATGTAACATTCTCCATCATCCTACAATCGGATCAGTTTCATTTGCGGCTAGGCCATACATGGCTTTGCTCGATGAAAGTTGTCCCTTCAATCATACACAAATGTTTGAAGTTTCCACTTGAAAAGTTGACATATTCATTGTTCACCATAGTGGCTTTAACCCTTTTTCTTCTAAAGGAAATTTCTCCTTAGAAGTCTTTTGGCCTAAGCCTATGGAACCCATAACACCTCAGAAAGATTTCTTTTTCATTGCTTACCAAAAGTTTAAAGAAAACAAAATTGTTGAATTATCTCTTCACAAAATATCCCCATCCACTTCTAACACTCCCATCCTAGATGAGACAATTATCCAACTTGAACCTGAACCAACAAATCCAGATCAACCAATAAACACTTCACCTTCATCGTCTAAACGACCAAGAGATAATGAAACCAACCCCATCATGCCCCCTCACATAAAACAATTTTATAAAGTAAAAGAGAAAGTGATTGACCCACCTCCTATGGTTCCTTTTGTTCCTCCCCTTAGGGAAGAAATGGAGCCTATGGTGGATCAACCTACTCTTACATCCACACAACTTCAAAATAGAATCAAAAGAAACCGAGGTGCTAGGGAGCGTAGGTGTCGATGTCGTCTCCTTGCTCATCAATTACAAACTAAAGAAAACAAAGAAAATCAACATCCACATTTGATAGAAGCAACACAGAACAACCATCCTCCCTGATTGCAACAAAACGATCTAATACAATAACCATAAATTTTGATACACCTTTCATTGGGCATTACCATTCATCCTCCTATCATGATTAATCTCGATGATGATGATGAGATAACTAAAATAGACTAAGAGGTGCATAATGATCTAAATACATTATTTTCCTCTTCCATGAGCTTAAATGACAAATCTCCTACAGCAAGTGTAGAACCTGGTACTTTCCCTAGTTCAGCACTTGCACTTGTCCCTTTGGCTATTCAACCACCCTCGGCATATCTTGAACATGATTGGGAGGCGGATGACTTGCTCATCGATTGACTTGCATCTACCTTACTAGTCTTTTGCATTTTATTTTATTTTTCTTTTGAGTTTGCATATGTGTAACGTATTCCCCCATTATGTGATGTCTAATGTTCTTCTTTCTTTATGCAATTTCTCTATTTGTACCTTCATTCTTCTATATGTCGTGCATTGCTTTCGCTTTTTCTTTTTCGCTTTTGTTTTGTGTTTACCTTTTGGGGATGATGCAAAGTGTTGAGATGCCCTATGTCTCTTCCATGTACTTGACCCAAAAGGTTTTTCTATTTTCCTTTTCACTTTTTTTTGTGTTTTCCTTTTGGGGATGATGCAAAGCATTGAGATGCCCTATGTCTCTTCCATGTTGACCCAAACAGTCTTTCTATTTTATTTTTCACTTTTGTTTTGTGTTTTCCTTTTGGGGGATGGCGCAAAGAATTGAGACCACAATGTCTCCTTCATGTTGACCCAAAAAAAATTCCCTTTTCATTTGCCTTTTCATTTTCATTTGCTTGTGTTTTCCTTTTGGGGACGATGCAAGGCGTTGAGACATCCTATGTCTCTTCCATGTTGACCCAAAATAGATGTTCTTTTTCTTTTATTTTCACTCTCTTTGTGTCATTGTTCTAGTTATGTGTATTTGGGGAATGATGACCATTCTAAGCTCTTTAATCAAAACATTGCAGCAATGAACATACTGACCCCAAATCCATAGATCCCTTATGTGTTTGTTGTGTTCCTTTTTAGGGGAAACCCCTCTTTCTTTTGTTCCTTTTGCATGACATAGCCTTACTTGGAAATGTATGACTTGGCATAAGCGCTTTCCAAGTTGGCTCTCATGTCTTTCTTGCATTTTTTTCATTCACTACTTTAAAGTAATTGCTCACAGAATGGTGTGTAGTAATTTCTTTAAAGCAGAGGCATACATTGGCATTATTCATTTTTAATTTTTCTTCTTTTTGGTTCTTAGTGCAACCTTCTTGTTCCATACAATTCATTTTTTCACATTGTGGATGACATTGGGTATAGTGTCATTCATAAGTGTGAATTCCTCTTAGTGGCATGATGCAACGCACTGTATCCCCTAAGCTGCGAATTTTCTATACTTTGATTAGTCCTCTCTTGGAGACATTAGACGCAATGTTTCCTAAGTTAAATACCTTGCATGAACTAAGCAAGACTCATTTGAACATATTTTGCATGTTGTATTTTGCATTTACATGGCCACCTTGCATAACACAGCTTGCATGCATGTGGTGCCATTGCATTTGTTCATGAGTTTTAAGCATATGAAGCTTTGCTTGTCTCATGAAGCACGGGCTGACATTGTCCTTTGTGGCACCTTATTAAATTTATTAGGAGGTATGACTTTGGTATGGTTAAGCAGGAAGTCCATTCCAAGGCATGACTTTTCCCCATAGCCACCTGCATGTTTGTGAGTACATACCAGTTGTGAGTGTATGTTTCTCACCTTTTGGTATTTCTCACCTGGTGAACAGCCATGAGTTCCATCACCCCAAAGTGAGTATGCATTTTCTTTCCAAAAAATAGCCTAGATCTAATCCACAATGAGTTGGAAAAACGATCCAAGCTTTCTCTTCTCTCTTTCATTCTTTTTCATCATTTTCATGTGTGTTCCTTTCTGCTTATGTTTGGTTTGCCATAGGATCTTGATCATGGGGGCTTGATCATCCATCTTGATTATTTTTGTCTCATCTCACCAAGCATTAGTACATTCAGACCCCCCTCTTGATTTCATGTTTGGCTACTTTAGTGTGAGTTTGAAGCAATTTCATCCTCTCACTAAAGTGGGGGCTAACTGTGGACACAGAAAAAGTAACCCTTTTACTTTTTCTTGTTTTGTCCAGGATCCTTGTGCTTATTTGGCTTAATTTTTCCTTGATTTAATGTTGCAATGTGGCCCACACATTCACATTAGGTCTTGAATATTTATGAATCATTAAGACTTTATGATGTCTTGTAAAGGTGTTGTAAAGTGTTATGACACATTTTCACACTCTTCTAGACTCTTCTTATTATAATTCACCTACATACCCTCTTTTTATCACTTACCAAGTCTTATTTCAAAGTGTTGTAAAGTCTTGTAACAAACTTTCACGCTTTTCTAGATTTGTCATCACCAAATACACCTTTCTTATGCTTTATTTGGCTCCTGTATGTACTTACAATCCTTAATTAAGTGTATTTTTTAATATAAACCCGAAAAACATCATTGAAGACAACTTAATTCTTGAAACCCATTCACATTCCTTGAGTGGGACCCATTCACCACTAGTTGCGAATGAGTCCCTCTTGGCACAAGAATCAAAATAAGTTCAAATTACTGGTGGGTTTTTATTCCTAAAGACCTAAGGTCAACCTGTGATGTATTTTTGGGAAATTAAGGCATAATCATGTATAAATACATTATTTTATATTCATTTTAAGCCCCAATTCAATCCCATTCATCCATTCACTCATTCATTCAAGTATTCATCCATTCATCATAGCATTTAAGCATTATAACATTCAATCAAGCATTCAAGCATCTTGGAGCAGCATATCTTCAAACTTCAACATCAAGGTTTTGGTGAGTTTATGACATTTACATGTTATTTATTCCCCATTCCTTCTTTATTTCATTACATTATCAAGGGTTTGATTACCAAATTGGGGTTTGACCAAGGCAAACCCCTATACTCTAACCCTTAACCCCTTTTCCCCTCTTTGCATGTGTGTTTGTAGGTCTTGTAGGCATATTTTTTAAGGAGAAAGGTGTCAAAAAGGTGTTGTAAATTCATCAAAGTTATCAAAGTTAACATAACCTTATTTGAAGCTTGGAGAGTGCTTTCCTGTCAAATTTTCCATATTCAGAACCAACAAGATGTCAGGCAGAAAAGTGTAGACAAAGACCCACAAAATTGACTCTTTACTTTTCAAAAATCTGTAGGTGGACTAATTCGCCATCTGTGGTGAATGAGTCCCACTGCCAGGCTAGAAAAAGTGTTTTCTGAAGTTTTGTGTTCCTAGCATCCCTAAACTTGTTCTGGCAGATTTTACCAGAAACAAGACTAATTCACCATCTATGGTGAATGAGTCCCAATGGGCTTCAACACTAATCTCTAGAGCATTCTAGAACCTTCCAACATTATCTTTCAAGATCCAAGTGCACCTCATTCAGTTCAATTAAGTTCTATTCTTTTTTGTTCATACTTTTAGTTCATGTTTGCATACAATACTGTGTTTTCAAACACTTTGCATTTTTTAGTTTTGCATTCATAATCAATAGTTTTTATCAGTTATTTGCATTTAGTTCATCTCATCTAGGCATATTACCCATATCACATTAATTCTTGAATATGTAAATTGTATTTTGGCCCATCTTTCCCCTTTTAGGTGAGAAACCCTAGAAGGGCTAGAAAGACCAGTGGGTGCCAAAATCTTTGTTCATAGAAATTTGGATCCAAGACAATTCTAATGGTGTAGCTTTTTTCTAGATTTTAATCTAGGAATTTTCTACAAGTCATTGAAGTTAGGTCTTCTTTTTTTCACTTCTGGGGTCATAACTTGGGCATATAGACTCTATTTTTTGTAAACGAATAGGCATTGGAAACATATTTCAATTATGTACACAAACATGTAGTCCATTCTTTTTCTAGAAACATCACCAAGTACATAAAGATTTATCTAATGTGATTTTTTCTTTGTTAAGCTTTTCTACTCTTAAAGTTGCATTAGGGTTTGGTTTTTCTTGTTGTGGGGGGTATATTTCTTGCTTTCAATATCTATATACATCAGAGAATAAAAAATATTTCCCACACATTATTTTGAAAACCTCAACCATCATGGCAGATAACTCTTCAATTAAACATCTTGTGTCACGTAACTATCATATCTAGAAAGCTCATATGACCAAATTTCTCATCTCAAAGGGTTTATGGTCCACTTTAGATGAAGTAAAACTAGCATTCACTTGTCAAATTTAGATACTTCAACATAGGAATAAGATGAATGAGGCTATGGAACTAATTTCACTATAGGTTTTAGAAAATCTATTATTTCATATAGAGTCTTGCACCTCTTCTAGGGATATGTGGGAGAAGTTCAAAGATATTTTTGGCACCATTAATGAGTTATGAGATGTACAGATTGAGGAAGAATTGATCACTTAGACTTGATTATTTTCCCTCTATTGAAGACTTCTTGTAGAATTTTAAGTCAATTAGATATCTCTTGTAGGGTTTTGGGAAGAATAAAACTAACAAAGAATGTGCTTTCCTAATCCTATCTAAGCTTAGAGGTCCATTCCAGGTCTTCTGGTATACTTTCTACTCTAGTATAGATGTGTTGAGCACTACATTTACCATGCCAACTTTTAAAGTTTTTGTGAGTGTTTGACTCGTGAGTAGGAAAAGTTGAATTAGTTTGATTCTCTTTCCAATTCCAAAACCTAGGCATTGGTAGAACAAACATCCAAAGGGAAATATAAGAAGAAACAAAATCCCAAGATAGATACTTCATTAGGTAGTGAGCATTCCTCCAAACCATCTCAAAATTCAAAACAAAAATCCTCAAACCACTCCTCAAAATGATAAATATTCTAAGTTTAGCGAGTCTTCCTCCAATACGAAGAAGAAATTGGGTGAACCTTGTATTTTTTATGGTAAGGAGGGACATCCAATCTCTAGATTTTGGAAGAGACTAGAGGCTTTATAGGAATCCATGCAACAGCATAACATCTTAGCCCCTAAGTCTTCTTCCTCATTTACAAGTAAATTTCATGCTCTTTTTGTATGGGCCTTACCTTTTGTAGATCCATGGATACTTGGTTTTGGTGTGACACATCACATAACTCACTCTCAAGATCTGGTCTCATCCCTTTCATATTCTAGCATTTCTCATATTGTAGTAGTGGATTCTACACAACTTTTAGTTTTGGGCTAAGGTACTATTCCACTTAAGGGTGGTTTTCTTCAATATTTTCTTATGGTTTCTAATATCTCCACCAACATTATTTCATTTTATCATATTTTCCAATCTAGCACGAGTAGGATAGTCAAGTTTACCCCACATGATGGTTATTTGTGACCTTCATAATCTTGATATTATTATGGTTACTAATAGTGTTGTGTTGATTTTTTTTAATATACCAAGCTGATCTCACAAAATAGCCTATGGAATTGCCATCTTCCAATGGTTAGTTAATTGGAGGTATTGGCCAATGAACGAGTGAAATCTTGGAAAGGCTTTCCTCCTACACTTTGGGCTCTAAATATTGATTTGTTGGTTTCAATATTTTAGCCAGTTCAGGTTCATCCTTCATAGCACATGTTGACACTATGATTAAGCTTTGGCATGAACATTTCAGTCATGTCAATTACATATATCTTCAGTAGATGAGTACACAAGCATTGATGTTAGGGCTCCCTAATATTTCTTGTACTATTAGTATTTTTTGAGGATGTGCTCTTGGAAAACATCACCAAGATTATTTTCCTATGAGTAGAGGCACACATGATAAGGAGTCCTTAGAGTTGGTATATAGTGGGGTGTGTGCACCAATTTGTGACACAAAAATCGCTCTTAAGATGCCACTTTTTTTTTGAAATCATAAAAGTATGATGTTCATGAGAAAATGAAGATAGTTACACTCAAAATTTGAAGATGCAACAAGAAAAAGAGTTGAAATGCTCTGAATCTACTTTCTAAGCTACTAATTTTTTTTTTAAATACTAAATATTAAGGGTTTCAAAAAGGGGGGGCCCAAAACAAGTCATGTTTTTTATAAAAAAAATAGTATAGCATTTGTGGACCCCTCCCTTTTTTGTTAATTTTTTTTAGAATTTCAAATTTTCGAACAATGTGAAATTAGCTAACACCATGCAGTTTATCCTAGTTATTTTGGCTAATTTTTTAATGAATATATAATTTTTATGAACTTTTGAAGTGGACACATCCTAAAAAGCTGAAATTTGAGCATGCTCCCCCCTAAAAATTTTGAAAACTAATCAAAAATCAATTTTTTTCATTACATGTAGAATGGAATCTAGTTTACAAAAATGTAATTTGTTTCAAAATTCGATGAACAAGTAAAAATCTATTCCAAAACTAGCACATGTTGGTTTTTTAAAAAACAAAGGCACTAACAAGAGAAGTTACGGATGAAAACCTTAACATAATCAAAATGTAAAAAAAAAAAATATTTAGATAGCTAAGAGAGATCGTAACATCATCACAATGTTTTTATAAACTTGCATTGAAAGATGTGAAAACCTAGCGATTAGCATGGCCAAAATATGTGAAATTATTTTGTTACCCTTTCAAAAAATCACATCCTTAGCATGAAATGGTTGTCCAACCCTTTGGGTTTGATTCCCAAGGAAAAATCTAAACCTTAGGCTTTGTATTTCTTAATGCAGCTAATTTGGCAAGCGCCAAATTTGGAGAGCACCAAAATTGGCACTCACCAAATGAAATGAAACATTTGGCGAGCACCAAATTTGGCACTCTCCAAATTGGGCGCTTGCAAAATGGTGATGTATTGGAAAAACACCAATTTTACTACTTTCTATTTTTCTCTCACTACCCCACTTTGATAAGGCTTAAAGTTTACGGTTTATGATCGATGATGGATAGTCGAGGTTTTACCTTTCAATCCCTTTTTGTCTCCTTCCCTCTTAACCAATACTCACCATATTCTCTCTCAACACTCTCTAGGTCTCTCACACTCTCGATACCTTTCCTTCCCTCATTCACCCCATCTCCATCCTTTTCTCCCTACCTCTCTCTTCTTCTATCTCCATTTGTTGCTATTTCTCACCCATTTCTCTCTTTTCTCTCAACTGCTACATCTCCCTCCCAACCTCTCTCTCTCCCCATATCCAAGTCTTTCCCTCCTTACCTCATAACCAACCTCTCTCCCCCCTCTATCTCTCACCTTTTTTT
>VDFB02000015.1:449843532-449891633 GCA_007258455.2 Sequoia sempervirens | reverse complement strand
AGACCCACCATGTGAAGAATCTCACTATCACCCCTGCATCTGCTCTCTCTCCTCTCCTACCTAGATAGGGTACCTATTGCAACTCCTCCCATTGTTGTCTCACAAAATTGGCAGTAATCCGCTCTCTCCATGACCACTCTTACATGATCTTCGTGAATCTCTCTGGTCTGTGAGGAATGTCTTGCTCAATCCCAAACTATCTCATCACCCATTCCACCCTGTGTGACCCCACTATATAGGGCTCCCTCCCAACTATGTAGGATACTACAAAGAAATATCCTCTATGTCACTCCTCATCTCTCCTCCACCTGGAGAACCGTCGCGTCATGTAGGGTCTCCACACTATGTGATCCTTATTTAGATCATCCAACGTCATCCTCCATCTATCTAGATCACAAAATCCATGATAATGAAATACCCAGCCATACTCCACCCTGTACTAGTATGCTACTAGTTGTGTACGATCCTTCAACCCTCCTCTCACAACTCCTGGCCTGGCAACACTAATGTGCTCCCAGGCCCATACCTATAACAACATCACCTATGTAACATTATGTCCCCCTCGATAGCACACTATGTGAATATCCCTGTATCACTGAGCCAACACACATGGACCCCATGTGAACTCTCCCTCCCTCTGCTCCATGATGTGCCTAATGACCTCCATGAACTTGAGGTTGCAAAAACATCCACTTCTATCTGACAACAGAAGCTCGCTAATGAAACCGCAGAGGTATAAAGGTAGTGGCAGTACTCCTAACGCTAAACATCTATCCACATCCAACACCATCCCCTGAAGAGGTAAATCCTCTTGTCCAAATAGGATCCATAGGGTCCAGTCCAAATCCTACCCCTCTGATCTTGTCCAGCTCACTAGGTGCCCGACTATCTATAGCTATAGAATCCTCCAAACATCCTCCAAGGTGAAGGTCATCTCCCTTGTCGGGAGGTGGAATGTTGACGTCTCTAAATCCCATCACTCTATCAGCGTTATCAACATCACTCGATGTGCTCTGACAGTAGGGTACCCCAACGTGTGTAGTAGCCCTACTTGTGCTAGTGCGGTGTGATCCTCCCTGTTCATTGCCACTATCATTGCCTCCAACACATCCAAATCCCTCTCCCGTGTTCACAAGCTCTCAAATTGCTACATCCACATCACACACCATGTCAGTCATTTAAATAATTTCATCTTTCCCTCCCTTTCATCATTCTTTCCTTTCTTGTCCTGGGTTGTTTTCTCGACATTCCCCCCCACCTTTTGGGAAAATTTACAAAATTTGCCCACTTTCCCTTTTTCCCCTCTTTTCCCTCATCTTTTGGGTGATTTCACCCAACTCAGATGAATTTTCCCCTTTTTTCATCTTCCCTCCCCTTTTTCTAGGCGCTTTCACCCTTTGACTGCCTATCGACCCTAGGATGGGTGAGTCCGCTTGCCCGATGGGCGAACTTTCCCCTCGGCTGAGCAAGCCCGCACCTTGGATGGGCGAGCTAGCCCCTTGGATGGGCGAACCCACCTGAGCAGGTGCCATTTCCTGTTCGGTGGGTGGATCTACCCACCTCTGTGGGAAAGTGATCCCTTCTCCCATCACGAGTGGGTGAGCTTGCCCATCTGGTGAGCAATCCTACCTCCCCCTATAGTGGGCAAGCCCGCCCATCCCGCGGGTGGATCCACCTGCCTCTCTGGCAGGCGAGTCTGCCCCGTGGATGGGCAGGCCCGCCCATCTGGTGAGTGAGTCTGCCTGATGGATGGGCGAGCTCGTCGACCCCCTCTTGTGCAGCAGTGGCACCCATTAGATGGGCACATTCGTCCATCCTATGGTCACACTCGCCCATTTGATGCGCGAAATCATCCATCCTCTTGGTGCCATTGCCCTTTCATTAACGCAAACCCATTTTTGGCAGATTTGTCTGATTCTTGGGCAAGTTTGCCCCTTTTTTATGCCCTCCCGCCCTTTTTTGGCATTCTTTTTTTTTTGGGTGAATTTTCCCCCTAAATAGGCACATTCGCCCCCTTCCCCCTCACCTATAAATAAGCGATTATGCCTACCCAATGGGTGAAATTTTCATTTCACCACCTACCCATTTCACTAATCTAACCAACCCCCAAAACCCATGTTTTTAAATTGCATAAAAAGTAAAAAATACATCAAAAATTGCTTAAAATCACAAAGAGGGTTTTGAGACTAACCTAGCATGGAACCATGTGATCGTGGAAGAACTGTCGTACCTCATCTCCTCGATGGATAATGTCATCATTGAACTCCTCGGCCATCCTCATCTCCTTCTCCTCTTCTATCTCTCTCACTCAATTTCCAGGTGTGAAAATGAGGAATGGTAATTCTTCAACTTACTATATATTCTTTTTCCCTCTTTTTTTTAAACTTTTTTAAGTCAAGGGTATTTTTACCCTTTATTTAACCTCTTTTTAATTTAACTAATCCTCTAACTTTCACATTCTGCCATTTGTACACTGTGTGTCCATTTGACTCCATTTAAAAGCCAATCTTCATGGTTTTTTGAGCTCTATCCATTGGTACCCTTTATTTCCTCCTATCGAGAAGTCACTCGAGACCATTTTTTCTTCCCCAATCGCCCTCTTGAGGTGGCATACCCTACCAATTTTCTCCATTCCTTTGTCATAGTCATTTTCTTGCGAGACCGAGGCAACTCCCTTCATTTCCCATCATCTGGGAAGCTTACACAACTTATCCCATGTTGGGGCATCTTTTTCTAGTCATTTCCTCTATAGAGTCATTTGCATTTTATTTTTCTTTGAAACACTATTATTCTAACAGTATTTCGAAGAGGGGAAAAATGTAGACATCCAAATTTGACCACTCCCATATGGTCAAATTCATCTCTATGGACCTCTTCCCTATGTGAATTAAAAATTCACATTTATTCCTCCAATGCTTTCCTATTCCCCATGCAGGTTGTTGGGAAATTCTAAAATCTCTCATAAGTCATATCACCCACATGGGGACAAGGACCTCCTTTATGACGACCTTGTCTTATCCCCAAGGTACTTCCAATCATGTGAATTAAAAATTCACATTTATTACTCCAACATTTCTCTCTTCCCCATGATTATTAGTGAGGAATTCTAAAATTCCTCACATGTCAACATCCTTTCCACATGGAGACAAGAACTTCCTTTTTGAGGAAATTTTCTCCCAATCCCAAGGTACTTGCAAGAACCTCCACCTCACATGTCATTTTCCCCCCTCACATTTCCTCTTGTCACATCATTTCCACATGGAAATATGTGAGGGATTGTGAGTCATCAACTCACCATAGCCCTTCATCTTGTCCATGGTGGCTAAATCCTAGCCATTCAATTCTCTAGAGAATCTTCCCCTGAAAATAGAGGATTTTAGTTTCATTTTCATTCAACGCAATTACACAAATTCACAATTCAAGCTCAAGCATTCAAGCATTCAAGAAGTCTCATCCTCCATTGTTGCAGTTCAAGCTCACTTTGCATTCATCTCATACACTTATCCAAATACCCACATCCATTATTGCATTCTCCATTGAATCCTCATCCATTTGCATATTATTTTAAGTGATTTTCCATCAAGGAGCACACAAATTATCAACATCAAAAGGCCAACCAAAGGATCAACTTGAGCAAGGTATATCTTTATTTCATCTTTCTTTTGTTCAAGTTCAACTAGGCTTATCTTGAGGTGGTGTTTAGTGTTCTTATCCTTGTTTTTTGTTGTTGTTTTGCATCATTTAGGGTAGGAAAAACACGTTGCACACACATAGAAGGTAAGATTCTAGCACACACTTGTAGAAGATATGCTGATAAGATTTGGAAATTCTTCTTTGAAAGGTGTACTATAGAAAAAAGGATAATTTCTTGATTTGGAGAATAATTGATGATAAATTATACTTAATAAGGCCTTGATTTGGTGTTGTGAGGTGTTTTTCACATCCACACTAGGTCTTGGACCCTTTCAAATGGACTTATCAATGTCTTGTAAAGGTGTTGTAAAGTGTTGTAAAATACTTTCACGCCTCTCTAGACTAAATGGACCCATTTCTTCCTAATTCAACATTATAAAATGTGTTTAATTGCATCTTCACATCAATCTAGAAGGCTTGTAAAATAAACTTAATGCTAATCTAGTGTTGTAATGTGTCTTACACATTCACATTGGATGTTGTGGCTTCCTAAGCTAAGTGGACCTCATTTTAGTGTTGTAAAGTGTATTTAATCACACTTTTACATTGAATTTTGTGTCCCAAGCCCTAATTACTCTTTACATCATCATTAATAGGCCCCTATGACTCCATATTATGCATCTTAGGAAATATCTAATGAAATACTTGATAAAGTCATCATATAAACCTTATTTCCTTTCTTCCTAGCATCCTAGCTAGAAAATGGGACCCTCTAGAACTAATTCGCCATTTCTGGTGAATTAATCCCTACTAGGTGGGACTGATTCACCCAAGATGGTGAATGAGTCCCATTTGGGCCATTTTTTACTTTTGAGCAGAAAATTTTGGAATTTAAGTTTTTTTTCATGTCAGCCTTAGGGATCCAATTAATGGGTAAATAAGGTGAATTTCCTATAAAATAAAGTCTCTAAACCCTAATTTACATCTCTTAACTCATTCACACATATCTTATCATTCATCCATCATCTATCTTCTCCCTCCAGTCAAGCAAGCTAGGGTTTATCATTCTAAGTCCTTCAAGATAGCTTCCAAAGACATTCAAGGGTAGATTCTTCATGTTTTGATGCATAAAATCAAGTTCAAACATCATGGAAAGGTATTAACTCCATCGTTTCATGCTTCATTATATTCTTTCATCATTTTTATTTAATTACTTAAAAGGGGTTTGACCAAGGCAAACCCCTATGCCTTAACATCCAACATTTCTCTTTCTTGTCTTGTGTATTTGCAAATTTAGACATCTTGGAGGTTTAAAAATCATTGCATATTGTGTTGCAATTTTTTTCAAGTCTTCTCTTCATTGGATAAAGCAAAATACCAACAAAAAGTCATTTTTAGGCTTGAATTTGACAGTTTAAGAACTAGACACCTGGAGAAGCATAAAGTGCAGACTGAAGGCTCCTAAGTCCACCTTTGAATCTTCAAAAATTCAAAAGTGGAATCATTCGTCATGGGTGGTGAATGAGTCCCACTTCTAGGCCTGATTTTGGTTTTCTATATTTTTGGATACCCATTTGTTTGAAATGGATTCTGGAATAGTTTCCCAGATCTAGGATTGTTTGAAATGGATTCTAGAATAGTTTCCTAGATCTAGGACTAATTCATCCAAAATGGTGAATGAGTCCCACCAAGCCTAAAAATAAGATCAGCAACATTCTAGAAGTCATATCCAGTCTTCATCTATATCTCAGGTGCACACTTTCTGTTTCATCCATTTATGTTGCAATTTGTATTCATTTCTAGTTCATTTCTGCATATCACAATGAGGTTTCCAAAAAGTCGCATTTCAATAGTTTTCACTTAATAATCAATAAATTTTACTAGTTTATTGCATCTAGATCATTGCATTTAGTCATAATTTCATCATACATACGCTAGTTTGAGTGAACCACCTATATTTTGGTGTGGGAGCTATTTCTTTCCTTTAGGTGAAAAACCCTAATTGAGCCAAAGAGTCATAACATTCCTACACCATAAAATCTTTGGTTCATTTTGGTGAACCTTCTTTTTTGAATACTTTCTTTCTTAATTTGGAGTCCTTTATCATACATCTAGCTTGCATTGACCTTGCATTAGGGTTTTCATGGATTCATTTGCATACTAGGTTTCACATTTTGCATTCATGAAAAAGTTCATTTAAGTTGCATTTTTGGCATCTAAAATCATTAAACATTTTTGAAATTTTGCATTTTTATCTTAGTTTTGTATCTTACGACCCATCCAACATCAAAATCCATCAAAAATATATGAAAATTCTAAAAGAATTCCTCACTGGGACTCATTCACCACCTTGGGCGAATCAATCCCTTTTCACCCATGAAACTACCCTTTACAAAACTGAAAACCCTATTTTTAAGCTTTTGTTTGGTGCCATTACCTAACTATATCAGTTGGTTGAGTTTTGTAACATACATTTCATTTTATCTAGCCTAAATTAGCTCATTTCATGTATGGTTTAAATTTCAAGGTTGCATTCTCATATTGTTACATAGCATAATCAGTTAATTGCCATCCTTAAAATCTAAAAATTGCATTCTTCTTTTGCATGTTTGCTTTAGCATAGTTACCTTTCAAGTTTTTAGAATAATCATTACATCATGTTTTCATTAAAAATTTCTATAGTTCTCATCTGTCATGTTCTATTTTTAGATCTTATTGCATGTTGTAAGAGAATTTTTTTAAGTGCATATGAATATGAGGTTCTTTCTTCTCTTTTTGTTTGCCATAGATCCCTCTCCTAGTTTCATTTTGTGGATGACGCTAGTATAGCGAAAGAACCTTGGATAATCATAACAATCATTTGTTCTTCTCCTATTATCTCGCCTACTTATGAAGAAGATATTATAATGTTAGAAGAACCAATTGATGAGAGTTTTGACAACCCAAGTTGTTTCTTTCCTCTTACCTCTCCTATTAGACAAAACTTTAATAAGAATGAAGAAATCACAATGAGTAATCATGATGATCACACAACACAACAAGAAGATGAGATCATTGAAACCTTTCTAAACATTACCTTACCCAATCTCCATAATCATGATAATCAAACTTGTTCTTCTCCTAATATTCCTCTTCGATGCAAAGAGGATAGGTTGGTGTTAGAATATATACCTATTCAAAGTCATGAGAATATTTTCCCTCCCTTCCCTCATATTCCTATCCTATTGTAAGATCTATTCGGTAAACATGAACACCATAGTGGTCCTTCTCTTGATGCCTCTCCTATTTGTGATGAAGCCACTTTACAAATTCCAAGCTCTCCTAGTAGGGTAGATAATATGGAACAAGAGAATGAGACCTTGTAGAAACATGAAAATCAAATAGAGTCCTCTCCTAATCTCCCCACTATCAATAACAAACAAAATTAACCATTAATACCTCCCTTATTTTCGATGAAGTTATTTTGGAAGAACCAAGCCTTAATTGTCAATAATATTTGATTTGTAGTTCTTCTAAAAACTCTCCTTCTAGGGAGAATATAATGGTAATAGAAAAAGGAAACAATAATAATGTGTCTTCCTTCCATAAAAAGGTGATTCTCATTTTCCCTTTATTAGAGATACATCAAACCAAGACCATTGAGATTATGAATGCACAAGTATCCATTAGATCCCCCTCGATCAATGGTCCTCATACATACCCCATGGGACATCCTAAAAACCCTCTAATTCTCTACCCACCTTCACACAAACAACAAACTCACAATAAACCTGAACTTGTCCTTTACCCTCCTAAGAATATTTTTTTGCAGCAACTGAGTCATAATACTATTGCTCATACGTATAACACTCGCAACAATCCACAACCACCACAACCAACCCCGGCACCCTTCCCTTTTCCTAATCCTATCCTACCCATCCCTTTCTTGCCAGGTTGAAAGGAGTATGATCTTGTCGAGCAACTTAAGAATACTCCTGCTAAAATATCATTGTGGGACCTTATTCAAGCCTCCCCTCACTATCACAACATGATCCAAGCAGCCTTGCAACAAGTTCTTGTGCCTTCTAATGCACAACCAAATGACATAGATTCCATCATTCAAGGACTAAACAATGACGTTATTTTCCACCAAAGTGAACTCCTCTCTTTGGACGTGCAAAAACAAAAAGATCCTCTCATGATCGTAGCGCAATACAAATGAAAAGGGATAAATATAACTCTTCTAGATATTGGTTCTACCTTTAATGTGTGTAGTATGAGCCTTCTGGATAGGATTAGCATTGATCAATTGCACATTCAACCTGATTCTTTATCTATTCAAGGATTCGACAATGTCAAAAAGAAACCGCTTGGGGTAATCGTTATACCTCTTATAGTTGGAGTGGCCACATTGAATCCACCAATCCATGTTATGCCTTATAAAATTTCATGTAATCTTATCCTAGGTAGATGGTGGATTCATGCAATGAATTGGGTGCCCTCTACACTTCATCAAAAAATTAAATACATTTACAACAACACAGTCCACACACTTGACGCTTATCTTGATCCTTATAGTGTTTTACAACTTGAGAAAAACAAAGAAAATTCCTTACACACATCAACATCAACTACACTAGTGGAACCTGTAAAACAAAACAACAAAGAACAAAATATTGAACAAGTCACAATGCTATTATCTAGAAGATGATTTGGGTTCCTTGGATTTCGGACATGACTTCATGGGCGAGTACAAAATCATCCACAAAGATTCAAATAAGTGAAAAGAAACAACAATAATGTCAACACAACATTCAGATGACCCTTCGAAAGCATCCACCTTAACCACTTTAGATAATGAAACAAACTACATGACCACCTTTGATAACGATTATCACCAACCACCAACTGATCCAAAAGCAATGAAAAAGATTTATAGAAAAGGGTATGAGATTATGAAACAACTTGGCTATAGTGGAAAAGGATGTGGTGCTAATGAAAAAGGTATCTGCAACCCTATAGACCCTATCACACAACAAACAAATCATGGTCTCGGCTATTGTCCTTTGATAGAAATCGTCAAGCCTTCACTAAACATCAACACTATCACACAAAATTCTTCTAAGCCCAATTTAACCATACAACATCCTAAACTCATAAACACTAGTGGTCTTGACTATTCTCCTTTAAAAGAAATCAAACAAGCTAATACACCTTCGCTTAATGTCAATGGCATCTCGTAAGACACTAATGATTTACATTCAATAGATTTTCCCCCCTCTTGTAAGAGTGAGAACAAAATATTTCAATCTAAAGAACCTTGTGTAGGTATGACATCTTGTACTAAGCAAGACATCTCTTTACCACCAATAATAGAAAATACTTCTCCCCTTGATCAAGAGGGTATCTTGTCAAGACTCCTCCAAGATCACTTGATCACCCTTCCTCTAAGAACTCAAAAGAAATTCTATTACAAGACTTCATTTTGCACCTATCATAGAGTTCATGGTCATTCCACTAATGAATGTAAGGCTTTGAGTGGTAAAATCCAACATTTTTAGGAGTTTGGTATTCTTCCTTCTATGGGGGCACCTAATCCTTCTAATTGATACTAATTTTCACTCTCGTATGCATTTCATTAATCATTTTGACTCACCCTTGACTTGCACTTAGTGGGGGAAAGGGACTATGTAGTCTTTTCCTCATATGTCACCTGTCATTGCCACTTTTGGCTAGTTGTTGACCTTTCATGAACATATACGAGCAAGCTTGGGATGTGGACGACATGCCTTAGGATGGATCGTACATGGCATACTGCCCCTTTTTCATGACGTAGCTTATTGGAAACATGTGACTTGGCATAGGGATTTCCGAGTAAGCTCTCATGTCTTCTTCTTCCTTCTACTTTAAAGCAATTTCTCACAATACTGGTGTTTGCAACCACTTTAAAGTGGAGGCATACATCACCACTCACATTTCATTGTTTGATTTCTTTCTTTTTGCAATGCATCCTTTTATTGGTGGAGTCATTGGGCTTGATTCCCTCCAAGAGTGTGATACTTCTTTTGACACATCCTCTCTTGGAAACATTAAGCACGATGTTCCCTAAGATGAGACCTTGCATGAACTAAGCAAAATCCCTTTGAACATTCCTTGCACTATCTTGCATTAACAATTTCTATGAGTTTCAAGCATACAAGGTTTTTCTTACCTCATAGAGCTTAAAAATCATTTTTGTGGTGCTTTACTAAAGTTATCGGGAGGTATAAATTTGGTATGGTTGAGTGGGAAGCCCATTCCAAGGCACGACTTTCCCCATAGCCACCTATTTTTTTGTGAGTACATACCAGTCGAGCATATGTTTCTCAGCTTTTGGGCTTTCTCACCCGGCGGACAACCAAGAGTTTTGTCGCCCCATAGTGAGTATGCATTTTTTTCTTTGGACAAACAACCTAGATCTGATCTACAAGATGTTGGACAAATGATCAAAGCTTGATCCACCTCATTTTCATTTCTCTTCCTTCTAGTTCTTTCCATTGCATGATCATGTATCTTGTTTTGTTGCACCTTGTGTGTGTCCTTTTGCACTCATGTCTGCTTGACTTAGGATCTTAGATCCTAGGGGCTTGACCACCTTCTCGATCTTTGCTATCCTAGACCATCCACATTGGTACGATTGGACCTCTCTTGAATGTCTACTTTAGTGTGAGTTTGAAGCAAGTTCATCCTCTCACTAAAGTGGGGGATAAATGTACCATAAAAAAAAGGAAAAATGCTTGATTTGGAAAATAATTGATGATAAATTAGACTTAATGAGGCCTTGATTTGGTGTTGTGAGGTGTTTTTCACATCCACACTAGGTCTTGGACCCTTTCAAATGCACTTATCAATGTCTTGTAAAGGTGTTGTAATGTGTTGTAAAATACTTTCACGCCTCTCTAGAATAAATGGACCCATTTCTCCCTAATTCAACATTATAAAATGTATTTAATTGCATATTCACATCAATCTAGAAGGCTTGTAAAATAAACTTAATGCTACTCTAGTGTTGTAATGTGTCCTACACATTCGCATTGAATGTTGTGCCTTCCTAGGCTAGGTGGACCTCATTTTAGTGTTGTAAAGTGTATTTAATTACACTTTTACACTGAATTTTGTGTCCCAAGCCCTAATTACTCTTTACATCATCACTAATAGGCCCCTATGACCCCATATTGTGCATCTCAAGGAAATATCTGATGAAATACCCAACGAAGTCATCATATAAACCTTATTTCCTTACTTCCTAGCACCCTAGCTGGAAAATGGGCCCCTCTAGGATGAATTCGCCATCTGTGGTGAATCAATCCCTGCTAGGTGGGACTAATTCACCCAAGGTGGTGAATGAGTCCCATTTGGGCCATTTTTGACTTTTGAGCGAGAAATTTTGGAATGTAATTTTTTTTTTCTTCTTGTCAACCTTAGGGATCTAATTAATGGGTAAATAAGGTGAATTTCCTATAAAATAAAGTCTCTAAACCCTAATTTACATCTCTTAACTCATTCACACATCTCTTATCATTCATTCATCATCTATCTTCTCCCTCAAGTCAAGCAAGCTAGGGTTTATTATTCTAAGTCCTTCAAGATAGCTTCCAAAGACATTCAAGGGTAGATTCTTCATGTTTTGCTGCATAAAATCAAAATCAAACATCATGGAAAGGTATTAACTCCATTGTTGCATGCTTCATTAAATTCTTTCATCATTTTGGTTTAATTACTTAAAAGGGGTTTGACCAAGGCAAACCCCTATGCCTTAACATCCAACATTTCTCTTTCTTGTCTTGTGTATTTGCAGATTTAGACATCTTGGAAGTTTAGAAATCATTGAAGATTGTGTTGCAAATTTTTTCAAGTCATCTCTTTATTGGATAAAGAAAAATACCAACAAAATGTCATTTTCAGGCCCAAATTTGATAGTTTCAGAACCAGACACCTGGAGAAGCACATAGTGCAGATTAAAGGCTCCTATTTCCACCTTTGTATCTTTAGAAATTCAAAAGTGGACACATTCACCATGGGTGGCGAATGAGTCCCACTTCCAAGTCTGATTTTGGTTTTCTTCATTTTTGTATACCCATTTGTCTAAAACGGGTTCTGGAACAATTTCCCAAATCTGGGACTAATTCACCCAGAATGGAGAATGAGTCCCACCAAGCCTAAAAATTAGGATCAACAACATTTCATAAGTCATTTCCATTCTTCATCTATATCCCAGGTGTACACTTTTAGTTTCATCCATTTCTATTGCAATTTGTAGTCATTTCTAGTTCATTTCTGCATATCACAATGTGGTTTCCAACAAGTTGCATTTCAATAGTTTTCACTTAATAATCAATAGCTTTTACTAGTTTACTATATCTAGATCATTGCATTTAGTCATAATTTCATCATACATGCACTATTTTGAGTGAACCACCTAGATTTTTGGGTGTGGGATCTATCTCTTTCCTTTAGGTGAAAGACCCTAATTGATCAAAAGAGAACATTTTTACACCATAAAATCTTTGGTTCAAAAGGCTAAATGAAACTACAAGATGTCAATTATTTGTTGAAATGATGTAGGGTATAAATTATAGAAACATCATTAAGACTCTTGGGTTGAGAACATTGAAAGCATCAAGTGAAAACACTATTGTGAAGAATCTAATGGATTCTTATGAGAGTGTGGGTAAGACCTCATTCTCAAAGAATAGTAATGTCACCCAATGTGTCATTACATCAATTTTGGTAAGTAGTCAAACAAAGAGAGCTCATCTCATTAGAAAGACAAGTGAACAAATGAGAATTAGTAGAAAAACTTTATCAAAAGCCGTTCAAAGGTGGCAAAGAATTGAGGGCACCAATTCAAATGAATTATGGGCATTCTTGGGGAGACTGCTACAAAAAGATTAAAAAATTGTTGAAGTATTGAGAACACTAATTGAAGAGTATTGGAAGAATAACACAAGGCCATCTTCAAATCAAAGGGATATGGTAAGAAGGAGAATCGGTAGTCAGAACCGTAAGCCACATCCAAAGCATTTTTTTGATACAACTCAAACCCAATTTTTTCATAAATTTCAACAGGATTGTCCTCAAATTAGTATTTGTCAAAGATTTTTTGAAATGCTTAAACCTTTTTGTGTCAAGATAAATCACACATGTACTACTTGTTGTTGTAGACTATATATTGAATTCTCTAACCATTATGATGTTTATCGTTCTATATGTTTAGATTTGCATACTAACGATGTTTTGTAGGATTGTGGCATAGAAGCCCCACCAACATCTTCAAGAGAGTTCTTATCAAAAAAATTATGTGAAATAGAGGATAGCCAAATATTCTACATGACAACATGCTTGGATGGTTCATGCGAGTGTTGCGGTGGCTGCAGCATATGCCAGTATGTCAACATATGGAAAGCACAAATTAGGTGGGACAAAAACTACTAGAGTTTAGGAAGTATAAAATAGTGGCATACGTTACAAAAGATGGGTCTCAAGAAAAAAAGTGTGATTTTGTTATTCAGAAGATTCCACTATATCAATTTATGTCCATCTTTCATGACAATATAATGTATGAGTATGCAAGACATACTAGAGTTTGGGAAAACACATATGAGGTGGGATAGAAACTACTAGAGTTCAGGAAGTGTAAAATAGTGGCATACATTACAAAAGATGGGTCTTAAGCACAAATGTGTGATTTGGTTATTCAAAAGACTCTAGTGTATCAGTTTATGTCCATGTTTCGTGACAATATAGTGTATGAGTATGCAAGGCATACCCATAGAGCTCGATGGTTGGACACACAATTCAAGCTATGCAAGGAAACCTTTCTAGTTGGAAGCATAGTATCAGTGGTTGAATTTACACAGAAATACACTCTATAGCCACAACGTGAGGTGCAGTCATATTATTACAACTCCACATAGGTTTTGATATTTGTGCACATAACATTCATTCATGTAGTTGATAGTACAGAGGACCAAAGGAAGGTATTGAGGGAGTATCACTTTTATATTAGTGATGATTGCACACATTCTCCAAAGTTCTTGCAAGGTTGCTTTTAGATGTTCTACAGTAATTTGGCTTAGCGGGGCATAACATATAGTTAGCATATAATATGGTCGGATAATTATGCAGCACAGTTCAAGAACTTGCGCATGTTCTACTGGTTGTGTAGGATGCATGTCATTACAGGTGTTCAACATATGTGGAACTTTTGTGAGGTTGGGCATGGAAAGGGGGAGCATGATGGTGTAGGAGCATACGTGAAAGGAGCATACGTGAAAGGAGCATTAGCACAAGAAGAGTTAAAGTATAAAGATAGTGCAAAGTTGACAAATGCAAAATCAATCGCCAAGTGGTGTAATGCTTCGATGGGTCTACGTAATGAAGGTACATCTTTAGTTCATAGATTTTTGTGGTTGATGGATGATACTAATATTGCACCATATGAGGATTGTTGTACACTAACAAGATCGAGTGAGCTACACTCTTTCCTTAGCTCAAATGCAGGTTCATGGAGTATTGATACACAAAGATGGCATGCTTTTCTTCTTCATGTACAATGAAATCCTGGAATGATTGTGAGTCAGGGGAGTGGGTTGACAAGTTATCTTAGCCCACTTCACACATATCACCCTCCAATGACATTGAAACTAACATAGATGAAATCATCGGTTGAATTTGACCACAAATCAAATTTAGTTCAACCAAGTAATATATCTACTTGCTTAGTTTTTAAAATTCTATATTGTTATCTTACTTCGTAGTGTATTCATAATGTTGACTAATTTCAAGAGACTTGTTGCACATATCAATGCAGGGAATGTTTATGCAGTTATTGTAGATGAAGACAACGAAGAGGGAACAAAATATTAATTCTATCGTTGTGTTGAGGAAAAAAATAAATTGGAGGCCCTAGTTATAGATGGAGAAAACATCGAATACCCTATAAGCTCAGTTGTTGTTACTAGAATGTGGCTTAGAGGGTACCCACATAAGAGTGTTAAACATTGGTTGTTTCAAAACTTTGACAAGCATCATAAGATTCTTCATTACTCAAACCTTTTCATGGCATCCAATGTGCGTTTGACCAAATATGGGGGTAGACCTTTGAACAAGACCTTGTGTAAGGTCCATGAGTCTAACCATGAGGCAATACTTGACACAATAAAGAGTAGAGCATACTCAGATGGTTCGTTGGATTAATTTGTAAGTATGCACATTGGTTCTTGTTAATTTATACTTGTATGCACATTAATTTGTTTGATGCCAATGCTATCATCTTCTTTTACTTTTCCTATTTGTAAGTAACTTGCTAAAAATTGATTGGTGTCCCCTTGTAGAAAATGCAGATTTATGAGCCATCTAAGAGAATCTCAGCCAGAAAAGCAATGCAACATCCTCATTTTGATGATCTTGACAAATCTCAATTATGATTTTAAGCCATTGCAAAAGTGTGTGCGAAGCTTGGTGATGGAATTTTAACTTATTCATTTGAAGTTAACCTTACCATGAAAACCTATAATGTAGACATTGTAAGAGCATCTCAAATTTCAAGTTATTCTATTCATGAGAGGTGTTGTGTGCAATAGGTATCTTGGAACTTCCAGTGATGTATGACCAGGAGTGACTAAGTTGAGAGACTAACATGCCTATCCTCAATGGAAGCATCAATATTTATGCCTTATTGTTCCCGAGTTGGAACCAAATGGTGTGGATTTGTTGTCTATAAGTGCCTTCCATCTATTTTCATTTCATTTCCATTTTGGATGCTCTTTTTTTTTCTTCTTTTACTTTGCATATTTGTAAGTAAACTACTAAAAATTGATTGGTCTCTCCTTGCAGAAAATGTTGATTTATGAGCCATCGAAGAGAATCTTAGCCAAAAAAACAATGCAACATCCTTATTTTGATGATCTTGACAAATCTCAATTATGATTTGAAGCCATTATAAAAGAGTGTGTGAAGCTTAGCAAGGGAATGCCAAGTTACTCATTTGAAGTTAACCTCATCATGAGCACCTATGATGTAGACATTATAAGAGAATCTCAAATGTATGAGTGAAATTGTAAAAGACCTGTGACAATTGAGTACCTAAGGCATTGTAATGAGATTTACTCAAATTTTGAAATTTGGTGCAGGCGCACCAAGGTTATTGAGCAAATTTGGTTCATGGAAATATTAAGTTAGTTTTGTGTTTTGAGTTTTGTCAATTGAATAAGGTTATGTTAGACCAATTTATAATGTAATAATTCATGTTAGTTGGTTTTGGGGTCATTTTGGAGTTCATGTTGCATATTTGTCAAAATGATGTAAAATTGCAAAATTTGAAAAGTTGTCAATGTGAAAAAGTGCAAAAAAATTTAAACTTGAAGAAGGCCAATGGTCATGGGAATTCAAATAGAATTTATAAAAAATTTAATAGGTTGGTTAATGTTTAAATATTTTTGGAACTCGAAGGAAGAGGTTGTTGAAGGTTTTTGTGAAGGAAAAACAATAAAAATCCCTTGATTTCTCTTGTAATTATGTATGTTTCATTGAGTTTTTTTGTTGCAGACTATTATACTTAGCCATATAGAATTATTATGTACTGAAATATTTTCCAATTAGTAGAGATATGTGTTAGCTATGTTTTGGCTTTGGAGTGAAGGAAATTCATTTAGTTTTAAGAATTTTATTGTCAAACTACTAACTGCTAGTTTGTACAGCCAACCATAAGGGTTTGAAGACTAAAAATGAATAAATGACTCATTTTGCCTATTGTTTCTCTTTATGGCTCAGTGGAATGAGTAAAAAATGGTAGGATTATATGTAGGAATAATATTTAGGAGTAAGAAAAAATTTTAGGAATGTTTTTGGTTGTTGTCCCAGAGGAAATTGGGTGAATTTTGGCTTTAAAATGGAGTTTAGATGTTGTGTTTTGGTGAAATTGTCTTATGAAAGATTAGGAGATGATTGATTTGGAATGAGATGGAATATATTGAAGTTTTTGAATATTTTGAAGGGCAAGGAAGGTGAGTTGAGTGTCTGGGCATGATGTCTGAATTGTCAAACTGTGTATTTTGAATGAAATTTGATGGTTAGAGGAGGGAAGTTGTAGAAACTCTTGGGGGCAGTAGATTTTGATGAACCTTAAAGCATGTGTAGACATAACTAAAGATGTTCAGGCCTTGGTTGGCTGTGTAGAAGTCTGGAATAGTGTTTTTCAATAAACCCCTTTAGAACAGCATAAAGTGAGGGTTTCATGTTTTGGTGTCATAGGAAGTGATTCTTTAATCAAAAGTTGTGGATTTGCACTAGGCATGGTACTTTTATGCTAGTTATGGTCCTCTTTCACACCCAAACATGCGGAATCACTTCGAGCTATATTCAAACAACTCTATCCCTTAAGGGTTCAAAGTGCAAAAGGGCAGCAATCTTTGATAGACTATTACTCGAAAACTGTGGCACTTTTGAAATCTCTATCTAAGCCTATGAGATCACGTTGGGCCCCTCTGCAATGAATTCTCTCAGTTTTTGTTATCTCAAAGTGGTTTTCCTATGGTGTCCAGTTTTCACTTGATGGAAAAAGTGTTAAATGCCAGTAGTATAAAGTTGCAAAGTGGTGCAACTTTCTTTTTGCAACTCGTGTGACAAAATGGACTGTTCTAACACGTCCGAATAGGTATTTTTATGCTAGGCATGGTCCTATTTTTCACCCAAACACACGGATTCGCTCTGAGCTACGTTCAACTGGATCGATCCCTTAAGAGTCTAAAATGCAAAATGACTGCAAACTTCAGTATGTTATTACTCAGATACCGTGATGCTTAGAAACTTCTCATTTGAGCCTATGGAATCATGTTGGGCCCCTCTACAATAACCTCTCTCAGTTTTTGCTATCTTGAAGGAATTTTCCCATGGTGGCGAATTTTCACTTGGGGAAAAAGTTGTCAAAGACAAGTAGTTAAAAGTTACAAAGTGGTGTAACTTTCATTCTGCAACTCGTGTGACCAAGCAGACTGTTCTAACATGTTCAACTAGGTATGTTTACATTAGGAATGGTCCTCTTTCACACCCAAACACGTGGAATCGCTCCGTGCTACATTCAACCGGATCGATCCCTTAAGATTCCAAAGTGCAAAATGACTGCAAACTTCAGCATGTTGTTACTCAAATGTCGTGATGCTTAGAAATTTCTCATCTAATCCTATAGAATTGATTTGGGCCCCTCTACAATAATCTCTCTTATTTTTCACTATCTCAGAGTCATTTTCCTGTGGTGGTGAATTTTCACTTGGGGAAAAAGTTGTCAAATTCAAGTAGTTGAAAGTTGCAAAGTGGTGCAACTTTTTTTCTACAACTCGTGTGACCAAACAGACTATTCCAATCTATTTGAATATGTATGTTTATGCTAGGAATGGTCCTCTTTCACACCCAAATACGTGGAATCGCTTTGAGCTGCGTTCAACTGGATCGATCCCTTAAGAGTCCAAAGTGCAAAATGGCTGCAAACTTCAGCATATTGTTACTCGAATATCGTGATGCTTAGAAACTTCTCATCTAATCTTATGGGATCACATTGGGTCCTCTACAATAACCTCTCTATTTTTGCTATCTCAGATTTATTTTTCGATGGTGGTGAATTTTCACTTGGGGAAAAAGTTGTCAAATGCAAGTAGTTGAAAGTTGCAAAGTGGTGCAATTTTCGTTCTGGAACTCGTGTGACCAAATGGATTGTTCTAATGCATTTGAATAAGTATGTTTATGCTATACATGATTCTCTTTTACACTCAAACACACGAAATTGTTCTGAGCTACGTTCAACTGGATCGATCCCTTAAGAGTCCAAAGTGCAAAATGGCTACAAACTTCAACATGTTGTTACTTGAATACCGCGATGCTTAGAAACTGCTCACATGATCCTATTGCATTGCATTGAGCCCCTCTACAATAACCTCTCTCAATTTTTTCTATTTTGGAGGAATTTTCTTGTGGTGGAAAATTTTCACTTGGGAAAAAAGTTGTCAAATGCAAGTAGTTGAAAGCTGCAAAGTGGTACAACTTTCGTTTTGCAACTCGTATGACCAAACGAAATGTTCCAATGCATTTGAATAGGTATGTTTATGCTAAGCATTGTCCTCTTTTGCACCTAAACACACGGAATCGCCCCAAGCTACATTCAATTAGATCAATCCCTTAAGAATCCAAAGTGCAAAATGGCTGCAAACTTTAGCATGCTACTTAGATACTATGATGCTTAGAAACTTTTCATCTGATCCTATGGGATCACGTTGTGCTCCTCTACAATAACCTCTCTTAGTTTTTGTTATTTTAGAGTCATTTTTCCATGGTGTCAAATGCAAGTAGTGTAAATTTGCAAAGTGATGCAACTTTCATTTTGTAATTCGTGTGACCAAACAAACTATTCCAACATGTCTTGATAGGTATATTTATGCTAGGCATGGTCCTCTTTCATACCCAAACACACAAAATCGCTCTAAGCTACGTTCAACCGGCTCGATCCCTTAAAGGTCCAAAGTGCAAAAGGGAAGCAATTTTTGAAAAGCTATTACTTGAAAACCATAATGCTTACGAACTCTCTATCTAAGCCTACAGGATTGCGTTGGGCCCCTCTACAATAACCTCTCTCAAGTTTTGTTATCTTGAAGTTGTTTTCCCATGGTGTCAATTTTTTACTTGATGGAAAAGTGTCAAATGCAAGAAGTGTAAAGTTGCAAAGTGGTGCAACTTTTATTTTGCAATTCATGTGACCAAAAAAACTACTCCAACACATCTCGATAGGTACATTTATGCTATGCATGGTCCTCTTTCACACCGAAACACTATTTCATCTACTATGAATATTATGTTTTGCAAGTGTTGTGAAGATTATGTATCCTTTGCTTAATTGAGTTGTTCCAATCAAATGATTAAATATATTAGAATCTTTTTATGAATCATTTCATGGAATAGCAATTGAAAATGTGTTTTTTGCTTTTAGATAAGTCATTTCATGGAACTCTTTGGATTAAACTGAATTTATATATGTAAGAACAAGAGAGCATTAGGAAATACATTGCTCAAGGATCTTAAATAAGCCTTCTTGGTGTAGGGGCACCAAATGCATTTTGTGTTAATGTTGTCAAATGAGGTCTTTTGATAGTTTTAGGTGTGTTTGAGTTTTTTTCAAGTCAATAAGGTCCTAATAGACCATCTAATAGGTAATTAGGATTCATTGAGTTTATATTGTCACATTTTTGTAAAATTGTCAAAAGTGCAATATTGAAAAGTTGTAAAAGTGCCAAAAAAATATAAAATTGAGGAAGCCCAACAGTCATGGAAATTCAAAGGGAAGTTAGAACAGTTGTAATAGGTTGGTTAAGGTTTAAAATATGTTGGAAACTTGATTGATGAAGGTTGTTGGAGGTTTTCTAAAAGATTGAATAATAAAGCTCCTATTTTCATTGAAATTATGTATCTTTTCTATTGAATATTACTGTTACAGAGTAGTTGCACGACCTGTATGGCCTGATGGTGACTCCAAATTGATTTGAATTGTTGTTTTAGTGTCATATCTATCATTTTGACTAATTTTGAGGCATTCCCATTGGGGTTGTAGAATCTTATTGAGTTTTCCCTATAGGCAGGTCTGAAACTCCAATTTTAAGGTTTTAAAGAAAAAAAATGTGATTATGACCCATTCCACTAACTGTAACTCCTGTAGATGGGTGGAATGGGACCAATATGGTAGGGTTTAGTTGATTGAATGGTTTTGGGAGTAGGATAGGTCATTTGGGGGTCTGAGCATGATGCCCTAGTTGTCAAATTTGAATGTTTTGAGTGAAATTTGATGGTTAAAGGTGGGTAGGTGAGGAAAACTCTTGGGGTAGAAAATTTTGGTGATAAATTAAGCATGCATAGGGAATTTGAAACATGTTTGATGCATTGGTGAAGTGTACAGAAATTGGAAGGTGGGATTTTTAGTAAACCCCTTTGTAACTTGCTAAAAATGAGGGTTTTGTACAAAGAGGACTTAGTAAGCAGTTCACTGACTAAAATTTGTAGATTTGGTGGTTTTACAGACTGGTAAATGACTATCCATAGGTATTTTGGGTTTGCAGATTGTTTAGAGGAGAGTTTCTTTTTAAACTAGGCCTATATGGCTTAAGGGGACAAGGTAGAATCATCAGTTTGAGTGATTTTTTCCAAAAGAGTTATATGATCTTTTGAGATATGTTTTGGTATGCCTTAAAGGGTGTCTAAAAATATAATTGGTTAATGGGTTTGAAAGTGGAGTTGTGAGATAGGTCCAAGAAACTAGGTCTACAGACCTACAAGACAAATAGTGAAGTTGTGAAGGGAATCACCCTAGTTAGGGTTTTGGAGATTGAAGGCTTGCTAAAATTAGTTGAATTTGTGATTAGTAATTGAAGGCATCCCTTCTCTGCATCACTTCTCTCTCATTGGAATTTTGGGTGGATTATTACTTTCAAAGTATTGGGAATGCTTTGCCTATTTTCTAATTGGCAGTTACAATTCTAGAAGGCTCATTTCTTGATATATTTTATACTCATTCTTAATCAATTATCAAGCTAATAATTAGTGCATTTATTTGTAGTTAATATTTTTTTTTCAATTTGTGCAATTTTGAAATTTTTAACTCTACTAGTATTCTTAGCAATATTGAAGTTGTTTAACATCGACTAATAAAGTTGTTTAGCATCAATCAATTAATATTCAA
This sequence comes from Sequoia sempervirens, assembly GCA_007258455.2. Lineage (NCBI taxonomy): Eukaryota > Viridiplantae > Streptophyta > Pinopsida > Cupressales > Cupressaceae > Sequoia > Sequoia sempervirens. Next base: position 449,870,266 of record VDFB02000015.1, on the reverse strand, counting down.
TACAAACCATGAAGGACAACAATGATCAATGCTAGGGATAACCAATTAATAAGTATACATGTGAATAAGTCAAGAATGTACATGTGAATAAGAGAAGCACAAGTACTCAAAAACACATAAGCCTTGAAGTATACACGTGAATACATAGTATATGTAAATTAGTACAAAGTATATGCATGAATACAAGGTATACACATGAAAATACGTAAGCCACAAAGTATACATTAGAATACATATAAGTCACAAAGTATACACGTAAGTTGTAAAGTATACATTTGAATACACATAACTCATATCTATTGAACCATGGATTTATAATGCAAATATGGACACCATCGATAAAAAATATTTGTATTAACCAAATATCCATGTAGGAATACATCAATATATGTCGATATAAGTATAAAATATAGGTACAAAATAGCCATATAGACTTACAAGAATGCCATATAGGCATACAATGTAAAATATATCTAATACAAAATATGTACAAAAATGCCATATAGGCATACAACAAAGGGCTCTAGAATCAAAATTCATCGCTCTCCATGCTCTCAAAATAAACTCTTGCCCTTTGCTTGTCGATCAGATGGCAATACGTCTATCACTCATTTATGTTGCAGTCGAGGAGTGTTCCTGGTGCTCCTCTTAGTTATTAGTTCTTGGTGAAGTATTATCTATTACAATAAGAAGTAAAGACATTAATATATAGAAATTACATTAAAAAAATGATATATTTAACAAAATAATCACTTACTGCCATCTACTCCATGAGGGAAATATTCAAATTCCCATGCCGAGACATGTTGAAGCCCTGTATAAACCATCCAAATAGAAATTAAACTACGAATCAATAATGCTTTGATTTTTCACTAACATCTATAACAATGAATGTAAATTGAAATTTAGTAATTTTCCTAATACCTCCCCTGTCAGAGCCATCGAGGACTCTATAGCAGATGAAACACCGATGCCCATTTTAATCTAAACATTCAGAGGTGTTTCTGCTTGCAACATCTGAAAATAAAACAAAAAATTATTCAATCACGCAAACTACAATAGCAATCCATGTCATGACTTATAATGTATGAGATAATGAACAAAATTTTGAGTACTTATTAAACTATATATTTTTGACTATCATGCTTACCATTTTCCCTATCCATATCTTATTTGAAAGCATGTTTTTTTAGGCTTTTACCTGTAGCAACAAGTCGGTGAACCATTTGATAAAATTCTTTTGTTGATATGTATGATAATTGTGGTGGCATAGAGAAGGCGGTGAACTGTTTGAAAAAATACTTCAAAGAAATGGGGTCTCATGGTGATGGAATGTCATTATAAACAAATGCACGCCATGGAATTCCATCACCATAATACCACATTTCTTTCATGATTTTTTTCAAATAATTCATTTCCTTCTCTATGGTATTATTGCTTACTATTATGCTTTGACAGAAATTTTTCCAAGCATCCATAGTTTGCTGGAAAGCACCTATTTTAGGCTTTTAGCCATAGCAGTAAGGAAGTGAGTAGTTTGATAAAATGCTTTGGTACAAATGTATGGAAAATATGGTATCATATAAAAGGTGGTGAGTTGTATGAAGAAATTCCTTGAAGAAATGTGGTCTCATGGTGATGGAATGACATTCCATCACCATGAGACTGCATTTCTTCGAGGCATTTTTTCAAACTACTAACTACCTTTTCTATGCTATTGCTTACTATTATGCTTTGATAGATTTTTTCCAAGCATCCATAGTTTGTTGGAAAGCACCTTTTAAGCTTTTAGCCATAGCAGTGAGGAAATGAACTGATTGATAAAATGCTTTGGTAGACATGTATGGAAAATGTGGTAGCATAGAAAAGGCGGTGAGTTGTTTGAAAAATTGCCTCAAAGAAATTGGGTCTCATGGTGATGGACATCACCATGAGACCACATTTCTTTGAGGATTTTTTTTCAAACAACTCATTTCCTTGTCTATGCTATTGCTTACTATTATTCATTCATATATTCCTTCCAAGCATCCATAGCATAGACAAGGCAGTGAACTGTTTGAAAAGATGCCTCAGTAAACAGTGGTCTCATGGAATTCCATGGAAAGCAAATGCAATTGGAAGCTACTCCTACTTATTACTTATGCTATGTGAAGTAATTGCATCACTGCTTATGTTGACTTTCTAAACAACTATATTGTAGATGAAATTTTTTCATCTATCAACATCTAGTTATTAGTTATGGAATGCGAAGTAATGTTTTGAGTTTGAAAGATGTGCAATGCAACGTAATCAACGATATGAATATAAACTACACAAATCTATTAAGTACAATTCATTAGTTAAACTCTTTATTCTATTACATGTGTGTAGGTTTGACTAAATCCACTTCCACTGGGAGGTGTTCCCTTGAAACCTCCAATATTAGCCTATTCAACATCCAAAATCACATATTAAAATACCATTCATAAAAAAATGTTATTAACATGTAATAAATTTATAATTGTTTACTAGTTACATACCTCAACGGTAGGTGCAATGGAAAAATAAGTAGGTGTAGGGCTAGTGTATCTAGTATCAACATTGTGACCCTACAATTTTATTAAAATCATAAAACTAAATTAGTTAATATTGCATTTCAAAATCAAAATTTAATAAATTAAATTCAATGAACATGCTAACTTTTACCTGAGTATCAATGCCATAGGCCTCATGCAAAATGTCAGCTGCCCTTGCCATCTCCATAGCTATAGATGGATCCTACATACTAGCCTCCTAAGTGTTGGTGGGGTCATATGAACAATTCACCTCACAATATTGACACAAATGGGATCGAAGCCCACCACTCAAAGACTCCCCTGGATGGCGTTGTAGAATAGGGATGCCATGTTGGATGAAACTTTGGTTCAAAGAGCTAATGTCTTGCAAATTCTCTATGTTGACACTCTCCTTCGTAATAGAAGGAATAACGATGTGCTCATGAGGTGACCTAGTGAGAGGTCGTCTCCCTTATCACATAGGATCTTGTTGTGCACTTGGTCTATCTTGAGTCAACCCCCCACCTCTCCCCTGGAAGTCCCTCATATCAAAATAATTTGGGATTTTGTTCAAGATGAACTCACAGTATGGTTTCCTAAGGAAATAATGTAGGACTTCACAATTGTTGCATGGTGGGTAATCAAAAACTATGTATGACCTATCCCAAAAAAAGTTCCTAATTTGTTGGTGGTGGCACCAATGAATAGGAAACCTCTTCGCATTGAGGGTAAGATTTGCATTTGACCGCAGGTTAGTGAATAATGAGCATAAATCACCTTTTGTAATTTTTAAATCCTTTACATCTTTATATGATAATTTATCTTGGTAATAAGCCCTAGCATCCTACCTCCTATCCTTCCAACCAATTAATTGTTTGTTGATTGAATCTACATGTTTTAACATTTCTTTCAGTGAAGTTTCCAGGGTCATTCTTTCTGCGGTTGAACTGTTTGGATTGTTCAACCTCCTAATTAAATCCTCAATTTGTTTTTTATTGTTCTCAATTTCACTCATTTTTGTTGAGTGTTAGGAGGATGTTGAGGGATTGGTGGAGGAGATTGAGGTTGTGGTTGATTAACTTGAGGATTTGTTGTTGTTGTTGTTGTGCTTGTTGAGGATTTTGTTCCGCTTGTTGTTGTTGTGCTTGTTGAGGATTTTGAGGAGGGTTTGCAGGTTGATTAACATCTCCTACAAATTCAAAAAATAAATATCAAAAAGAACCTAAAACTAACAACATCAAAACAAAAAACAAACAATCCTTACCTCCCAAACATCCTCGTCGATGTGGTGGCATCTTGATGATGAAACAAAAACTGTTGATGAAGAATTTTCAAAAAAAGCTCCTCTGAATGCGAGAGTGAAAAATTGGGGTTTTGGCTGCAGGCAAGAAAATAACACAGTCAAGTGCAAGAATGAATTCGATTTTTTTTTTTTTTTGCTTTTAATAGGTCATAAAGTGAGCACGTTATAATGCACTCGTGTTATAACATGCTCGTGTTATGGGAATGTTGTGGCCAATCCTCAGGCTCGGCACACCAAGCCATAACGCAAGCATGTTATAACACACTCACATTATAATGTGCTCGTGTTATGAGCTTTCAAAATTTTAAAAAAAAGTTGGCCACAAATTGGCTACCCATCTTTTTGCACCTGCCCTAATCCTTCATATTAAACCTTTGTAAAACTAAATTGACATACTTACTCTAGATGAATCATAACCTTCTATTTTCTCCATCTCTTGGACAATTTTCTATATGAAATCCTAGTGAATGTTTCATATTTTGGAATAAAATATTAATTTCTTTTGGCAAATCTTTCCTTTTGTTTGAAAAAATATTAATTTCATTAGTGATTTTTTTTATCACAAGAAATTTGTAGAAAATCTTGACAAATCTTGATGAAAAATAGGAAAATACATTAATTACCATGTCAAATTCTTTCTTTAAAAAAAAATTAAATTCTTATGAACAAGTAAGGGCCTAAGTGTGGTGGTGATTGACTAGCTTAAGATGTAGTGCTCATGTTTGTAATTCCTTAATTCCTTAATATTTTAAATCAAATATTAAATATTTTAAATCATCCCTAAATTCTTTTCACCACCATTGATTTTATTTATAATCTAATGATTCTAATTCTATTTCAATCCCATGGGCATTAGAGCTTTGTGAGTACATTTTGGCCTACATAATTTAACCCTAGTCATTAGATTATTAATCTTCAATGACCCAAATATAATTTTAGGATCAATGGGAATTAGAGCTATGTGGGTAAATTTTAACTCATGGAGTACAACTCCATTCATTAGATTATAAATAAAATAAATGGTGGTTATTAAAAGTTGGTGATATGGCCCTAAAGTAACCAATAACTATATAATATTATTGGTGAACTAATTTTATTTTTTACTATAAATTATAAATTTAACGTGAATCTAATCTGATTAAGTATCAAATATTTTGAAAAAAAATAGTTTAAAAATTTAATAAAATAAATGTTTTAGTGATTTAACCAGGACTAAAATAAAATTTTGTAAAAATATAGCGATTTAGGTCGCCTTACAACTTGTACTATTTGTTGGCAATATGTGTTGTCAACTTGATGTCTAGCAATATGTGTTATCCTTGTTGATGTCAACTTAATGACATCGCCATATTTGTATAGTAATGGATTGATGGTGTGAGACTAGCATTTGGGAGAGATGGTTTGACATGGATGAAGACTTGGGTTTAGCCAATTTTTGAAGCAAGTCAGCCTGGAAGACCTAGTAGATGTATTCATAGCAGTATGTCACTCTAGAAGTATGATATGCATATGATTAAGCTTGTAACATATGGGTTCATGATTTGGTTGATAAGTAAAGTCACATTGAATGATGTCTACATGTTCAAGGAGTTAGATGAATGATAATTGATTTTAGGTTCATACTTGTGCAATTGGGAAAAGTTGTCTAAGGCATAGACTACATATTTTCCTAAGTCGGTGACTATATTTTGGTCCCCACTCTACCTCATTGCATGTTTTAGTTGTGAGATTTTAAAGTTAAGTTTGGCAGCTAGAAAAGACGTTATTCCTAGAATTTCATGTCATAAACACTTCTACTTGAAAAGAGTTAGATGTAACAGTTCTCCAAATTACAGAATAATAGAGTTAAGTGTATCAGATGATCTCCTGATTGCTCTACATTCCTCTAGAGTGATAGATATGCTTGTACAAAATTAAGGATATATTTAGAGAGGTGTATGGGTTCATCCATATGTGTTTCAAATGTTTTGGTGAACTGCGGTGTTATATCTTAAGTGTTGATGTGTGACAGTTTGTCCAAAATGCTATGTTCTTGTATATTTAATAGGTTTCTTGATTCACGCTAGCATATGATGACCAAATTCTTCAGGATAAGGTTGTAAGGATGATGTTGATTACCTAAATTATTCAAATCTTGGTTTGCATGATGTTTTTGGTTTCTCCCTAGTGGTGTAAAGGTGAACAATTGATAGTTTCAGTGGTGTTGATGTTGTTTGGGCTGACATACTAGTTTCCTTCATTTGTGGTTGGTCCTAATTAGTTAATTTTGTTTTAAAGGATGTATTGTGATGTATTTGGGCCCTGATATGCCATGTGTTGTGATCCACAACTTTATAATGTATATGTTTGGAGCTAACCTATGTAATATCACATGTTTCATTTTTTAGGTCATCCCAGAGCTAACCTAATTGGTGTTTTGAGTTGTTACAGAGAGTATTTATAGAAGAATAAAATCATTTGTGAATTATATGAGATAGAGTTTGTATGTTGAATATGAAGTGTGTGAATTTAGTATGATGGAGTAATTGTGTGAAAAAGGGACTGCAACATTAACATATGTTAGATGCTTCTTTTATAGCACTTTATGTTCATGTTTTCATTGTAATTTTTATGTATCCCGCTATCAGATAGTGAGCCTCTTTAGCAGGTCCTTGTATCTTTCCCTAAGGTTGTGCACCTTAGCCTACAAGTCCATAGGTAGTGAGACTTAAAAAATAGTGTATTTTTTTAAGAAGTTAGCTTCCTATATTGTGAGTTAACTCTCACCATGGTTTTTCCCTCATTAGGTTTTCCACATGAACAATTTTGGTGTCCTTGTGTGGTGCATGTTTTCATTTTTTTTCTTTTAGTTAGTGTGATTTGACGTTTAATCTACAAATGGAGTTGTTTAAGTTTTAGTATATGTTGATTCACCTCACCTCCCTCATCATTTTAGTGTGTTCATGTTGGCATTAGATGGAGCTTGTTGGAATTGGAATTTGTGTTTTGTTGGTTGGCATTAGATTGCCATTGATGTCAACTCATGGTATACAATGTTTGTATGCAACTACAAGAACAGGTATAAGTACATAAACATCTTAGTTTACAGTTACAGTTATGTGTAGTTCATGTGATAGGAAGATGTTTGTCTGGCAATAGGAGCTTCACAGTGACCGGCCTTAAGAGAGTCAAACCAACCTTAACAACTGTTTACTATTTTAATATGCAAAAATACAACTTTGTAGCTTGGACCAAAGAGTAAAAGATGACATGGCTAAAAGTGATTGGAAGAATGGTGCCTTTGATATTATGTGTAGCTTTGGTCGATTAACTCATTGTTTATCTTGCTAGGGTTTTATGCATCCATAGATTTTTGCTAAGTGTGGCTACAGAAGATTGGATTTAGTTCTATCAGTGCTCAGAGTTTATGACAACAATAGGATAATATGCAGCGAACTTAACCTTGAGTCGAAGCTTTTGTTCAAACACCAGGTAGGGAAGTTTAAACCCTAAGTTGACACCTCACTTATGGCAAGGTGGTGATATCAGATTTTTTGCTTTGATTAAAATCTTCTTTCCTTGTGGTTTGAACAAAATATGATTCTATTCCTTATTTGGAAGAAAAGCTTCTATAGCAGCAGATTGAATGAAAATAATTTTAAATATTTTTATCTAGATTTCATACCTCTTGCAGAGGATGTTAAAGATGATGGCGATACCCTAGATTAAGTTTCTATTTATTACTAATTTGAAATCAAATTTGCAACCAATCGTTTTGTTTGGGAAAAGAAAACCATCGAAGCTACATGAATCTAATTGACTATTGTGATTAAAATACACAAGAGGCATATTTAATTTAATGGTGGCCAGTCTAAAAAGAAGTTGTTTCATCAAATCCTTTAGTTGCTCTAGAAAAGCATTAAATTCTGCTAATGGAAGAACAAGAAAAAGGATAAGATTTAGGCTTTTAATCTTTTTATAATCATTGCGGATTGATAAAGAATGTTAGGGAAGATTCAAAACTTGAGATGACTAAGATAAGATGGCTCGAATTAACAAAAAGACTGCTACAAGAATATATCAAAAATCTGCAGATATATTGCTACAGAAAAGTCAGAAAGTTATTGACAGAAAATTGTAGATTTGTTTGTTTCTAGATTAGGGCTACAAATTTTCTCTTTGAACTTCAGGAGTGATTTATTAAAAAGATTATTATTCATTTGAAAAGTTGCCTCTATGTGTGTGAGAGTAGAAAGGGTAAGAGTGGAGAGCAAAGAGGTGTGAGAAGGGTTTAGATGACTCTATAAAAATAGAGTATGCATATTTTTCTAAGTGTAGAATGTTTTCATTTGCTGCATAAGTGAAAGAAGACATATGTTAGTTTTGTAGAGACTTATTATGTGGATGTAGAAGAGATCACAGAGGTTTGTGTGAAGCTGAAAATAGAACTGAAAGAAGGCATTCAAGAGTATTTGCAAATATAGTTAATGGTCGAAGACTAGAAGTTGTTTGAAGGCAACAAAATCTTTAAAGTCTTCATATGTGCAGAAGTCTATATGAGTTACAAAATCTTATTTGTAACATGATACTGAAAGTGTAATAATAAATCTCTTATTGTAAACTCATCTGAGTGGGTGCTCAGATTAGGGGTAGGAGCTCCTTTGAGTTGGTGCTCATAAACTTGGAATTGGTGTTCCATTGGGTTGGTGCCCATACCTTGTAACATAAGACATTTTCATTGTGAGGCTAGATTGGAGTAGTAGCCTCCAATAGCTATTCTCACCAAGGATTTTTCCCATCTTGGGTTTTTCCTTGTGCATCTTATGTTGTGGGATTCACTTTGTGTGATTGGCTAAGTTACCTTTCTTATGCTCTTAGTTTATGCTTTTAAATTTCATTATCACATTGCTTAGAAAGTTAAAAAATTTAGTCCACTGATTCACCCCCCTCTCAGTGGTCTTTGTATTCCTTCAATTGGTATTAGAGCATTAGTTTCCCTGTTAGAAAGATTTCTCTAGCTTGGGTATATTTTGGTTTGTGAACACAATGTCTAAGCATGAATCCTCCTCTATGAAAGTACCTATGTTTGATGGCACTAACTATGCCTTTTGGAGTAGAATAATGGAAACCTACTTGTCCTCCTTAGGTTGTGATGTATGGTTGATGGTAAAAAATGGTTACAATGTTCCCCAAACTCCTCAAACTGATCCTAATGCTAAAAAGGAATATGAGTTCAATGCCAAGGCGAAGCATGCTATCCTTAGTGGATTGTCTAATACTGAGTTTGTCAAAGTTATGCACAACAAATATGGAAAACAAACATGGGATAAACTTCAAAAGATTTATGAAGGTGGTGAGAATGTGAAATAAGTTAAGTTACAAAATCTTAGAGCTCTTTTTGAAGGCTTAAAGATGAGAGAAGATGAAAAGATTGATGATTACTTACTAAGAGTAGATGAGATTGTTAATGTTGTAAGAGTACTTGGAGAAGAAATTGAAGACAATGTAATTGTTAAGAAAGTTTTGAGGTCATTAACAACAAAATATGATACTAAAGTTTTTTCCATAGAAGAAGCTAAAGACATTAAAACTTTCTCTATGGATGAATTATTTGGTTCATTATTAGCCTATGAAATGAGGACTATGAGTGTTGAACCTTCTAAGAGAGAAGTTTCCTTCAACTTGGTGAAGAAAGGAAAAGAAGTAGCTGCAAATGTTGATCAAGAAGATCTTGACAATGTTGAAGAAAATTTTGTCAAGAAACTGAAGAAAGGATCAGGCAAGTACAAGGACAAATTGCCCTTTAAGTGTTTCAATTGTGGAAAGATTGGACATTTTTTTGCTAAGTGTCGTTATGAGAAGAAGGAAGAAAACACTGAAGAAACTAATAAGTTTAGACCTAAGAAGTTCTACAAGTCCAAGAAGAAAAAATTCCAAAGGAAGATAAGTCTTCTCACTGTTGAAAGTGAAATATTAGATGATGAAAGTGATTCAGCTGAAGACTCTAGTGAAGATGAGAAAGAGGTTAATATCTTCATGGCTCAAGAAGTTCTGAATGACAAGAAAACTTCAAAGATTGAAAATAATACGCAATCTGAAAATACAAAATCAATTGATAGTGATGACAAAGATGAAGTTGATGTTGAGGTTGATCTTGGAGAGCTGATTTCTACTCTTGATGAACTAGACAAGTTGAAGAAAGATCATACCAAGTTAAAGAGAAGTACATTAAAAGAACAAGACTGGTTAGAAAAGAGTATTGTCACTCTAAAGACAGTTGGAAGAACCGCAGAGAATGGGTGAAGTTTTGAAATCCGAAGTTGAAGCCAAGCAAAAAGAATGTCATGTGTTGGAACAAGAGGTAGTGACTTTGAGGAAAGAGTTGGAAACTTGTCAAGAAGATTTGAAGTTGAGAATGAAAAATGAGTGCAACACTAATGCACTAAATGATATACTTGGTAAGCATAAAAAGAACAAAGATTATAGTGGTGTTGGCTATGAACATGGTGAGAGCTCAAATATGGGTGAAAAACCCAAGAAGAAGATTGTTTTCACTGTTGCCACAAGTGAAAATGTTGTTTCCCTAAGAGATAGTGATGAGGTTGCCCCAAAGAATAACACCCCAAGAGATGGTATTGATGATGCAACAAAAGAAAATGTTGCTATGCCAAGAGATAGTGTTGCTGCCCCAAAGGATAACGTTGTTGTCCTACAAGTTAATGCTACTACCCCAAGAATGAGAAGGTCTATTGTTGCCATGGAAACAACTATAAATTTTTCTTAGTATAATAATTGGTATATGCCTAAGTTTTATGGTTATTGTTTCAAATGTAATGATTTTGGTCATAAATTTATTCATTGAAAAGTGGTGAAAAGAGCAGCTCCAAATTTCATGAGCAAAAATCCTTTTGCACCATTGAGAGATTTGGATATAGAGTGTTATAATTGCAATAATCTGGGACATAGAAGTACAAATTGTAAAAGTTTAATTCATCCAATAAAAGATTCAACTTTCCTATGTTCAATGAGGAGATTGAATTCTATTATTGGCATAACTATGGACACACAACAAAGTTTTGTAGAGCAAGATCTACTAAACTTGAGAAGAATGTAGTTGTTGCCCCCAAGAACAAAAATGAAGAAAAATTAACAGAAAAGAAGATTGAAACCAAACAAGAATGGAAAGAAGTGAGTCAAGACAAAGTTCAATCAAGCATGTTAGTAAAAACAACATTACACGCAAAGAAGAAAAATATGTGGGTGATAGATAGTGGTTGCTCCAACCACACAACTGGCGATAGGAACAAGTTTAAACAACTAGAAGATTGGAATGATGGTTCGGTTAAGCTTGGTAATAACTCCTCAATCAAGATAAAAGGTAAAGGAACCTTAAGCATGGATGGGAAACTACTAACAAAGGATGTATATTATGTTGAAGGGCTAAAACACAACTTACTTAGTGTAAGTCAAATGTGTGACAACGATTATAAGTTTTCATTTGATTCCAAAGGATGTGAAATCAGGAAATAGAGCAATGGAAGATTAGTTGTTGAAGGTAAGGGAAGTAATGGAAATTTCTACAAATTGAAAGAATGTCATGAAGCTCAATGTATGATTAAACATGTGGATGATAGTTGGTTATGGCATAGGAGGTTAGGTCACATAAATTTTGACAACCTTGTCAAAGTTGGCTCAAAAGGTTATGTGAGACACATGCCAAAGATAACTAAACCAACAAACACTATTTGTGATGAATGTCAAAAAGGGAATCAAACTAAAGTTAGTTTCAAGACTAAAGAGTACTCAACCACAAGGTCACTTGAGTTAGTACATACAGATTTATGTGGTCCTACAAGGACAAGATCTTTAAATGGTGACAAATACTTTATGTTACTGATAGATAACTACTATAGGATAACTTGGGTAACCTTCCTACAAGATAAGTCACAAGAATTTGAAAGGTTCAAAGTATTCAGAAAAATGGCTGAAAAAGAAAGTGGTTTAAAGCTGAAATGTTTAAGATCAGACTGTGGTGGAGAATTTACATCAAATCAGTTTGAAGACTATTGTGAACATCATGGGATTAGAAGACAATATTCTACTACTCGAACACCCCAACAAAATGGAGTTGTTGAGAGGAAGAATAGGACTATGAAATAAATGGCAAGAACTATGCTTAATGAGTCAAATCTACTAGATGTTTATTGGAAAGAGGTTGTTCATACAACAATATACACACTAAACAGAGCCCAGCTAAGAGTGCACAACAAAAGGACACGTTATGAGCTATGGTATGGTAAGAAGCCTTCTGTCAAATATTTCAAAGTTTTTGGTAGTAAGTGTTTCATTAAGAAATATGATGATGGGCTTGGTAGTTTTGATGCAAGATGTGATAATGGAATATTATTAGGATACTCAACTCATAGTAAGGCATATAAATGTTTCAACAAATTCCTCAAGAGAATAGTTGAGTGTGTACATGTGAGAATAGATGATTATTTGCAGCAGTCAAGGAAAAAATTAGAAAATCAAATTGAAGAACATCATAATGAAGGTGACAAGCAATCAAAAAATGAAGTAGTAGAAAAACCTCCAAACAAACCCCCTAGCAAGTATGTTCAGAAGTACCACCATGAAGATCAAATTATTGGAAGCAAAAATAGTGGTGTGCAAACAAGAAGAAGACATGTTGGGAATAATGATCAAGTCAACTTGTGTCTTCTAACTAAAATAGAACCAAAGATTTACAATGAAGCCAACAAAAGTGAAGATTGGATAAAGGCTATGAAAGAAGTGCTACAATAGATTGAAAGAAACAAAACATGGGATTTAGTTCCAAGGCCAGCTGATAAGAACATTATTGGCACAAAATGGGTCTACAGAAACAAAGTAAATGAAGAAGGTAAAGTGAGCTAGACTAGTATGCAAGGGATATTCTCAAGTTGAGGGCATAGATTTTGAGGAAACTTTTTCCCCAGTTGCAAGACAAGTGGCTATTAGAATGTTCTTAGCATTCTCAACATATAAGAACTACAAGGTTTATCAAATAGATGTTAAATCCACATTCTTGAATGGTAACCTTGATGAGGAAGTCTACATGGAGCAACCTAAAGGGTTTGAGTCACTTGAAAAAGGAGATTATGTATGCAGATTGAGAAAAGCTCTATATGGATTAAAACAAGCAACTAGAGCATGGTACTCTAGATTGGACATCTATTTGCATTAGTAAGGATTCAAAAGAGGATGTGTTGACAACAATCTCTACATCAAAATGGAAGGTAATAATATGATTATCATTGTTGTTTATGTAGATGATATCATCTTTGTTGGAAGTCATGATGATTTGTGCAGGAAATTTGTTGATCAAATGCAACAAGAATTTGAAATGTCAATGATAGGTAAGTTGTCCTACTTTCTTGGTTTGCAAATTTCACAACTAGACAAAGGAATTTTTATTTTACAAATCAAGCATGCTAAAAACATGTTGAAAAGGTTTCAAATGGATGATTGTAAGCCTGTTAGTACACCTCTGGTGACTGGGTGTAAGTTGTCCAAGAATGATGATTCACCAAATGTTGATCAAACCATGTTTAGATCCATAATTGGTAGTCTATTGTACCTTACTACCTCTAGACCAGATATTGTACAAGAGGTTTGTATGGTAGCTAGATTTCAAGCTTCTCCAAAGCAATCTCATTTGAATGATGTAAGAAGAATTTTTAGATATTTGCAAGGTAGTTTGACCTATGGTTTATGGTATGCTAAACATGATGACTTCACTTTGCAAACTTACACAGATGCAAATTACGATGGGTGCATAGATGACAGGAAGAGCATGAGTGGAGGTGTTTTCTTCCTTGGTGGTAGATTGGTCTCTTGGAATAGTGAAAAACAAGAATCTATTTCACTTTCTATAGCTGAAGCAGAATACATAGCTGCTACCTCATGTTTCTCTCAAGTTCTCTGGATGAAACAAACACTAAAAGATATTCAGGTAGAATATTCAGAACCTATTTCCATTATGTGTGACAATTCTAGTGCAATCAATATCTCTAAAAATCTAGTTATGCACTCACGAACCAAACACATAGCTATTAAATACCATTTATTGAGAGAAAAAGTGAGTGAAAAAGAAGTTCAACTTGAGTATGTGAATACTGGTGAGAAAATAGTTGATATTCTTACTAAACCATTGCCCAAAGAGACATTTGAGTATTTGAGAATGAGATTTGGAGTTGGATCTGGAAGTTGATGTTTCAAGGGGAGCTTATTGTATTTCATCTTACATCCCTGAGTTTGTTCTACTCCAAGGGGGTAGAAGTGTCTAGTGTGAAGTTCAAGAAGTGTTGGTTCTTAAAGGAGAGATGGTTGCTACTCTACCAGTAATTTTTGTTGTTTGTTTCCCTTTACATGTTTCTTAAGAAAGAGGATTATTGTTGTCCAAGATTATTGTTTCTCTTTATGTTGGGCCATGCATTATCTTTTGTTTAAATGCAACATATGCACCTTGTTATGTTCATGACAGGGGGAGACAATTTGAACATGGTGTGTTCAATTAGCTATCTATTCAGTTTTATGCCATAGGGGGAGAAGATGGTCTGAAAGTTATGCAAGCACAGTGAAATATGATCTAAAAGTGATCTTTATGTCACCTTTTGCCATTGTTGTCAAAGGTGGAGAAAGAATCTTGAAGGTGAAGTTGTGAAGTTTATCTAGATGATGTGTAGATCAAACTTCAGTTGGTATCATAATGAACATCAATTGGTAGCATAATGATTCAATTGGTTGACATCAATGCCGAAGGGGGAGATTGTTGGCATTAGATTGCCATTGATGTCAACTCATGGTATATAATATTTGTATGCAACTATAGGAACATGTATAGCTACAAAAAAATCTCAGTTTGTAGTTACAGTTATGTGCAATTAATGGGATAGGAAGATGTCTTCCTGGCAATAGGAGCTTCATAGTAACCGACCTTAACAGAGTCAAACCGACCTTAACAGCTGGTTTCTATTTTAATATGCAAAAATCCAACTTTGCAACTTAGACCAATGAGTAAAAGCTAACATGGCTAAAGGTGATTGGAAGAATGATGACTTTGAGATTATGTGTAGCTTTGGTCGATTAACTCATTATTTATCCTGCTAGGGTTTTATGCATTCATAGATTTTTGCTAAGTGCTGCTACAAAAGATTGGATTTACTTTTGTCAGTGCTCAAAGTTTATGACATCTATAGGATAATATGCAACCGATTTAACCTTGAGTCAAAGCTTTTGTTCAAACACTAGGTAGGGAAGTTTAAACCCTAATTCGACACCTCACTTATGGCAAGGCAGTGATATCATATTTTTTCCTTTATTAAAATCTTCTTTCCTTGTGGTTAAAAAAAAATCTGATTCTATTCCTTGCTTGGCGGAAAAGCTTTTGTAGTAGTAGATTGAATGAAAATAATTTTAAATATTTTTATCTAGATTTCATACCTCTTGTAGAGGTTGTTAAAGATGACGGTGATACCCTAGATTAAGTTTCTATTTATTACTAATTTGAAATCAGATTTGCAAGCAGTCCTTTTTTTTGGGAAAAGTAAACCATCGAAGCTATAGGAATCTGATTGATTGTTGTGACTAAAATACATAAGAGGCATAGTTCATTTAATAACGACCAATCTAAAAAGAATTTGTTGCATCGAATCCTTCAGTTGCTCTAGAAAAGCAATAAATTTTGTTGATGGAAGAACAGGAAAAAGAATAAGATTTAGGCTTTTAATCTTTTATAATCACTACAGATTGATAAAGAAAGTTAGGGAAGATTCAGAACTTGAGATGACTGAGATAAGATGGCTCAAATTAATAGAAATACTACTATAGTAATATATCAGAAATCTATAGACAAATTGCTACAAAAAAGTCAGAAAGTTACTAACAAAAAATTATAGATTTATTTGTTTCTAGATTAGGGCTAAAATTTTTCTCTTTGAACTTCATAAGTGATTTATAGAAAAGATTATTATTCATTTGAAATGTTTCCTCTATGTGTGTGAGAGTAGAAAGGGTAAGAGTGAAGAGCAGAGAGGTGTGAGAAGAGTTTAGATGACTCTGTAAAAACACAGTATGCATATTTTTCTGAGTGTAGAATGTTTTTATTTGTTGCAGAATTGTAAGAAGACATATGTTAGTTTTGTAGAGACTTATTATGTGGATGTAGAAGAGATCACATAATTTTGTGTGAAGTTGAAAACATAACAAAAAGATGACATTCAAGAGTATTTGCAGAGACAGTTAATGGTTGAAGACTAGAAGTTGTTTGAAGGCAACAAAATCTTTAAAGTCTACATATGTGCAGAAGTCTATGAGTTACAAAATATTATTTGTAACATGATACTGAAAGTGTAATAATAAATCTCTTATTGTAAAATCATCTAAGTGGGTGCTCAAATTAGGGGTAGGAGCTCCTTTGATTTGGTGCTCATAAACTTGGAATTGGTGTTCCATTAGGTTGGTGCCCATACATTGTAACAAAAGACATTTTCATTGTGAGGTTGGATTGGAGCAGTAACCTCCATCAACTATTCTCATTGAGGTTTTTTCCCATCTTGGGTTTTTCCTTGTACATCTTGTGTTGTGGGATGCACTTTATGTGATTGGTTGAGTTACCTTTCTTATGCTCTTAGTTTATGTTTTAAAGTTCATTATCACATTGCTTAGAAAGTTAAAATTTGTAGTCCACTGATTCACCCCCCTCTTAGTGGTTTTTGTGTTCCTTCAGCTCAACAATTGGTATTAGAGCCAAGTGCCTCTGAGAAGCCTAACAACTAAGATATATCTTGCACTTAAACACATGGGATATAAAGCAATGAAGTAACTAGATGCTCCACAACCTAGTATCACTTGCTAAAACTACAATAAACTAGGACACATTGCAAGGTTTTGCAAGTGAAAGAATGTAAGACCTTCTGCTCCTCAAAAGAAGAATGACACTAATCAAAAAAAGAAGGAAATAAACAAGATATGATAGAAGAAGGAAGAAAGTGAAGTAAAGAATGAATCCTTACCTTTGTCTTGTACAAATGGATCCTCTGGTAACTAGAAGAAAGTATTGTCTCAGGGGAGTTGCAATTGTAAATATTTTCAAACCCCTATAATGCATAAGATGTTGGAGTCTTCAACATAATAGTTAATGGTGACTTGGATATGTCTGGCTAGTGATATTATGGCATTTTCTCAAGGTTTCAGAGCAAATACACTCTCTACAAAAGATTGATGAATGATCATGGATCTTGATGATATCACAGGACACTGGAAAAGTTGTTTGTGTCAAAAACAAAATGCATTTAATATGAGAAACTAGGGTAGGTGTGAAGAGTATTTAATCCCTACTTGATAAAATTTGATCTCGTTCAAATGATATCAAGTGTGTGCAAGAGCTAAGGAAGTGAAGAAGGTTTTCAATGAATTTGCATGCAAACCCTAATGGTAGTATTCAAAGGTATTTCTTAGATTTTCTTGAAAAACCCTAGTTTCAAAAAATGTTATCATGGCTACACCAATAGTTATTGATGTTGTTGAGAAGCCAATGCCAAAATTTAAGAAACATCCATACATATCTATTGCAACCAACAAGGATGGAACATTTTCTCATGTTTTGATCAATGTGCTTCATAGTGAAGATATCTGCATCTATATTCACTCACAACTAAATGAGTCAAATCATCTAAAGTTGGAAGATTTTTGAAGCAATTATATCTTGGGTGATGATTTTTAGCTCAATTCAGATTATGCAAATGTAGAGGTGAAACAATTAGATGTGTGGAAGGGTTTCCCCAACTTTTGCTATGAAGATGAATGGGTCAGAATTTCCTTGAGTCGGATCCATAAAGATATATTTTTGCTTGATCAACCCTACCTAATAACAAAGGAGGATATCAAGGCTATGACTAGGTTATGCTCCACTGGACTGGTGTCAACACTGAAATCCAAGAATGAGAAGAGTAAAGCATAGGGTAAATTGATAAAAGAACCCTATTTGTGGACATATTTGACCTAGGGGTTGAGTGCCACGATGGTATCACATACAAGGTTTATTACATGAAGTGTAACAACCCTCTTCTTAATACTCAAGTAATCTCAAGAATTTACTAGAAGGTAAATCAACTTAGTAAACATGAGAGAGAATTTTTTTTTTTTTTTAAGGAAAACATTTGCATAAGCACAAGAATAAAGTACAACTTTTCCAGATAAATTCAAACTTGAATTCACATGTAATCATAACTAGAATCAAGCTAATTCCTTACAAATTCATTTATATCACATAAAATAAATTTGGCATAAAGAATAGTTTTACCTCATAGATTTTTCTATCATAAGCCAGAACATGGAGTTCACTGCATCTGGAATGTCGATCACTATCTTCACAAGCCTCAGAAAGTCTATTGTTACAGAGGGAGAGCATCATCCGAGCGCTTTTCCTCCAACCACGGACTCAAGTGGTCCCCCGCGCACTTCCAAACTGGAAGTAACCCGGCCCTTCTCGAAGAGTATAGATATAAGGAACTCCGCTTTCACCATCTGAAGTGTATGATGTGTACTACAAAACTCAATCGAATACAACTCTAGATCCCTTCTAGCTAAGTATGATCATTCTGATTGGTCATTCCATCTAGACACACACCTCTGACTCATCTTAGAACTATCTCATCCTATAGTTTTTCTTACTTTATTTGGTACTCTAGACTCAAACTAGTCATTATAGAAAATCCATTCTAGTCAATCTGACTTAGAACTAATCCTTAATCTAGGATATTCATTCAATGTAAAGATTTAGGTATTTCAACCCTTTTAAGAGTCCCTTATTGCATCCTTGCAATATCTAGGGTTTATGACTTCCTGTCATTTTACTCTCAAGATTCAATACCCAACATCTTGATGCGTTAAATCGAGTTTCGTCATTATCGTAGAATCTCTTAAGGTATTATAAAGACTTCTTGTCTTGATCTATGGTTTTCTTCGACCTTTCACTATCAATCAATATATAAGTTCAATTTCATATCCGACATAAGAGTTATAGATGTTCTATATCCTTCTTGTTTCAATACTAGGGTTTAGCTTCTCTAACCCAATGCATGGAAATATCAACATCCTTGATTCTCCCAAGGTAATAACATAAGTATAACTAATCATAAGAACCAAATGCTTTTAGTCTTTCCTAGACCACTTGGCATTGTTTGAGTTCACACTATACGTACATGAACAAACATAATTTTCAAGGTTTTCCCTCACCAATATAATATCAAGGAAATACTAACATTTCATATCAATGATCTTGATCTAAGTTAATCTTTCAAGCCTTAAAAAGATTTGACTTATAAAAAAATAATGATCTATTTTCGACCCCTTGGTCTATTTGAGTCTACTGACTTTCTACATAGGTTAAGTTATGAACCCATATATAACCTCCTTTATTACTTAAACATTCATCAATCACTAAAGTTTACCACCATCATATTGAATTAAGTTATGAATCCCTCCTTTTGTCTCACCTTGAGGTAAATCATTCCAGCGATACCCAATCTTGGGCTATCTTCATCTTTTGTGCACTTAGCACTAACATAAGTTCTATTGAACAAGAACTATGAGATTTCCATCCTTGCATTGCCTAGTTTACTCCCTCTCCCGAGATAACACAACATAAGTGATAGTCATTAATTGAAAGGCTATTAAAATGTCCACACCCTTGGCTTGCCTATTCTCCTGGTTTAATTTACAAAAGACATGCAAGACTCAATTTCGCATAAGGAACATATCAAGAAGATAACACTCCTCTACTTCATTATAAGAGAAGCTTTCTCAAGCTTGGTTAAATGTCCAAACTCGACTATGCCAAGGAGGGTTTGAGGTATCATACTATAACTACCTTTAAGCATCTAAATCATTCCAAGGCAATCAAGAATAAAACTTTCTCATCATGGAGATTTAAAGAAATCTAATAATGATTCATGATTGAGTTGGGTTAAGGCATAACTATCGCATTACCAGTTTTAATAAACCATTATCTTCACAGCGTATATATACATACGTACAAGGAAAAGACTATTCCCATACTAAAGAAAAGAAAGACTTCTTACCTTTAAGATGGCTATTTGGATATTGAGCTTACATGGCTAGATCTTTGCCAATTGCCTAAAGAATATTTGCCATTTTCTGAAGTAGCTGTTCTTATCCTGTTAGTTTCCCTCCAAGAAAAATCACCTCATGGAACGAGCGCCATAGCAAGATTACAATGGATCAAATCATTTAAGACATATTTCTTGCTTCCGGATTTGATATTTACTATCACAATGCCAACTGCCAAAAGAGAAAAGATGTAGAGGTTCTTTGAGCTCATAGAAGAGGCTTATGTTAATGAAGGTCGTAGTATATTTACTGAATGACGCTTGAAAGATATAGGCCTTCATAAAGACCAGCAACGGCCACTCAAGGCTCTGAGTGGATCCAAATAATATTTAGAGCATGAGACTTTAGTTCTCTTCACCGCCTCACACCCCAAATTATTAGTTTTCAGACGTTAACTCCTGTATTGAAATGTAGATACAGACGCAATGCTTCCAGCATATGCTATGTTTCATATCTCTTTCATCCTCCAGCTCCCGCTCTACCAGAATGATACCTCCTAAAATGCTTCCCTTCCTAAAGTTACCACGCTCCTCGCATTTCCCAAAGCTGGTGACTGCTTACCAACACAGTTAAGTGCATGAGAGTCCTATTTCTCTTCTCCCCCTCCATAGTTCTACCCCCGCCGTCCTCTTCATAACTACCCGTTTCTTTTGTTATCAAAACAATTAGGAAATGGTTGCCAAGAATTGGTTAATACGCTCCTGCCATCATCCCTTCATATCAACGCTGTCTCTTCCATTCCTCGCTCCACTCCTACTCGATTCCACATAGACAAAGGAAAAAGAAGCCAGAAACCGTTATCCTAACGGTTATTTATTCGTTCCCAGGATAATTCCCAGCAAGAATGGTTAAAAGTAATTATTTATCACTTCACAAATCGTGGAGATAGCCACGACTCCGTCATGATAACACTTTAAGTTTGCGCATTTCCTAAGTGTATGCCACCCTCAAGCATTATGACGTGGCCTTGAAATAGCTTTTTCAAAAGCATTTCCATTGAATTGAAACTTCTATCACCTTTAGTGGCTCAAAAGGGCTTTACGTTCACATTTAGACATTAGTAAATATATATATATATATATACTTACTACCATAACATTCAATTAAGCTCCTCATTAAAGGGTTGATCAATTCAAATATGAGTTGTCCCTCTTTTATTAAGAGTTGATCCGTCAAAATAACTTATACATGTGTGTATGTACCCATACGTACTTGAATGTAAATGTTTGTACGTTGACAATATCTATGTATTTTTATGCATATATGCATCCATGCACCCATCTATATGTGTACATAAGCTTGCCTTATCCCACATATACCGACATTCATATATTCATTTGTTTAATATTTTAAAAAGAGTAAATAACCCTTATGAGAATCATATCAACACAAAGGTCGACCAAACAAGTACTATTGACAAGCCTCTAAACACGTTAAACAACATGCACTAGACATTAAATGACATCGACAACTTGTTGAGTCGAGAAGTAAACTTAGACCAAGAGAGTTGAGTATCACTCCCCCGACTCAAGTAGGTTCGACCAATTTGCGCCTACACAAGACTTAAGATGGCTTGAAACTATCATTTTCCTTATATCTATTCCCTTCTCTCTGATGATGCTCTCCCTCCTTTTTTCGGAGGGCGGAAACTGTTCCTTGAATGTGACTTGCATTCACCAACTCAAGATTAGTGTATTATTAATCATTTCATAATCCTTATATGAAATCATCACACCTTGACAAATTTTGAACACATGTCAATTTTAGTCAAATAAACCTAACTCATGAAAACATTGATTTTTCCTAACATTAAATCATTGAGTCATGCGTAAGAATCTACTATTTACTTCAAAAGTAAAAAGTAAAACATAGTTAAAGTTGGGTGGGATAAAATGTTAGGTTTTTTCTACCACCACCACCATCTACATTGTTCATCAAGTGGTGAAGGAAGAAAAGGACTATGATCTTTGTGAGCTCTTATGAAAAATTGTTGGAGAATTTGCAGAGAACCAAGGATTCACACTATAATTTTTGGTATGGCACTCTGATTATTTTCCTTATGTTTTATTTCATGAAGGAATTGGTTGTTTTGAATAATGTTCTCTAGGAAAGGGATATTCCTATTGCTCATCAGATTAGGGACCACATGCATAGATTTCTAGACACCAAACAATGTGATACAATGTTTTGGGGATTCTTCAAAATATTCCAAAATGAAATGCAAAAGATGGATAGGATACCCTCACAAGTTGTAGAGAGATACAAGAATGATATCACTTTTTATGGTGGATAAAGATAATTGTTATATGGATGCAATTGAACCAAGAACTTCATGGATAACAAAGCTACCCTATGAGGTCTTCAAACTTGACTGGATTGCATATGTTGGCATTTTGCTCAGAAAACCTAGGGATCCCACTATTGATAGGTTTGGTGTGTATGATGAGACAACCAACAAATTAATCAAGAAGAAGGTATAGGAAAAGGTGGAGAATATGGAAAATATTGAGAAGATGGTGGAAATGTTGGAAAGGATGTTTGGCACTCCTGAGGGTTCTGTGGTAATATCAAAAACTACTTTTGCCACTCCACAAGCATTTGAAGAACAAGTAGGTTTGTCTCTGGAACTGCTACTCCTCAAATTTTAGACCTATGCAACCGCCTCCTAGCAAAAGGAGAGCTGATACTTCAATATCAATGCAAACTAAGACTGTAGAGATGAAGAAACCAAGACCTAAGCAATAAGAAAAAAGGGAAAAGATTAATCTTGTGAATGTGGATGTTGATGAAGTGGAAGAAGAAGAAGTATAATACTTTGTGTTAAGGAGAAGAGAGAAAAGAACAAGACAAGGAGAAGAAGAAGAAATATCCTTGCAAAAAAGGAAAGGAAAGGAGATTGTTGAGGAAAAGACTGAGAAGACTCCTAAAGTCAAACATGACCCTCTAGATTTTGATGCAATATTTAATGGAATTATTAAATATGGTTTATTGAATGATACAATGGAGTTGCAACTAGATGTTCCTCTAGAGGATAAGAATACAATTGAAAAAGAAGTCATTGAATATATGTTGAAGCAGAACATTCCCTTCAGTGACATTGTAGATAAAGCTCCAAATAGCCTAGCCGAGGCTTTAAGACAAAGAAGAGAAGATTCCATTAAGGCTGATGAAGAGATAAAATTACAAGCAATTGACAATGTTGGGATCTTTGTTTCCCATCAAGAAAAGGAGAAGATAGTTTGAAGACAAACTAAGGAGATTCGCACCAAGAGAAGAATAGATCTTCTAATGTGCATGGATGAAGACATCAAAAGGAAGATTCAAAGTGAAACTAAAGATGCTACAAAGAAAATCATTGATGAATTCCAAAGTGAAGTTGATGTTGGTTCACAGGAGCCTCCAAAAAATCATGACTCTAATGTTGAAGTAAATGAACAAGTGCCTCCAGATGAACAAGAAACTAAAAATATGCCTCCTTCAGATAATACAAATGTGTAAGATATATCTAGTCAGCAAGAAGTACAAGGACCCTCTAGGCAACAAGAAGGAGAAAATTTCTTCGGTGTGCATGATAAACATGAAGTCTCTAGTATGGAGATAGAAAAGGAAAAATAAAAAGAGAAGGAGAAGGAGAATGATGAGCAGAAGAAAGAGGATAATTATAAGAAAGTTCAAGATGCAATGGAGAAGAAAGTTGAGAAGCAAGATGCTTCTATGGATATAGGTCAAGGTTCTTCATCATCAGATTGTTTTAATAACCTACTAACTTTGCAAATGCATTTTCAACATGTGGTGACACCCAAACTTCTACAATTTCCTACTCATGAAGGACAAGTTGACTTGTCAAATATTTCTCCCATTCAGAAGTTGCAACTTGGTGATAACTTGCATGCTTCAACAAGGAAAGAGGTTCTATAAGAACATTTTAAGAAGATTGAAATATTAGATGATGTTGTAAAGGTAATTCAAGAAGGTTTACCAGAGGTATTAAACATAGATTCTTCCTTGCCTCCAAAATAGAAATTGAAGCTTTTGATGGATTCTTTTAAGGATCATTCTTCACACATTAGCAGAAGGTAGAGCAAGAGGCCTTGAGGAAGATAACTGATAAGAGAATGGTTGAAGCATCTAACTGATGTGCTAGTACACACAATAAATTACATGAAGACATAAAAATGTTTAAGGATTATGTTGATGAAGTCACTGCACTTCATCAATTTTGTTTGAAATAGCCTAATTCCACTAAAAGAATCAAGGATCAGATTGACTCCATTGAGCCATAGATCACTCAAATGGCTGAAATATATGATTTTTCAAAAGATAAGGATGAATCCGCTAGAGCACAAATAGAAAATATTCATTTGTAGTTGTCATTGCTTTTGGACCAAAGAGAGCAGATAAAGAAATAATTTAGCCCATTAAGAGAAGTAGTTAATGTGAGGCTTGTATAATTATCTGAGTTGTTGATTGAAGCAGAGTGGTTTGATCACAAAATGAAGGCTCCTAATAGTATGGATGAAGTTGAGGATCTATTCATATAGTTTAAATTCCAAAATCATATTCTTACCTCAACAAAAGCAAATTGGGATGCAAATCGGGTGCACCTTAAGGTAATTCACAAGAACATTCTACCTTCTAAGGAAGTTGCAAAGGTGTAAATAAGACAATTTTTTCTTTGTATAGTTTTGTAGAGGATTGTAGTATCATTTTTGTTTTTTATTGAAAATATTTTACACATAGCATTAGTTTTGGGGCATCTCCATCTTAGGGGAAGATTTTTGGTAAGAATCATACAATCAGTGGGAGTACATGTGCAAAATTATTTTTGGGGTTTTCATAAGGAGACTTTATGCCCTTTTTCCTTAATGTTAAAGGGGGAGTGAGTACAGATAAAGGGGAGAGAAAATTGTAAATAAATATGTGTTACCATCAATGACAAAGGGGGAGATTGTTGGCAATATGTGTTTTCATTGATGTCAACTTGATGTCTGGCAATATGTGTTGTCCTTGTTGATGTAAACTTAATGACAGTGTCATATTTGTATAGTAATGGATTGATGGTGTGAGACCAACATTTGGGAGAGATGGTTTGACATGGATGAAGAGTTGGGTTCAACCAATGTTTGAGGCAAGTCAATCTAGAAGACCCAACAGATGTATTCATAGCAGTATGTCAGTTTGAAAGTATGATATGTATATGATTAAGCTTGTAACACATTGGTTCATCATTTGGTTGATAAGTAAAGTCACATTGAATAATGTCTACATGTTCAAGGAGTTAGATGAATGCCAATTGAGTTTGGGTTCATACTTGTGCAATTGGGAAAAAATGTCTAAGGCATAGACTACATATTTTCCTAAGTCAACGACTCTATATTTTGGTCCACACTCTACCACATTGCATGTTCTAGTTGTGCGATTTCGAAGTTAAGTTTGGAAGCTAGCAAAGAGGTTATTCCTAGAATTTCATGTCATGGACACTTCTACAACAAGAGTTAGATGTAATAGTTCTTTGAATTGCATAATAATAGAATTAAGTGTCTTAGATGCTCTCTATATTGCTCTACATTCCTCTAGAGTGATAGATATAGTTGTGCATACTTGAGGATATGTCAGAGAGGTGTATGGGTTCATCCATATGTGTTTCAAATATTTTGGTGAACTACAGTGCTATATCTTAAGTGTTGATGTATCATAGTCTGTTTGAAATGCTCTGTTCTTGCATGTTCAATAGGTTTCTTCATTTGTGCCAACATATGATGATCAAATTCTTCAAGAGAAGGTTGTAAGGATGCTATTGATTACCTACATTGTTCACATATTGGTCTGTTGGTTTCTTCCTGGTGGTGTAAAGATGAATAGTTGGCAATTTTGGTGGTGTTGATGTTGTTTGGGCCAACATATCGATTTCCTTCATTTGCGGTTGGTCTTGATTATTTAATTTTGCTTTGAAGGATGTATTGTGATGTATTTGGGCCTTGATATGTCGCGTGTTGTGATCCACAACTTTATATATATGTTTAGAGTTATCCTATGTAATATCACATGTTTCATTTTATAGGTCATCTTGGAGCCGACCTAATTGGCTTTTTGAGCTGTTGCGGAGGGTATTTATAAACAAACAAAATCATTTGTGAATTGATATGAGATAGAGTATACAATATGTTGAATATGAAGTGTACGAAGCCAGTATGATGGAGTAATTGTGCAAAAAAGGGACTACAACATCAACATATGGTAGATGCTTCTTTTATAGTAGTTCATGTTCATGTTTTCATTATAATTTTCATGTATCTTGTTATCAAGCAATGAGCCTTTCCAGTAGGTCCTTGTATCTTTTCCTAAGGTTGTGCGCCTTAGCTTGCAAATCCATACGCAAAGAACTTCTTTAACTTCCTCAATAATACAATCAACACTATTTTTTTGCCAATTTTAACTTCTTACCAATGTAAATAATCTTGAGAACTACCACAATGCTTAGGTTTACACCTTCTACATCATCTTTCACTAAACAAATTTTTCTTTGTGTTATAGCAATCAACATTATCAAACATCCTTTCAAGTGTTACAAGACCTCTCATAATAGTATTTGGTTTTGAGTTGAATGATCTCATTGTTTTCTTTTCCATCTTCAACTTCTACCATAGATAGCCAATTAATGAACTAATTTTCAAAACCATTGACATAATTTAAGTCATAAATCTTCGTATTATCATTGAATTCTTATCAACTATAAAAAATGGCT
>VDFB02000015.1:449744503-449843512 GCA_007258455.2 Sequoia sempervirens | reverse complement strand
CTTAAGTTAAATAGCTGATTATTATTTTTATTTAAAAAATTAGGTTGATGAGATAAGTTTGTAAGTCCCACGGCCAAAAATGGTCTATAAGAGTTTATATGTGAAATGAAGCAACGTGTTGGTGATTTTTAAGCTTAGCCTTTGTAAGGCAAGAAGACCCCCTCAGGCCTCAATGAACATGAGGGCGCCTTTTTTTATTGTTTATAGTATAAAGTTCTTGGGTATTGAATAAATTGGGCATATAGTATAGCTTTGCTTTTATAAATAATATTATATTTAAGAATGTTTTAATTTTATATTAGAATGATTTTATTTTAATAATATATGTGTATGTATAGTAATATTTATTTCATTGATGTATATATTGTATATAAGAATATATGTGTAATTAATATTATTTTCATTTAACAATGTAAAATTGATGATATTAAAATATTAATGTTCGTAAATGAAATTTGATGGAATATAAAAAGGTAGAAATACAAGGTGTAAGGATAAGAAGAGAAGAAATAAGATTTAGAGATAGAAACTAAGGTAGAAACAAAGGAAGAACTATAATAGATCAATGCAATGATGGATGATGGACTAAAGAATGAAGAAAGGAGAACACATGAACAAAGTAGGATTCAAATAGAATAATCAACAAACATAATTTGCAAAAAATTAAGAACCAAAATTACCTTACTAGAGTTAGACCAAAGAACCCTTCATCAAAGTTTAGATTGTAGAGATAAAAAGATGTAGATAAGAAGACCCTACTAAACAAGACACAAACACAATCTCAAAAGCAACAAAGAGGGGCACAAATGAATTTTAGAAAATTCTCACATGTTGCTATTGGAGCGAATAAGATAACTCTAAGGAAACAAAGAATAAAACAAAAATCATAAAATATTCTTTTTATTCAAAATAAATAGTAATTGAAAAGATCAAAACTCCATTTAAAAAAGATGTATTTCTTTATAAAATGGGAAAATTGCTAGCTTATTTTGTATCAAATACAAAAATGGTGCAAAGAAATTAGGAGAAAGAAAATAAATATTAACAATCTACCGATTGGTTTCTTCAAAAATGTAGGTGAATGAAAGGATAAAAAAGAAGAATAACAAATACCCCAAAGTGGATAAAAGTTTATATAATGCGTCCTTAGTTGTTAGGAATCCTTTCCTCCCTAAGGAATAAGTGTCCCACAATAGTTATATTTTGTTTTGATAGACTTAAAAAATAATTTAACATGATGCTATATTGTGCCTAAATTTGGCAAGGCTTTCCACCTTCAGTCAGAGGGTGGAAATCAAGGGAGGGTCTGAGATTAAAAATTAAAATTAGAGAACCATGATTAAAAATACTAATGTGAAAGGAAAATAACAAAACAATTGAGAAAAAGAAGGAAAATAAAAAAACAAAAAATTACCAAGGTCAAAATTGTCTTAAGAAAGAATGAACAAGACAGAGAGGAAAATCAAGGGAAGTGAAACTGGAAGGGAATTGAAGATGGGAGAGGAATGTGATGTGGGAAGCCAGTATGGGAGGGAGGTCAGGCATCTAGTTGAAAAGGGAAACTTTGAAGCAACATTCAACCAATTTGGTATTACTAATGAAATAAGAAATTATGATTTGAATGGGGAGAAAAGAGATAATGAATACCAAAGACCTAAGAATAAAAAGATATAGAACATTGTTACAAAATACTAAAATATCAAAAAGAAGATATAGATGAGGATGAAGAAGAGATGTGAAGCCAAAAGATCCATTCCTTTAATGAAAAGGGAATGAACCAATCAATATTAAAAAATGACAAAAATTTGACAAACTTGATTATGGGGAACAAAGGAAGAAGGGAAGAAAATCCAAAAGATAATTATTGGTAAGGGAAGGAAGGTTGAAGGTAAAATGAAAAAAAATATGATGTTGAGATTTGGAAAGCGAGTTCCCTTTCTTAGATGTCAATGATGAAGTTACCTCATCAAATGTTAGGGGTCTAAATGCCTCTAACAAAAGATGTTTGGTCAAGCATAATATGGATGCTTTAGATTTTGATATATTCATTTTATAGGTTACAAATCCATGCAAAAAAGAAACATAAATAATAGCTAACAATTAAAAAAATGGAAATGACACTTTGTTGAATTAACTAGAGCATAGGAAGGTTTGACTACCATATGGAGACTATTTTAACACCTAATGTAGAAGTCATCAACCAAAATCAATACTAGTAGATAAGTAAAATTATGAGTTTATTTACTAAAATTCATTTTTTCTTGATGAATGTATATGAACCATTTTTATGCACACAAAAGAAAAAAAATGAGATGATATTACAGTCATTATTAAATCTATCCCACAATTTTTATGATAATTAGTAGATACTTCAATGCCATATTAAATGACATGGATTAGAAAGGAGGAGAGAAAAACAAAAATCAAGCTCAATTGGGCTTCATACAATTCAATATAAATATACATCTGCAAGATATAAAACCAATTGACTATTTAGCTAGAATAATAGAAGATTGGGCTTTAGCAATATTTTTAAAATATTAAGAGATTAGGATACACTCCTTATGGCATGTGAGTATAACATCCTTTTAATCACAAAATTTGTCTGCTATCCAATTCAACTTTTCTTAAAAGAAGAACAAATATCAAAATATGTCTTTTCAAATTTGAAAATGTGTAGATGAGAGATCAAGAATTTATCACAAATATAAAAAATGGTGGACGATAAAAAAACATATAGTAGTCAAGAAACTACAATATGTGAAATAATGCTTAGAAATTAGAACAAAGACCATTTTAAGAACATCTTCAATTAGAGAAAGGAATATTGGAAGAAAGGTTGGAAAATTTAAATGAAAAGGTTATAAAAATCAAATGAATCAAGGAAGTTATGAAAAAGAAAATACTTAATAAATCAATATTAAAAAAAAAAGCAAGGGAAGAGATTTTCTAAAGACAAAAATAAAGAGAAACATGAATTAAAGATAAGGATAAAAACACAAAAAAAATCATAATTCCACAAAATATTAAGAATGCATAATAGAGCTACAAAGATAAAAAAATCTAATGAAATAATTGAAAAGAACAAGAAAATTAAGAAAAAACCTATTACATTCTAAAAAAATTGAATTATAAGGAGGTAAACTTGAAACATCAAAAATACTAGAAAGAAATGTAAAATTAAATCAGGATACAAATACTGACTAGGTCATTTATTAAAGAAATAAAGAAAACCATCTGGCTACATATGGGAGTAAACACAGACTAGATGGCTTCCAAAAGTTTTTTTTCTAATAAATGGCTAGAGTAAAAGACGAGATATATGGTTGGCATCTGGAAGAATCAAGAAAAGAAAGACATAGAATATTTAAATAATACATTCGTAGTTCTAATTCCCAAGGAAGTAGCATCAACCTTTGAAGATTATAGGTCAATATCCCTATGCAATATAGTATATTTAAGATAATAATTAAATATATGCCAAATAGATTGAAAAAGATATTACTATAAATAATTAGAGAAGATAAAAGTGGTCTTTTCCTTCTATGCTCTATATTAGATGGAGTGATTAAAGATCGAGAATTATTACACTCAATAAAAACAACAAACGGCCAGGGGGCCTAGCTTGATTAGCTAAAGCATCTTGTTGTAGACAAGAGATCATGAGGCTTAGTCTCCCCTCTATCCCCATGGTACTAGAGGGCATGCCATGCTAGTGCCACTGGTCAGGTGAATTTTTTTTACCAGGAACATTGCAATTTATAGGGGGGTGATGCAGAGCATCTACCAACTTCAGGGGTACTCATGTCCCCAAAACACAAATGAGAAGATCAATTACACATTCACCATTAATTCACTTAAAATTTCAACAAAATCCACCTCTTTAACACTTGATTCCTCATTGCTATAAGGCACCAAAACAACAAGTCTTGCTTCTAAACTTTGGTTAGACCTAAATACACCTTCAACATCATCATTTGACAGGTTCAAAACACTAACACATCTTTACAATTTAGACTCATCAATTTCTCCATTTCTTGCACACAAAGACCAATTTCCTTGTAGTAGTCCAACTTGACTAAAGTGGGTATATTTCTTAAACCCATAGTATCTCCTAAGAAAAATCACATTTTCAAGGACCCATTATAGCATATTTTAACATGCCTCAAAAATAGGTATAGTTTTTTTTGGAAAGTTTATTCAGATTAATTGACTGTCTGCATCATTTTGCACCAATTAGGTCAAAATTACAAAGAAAGTACCAATAAATCAACTTTAAAACAAAAAATAACCCTGGAAAGTCTCTAATCAAGTCACAAAACTTTAGTTTCAACAACTTTTGGGGACTAGAAGACTCATTATTGCACCAAATAACAAAACCCTCATTTTAGGTAACTTTAAGCCAAGTATAACAGGGGTTTATTGAAAGTATACATTTCAAACCTCATTTCTCTTGGCCACTACTCCAAACATATTTTATTTGGTCTACACAAGCTCTAGGAACCATTTCCCAACCTCCTTGAATGCATTCACAATGAAATCTAACTTGGAGCCACCAACTTTCATGGTAAAACTCTAAAAATACAAAGAGGACAACATCTTAACCTTGAAATTTGACTTCCCTTGCACCTACACACACACTCAAACTGAAAAGAAACCTATATTATCCCATTCCACCAATCTAACTAGCCCCCATTGGTGGAATGGTTGCTAAACTACTCCCTAGGCTCTCAAAACCCTTAAAGTGGTGTTTTCATATCGATATACAAAAAGAAGGATCAAAAAATGCTAAACTCAATAAAATTCCTTCAAAATAGGCTTGATTGAAAGCTAATGCCCTAATATACCAAAGAAAATAAAGATGTAAGGTTGGTGTTACTGTACAAGCCTTACAAACTAGTAAACAACAGAAAGAAAAACACTGAACTTGTAGAGCAAAGTACTTTTATTTCAAAATTTTGTTTCAAGATACAATCCACAATACTTGTCTCACCTTTACAAGGATATTTAAAGGCATTTACAACTGTTAACATGACTTCCCCTTCAACTTCTAATGACCAATCCTTCCCTTTACTTAAATGACTCTTCACCTTCTTGCTTTTTGTACTTTTTTTTTACATTTTTACATCTTTGACAATAATTGCAATATTTGAAACATTTAATATCTTGACCTTACAATCACCTAAAAACCTAATAAAGTGACTCAATTACATTTGAATGGGCCCACACATGGCCATTTTACATGCATAACATGACTGAAGATTCAAATTTACATGATTGACTATTGGAGGCATCAAATGCACAAGGTGCTTCTGCACCAAACAACCAACCTAAAAAGTTTCCAAGTCCCTTTGGAGATGTGTTGCATCAAACTTGATTCTTCATACCTGCATATCCTCTTCAATCTTGTCTTGGACTACTCTCTCTTGTTGCACTCTTGAAATTTTCACTTGCCTTTGTCTTGATTCCAACTTTTTCCTTCAATTTTGCTTTCACTTATCTTTGTATTTTTCCTTATCTTTCTCTGCCCCATAACCTGAGATGTATTCTTAAATTCCAAGCCACTGTCTAACAAAATTCATCTTCCCTCTAACCCTTTTTTTCATTCAAGGACACATGACTTTCCTTCTATGCCCTCACCTTGCTTATCTAAGCAATCTTTCCTCATTCCCAACAATTCATCTTTGACCCTCTCTGTCACCAACTTATCACCTCTTTTCTTCAACATTGCATCACTCTTTAAACTAACTTTCAAATGGCTACAAACTCTTCAAGTGCTCTTCAGATAGATATCCATCTCCCTCACTGCTTCACCACACAAACTTAGCATACCATCCATCTTACCCAACAATAGATCTTGGAAGATGCACCTATCACTCTTCCTCTCAATGGTGTCACTCTCTTTGCACCTTCTCCCCAGATTAATCTTTGTTGGAGGACACTGAACACAGAACTCATCCTTGTATGTAACCAACACACCTCACAACTCTTCCTCTCTTGCAACTTTAAGATGGATCAAGCACCTGCAACCAACAACTCAAAAAACCACCAAATCAACCAGCTTTGATACTAATTGATGTAGAGCATCTACCAACTTCAAGGGTAATCATGTCCCCAAAATACAATTGAGAAGATCAATTACACATTCACCATTAATTCACTTAAAATTTCAACAAAATCCACCTCTTTAACACTTGATTCCTCGTTGCTATAAGGCACCAAAACAACAAATCTTGCTTCTAAACTTTGGTTAGACCTAAATACACCTTCAACATCATCATTTTGATAGGTTAAAAAAACTAACACACCTTTACAATTCAGACTCATCAGTTTCTACATTTCTTACACATAAAGACCAATTTCCTTGTAGTAGTCCAACTTGACTAAAGCGGGTATATTTCTTAAACCCCATAGTATCTCCTAAGAAAAATCACATTTTCAAGGACCCATTATAGCATATTTTAACATGCCTCAATAACAGGTATAGTTGTTTTGGAAAGTTTATTCAGATTAATTGACTGTCTACAACATTTTGCACCAATTCGATCAAAATTATAAAGCAAGTACCAATAAATCAACTTCAAAAAAACAAATAACCCTAGAAAGTCCCTAATCAAGTCACAAAACTTTAGTTTCAAAAAAATTTGGAGACTAGAAGACTCATTATTGCACCAAATAACAAAACCCTCATTTTAGTTAACTTTAAGCCAAGTATAACAAGGGGTTTACTGAAAGTATACATTCCAAAGCTCATTTCTCTTGGCCACTGCTCCAAACATCTTTTATTTGGTTTGCACAAGCTCTAGGAACCATTTTCCAACCTCCTTGAATGCATTCACAATGAAATCTAAGTTGGAGCCACCAACTTTCACGGTAAAACTCAGAAAATACAAAGAGGACAACATCTTAACCTTGAAATTTGACTTCCCCTACACCTGCATACACACTCAAACTAAAAATCAACCTATATTATCCCATTCCACCAATCTAACTAGCCTCCATTAGTGGAATGGTTGCTAAACTACTCCCTAGACTCTCAAAACCCTTAAAGTGGCATTTTTCAGACCCGTATACAGAAAGAAGGCTCAAACAAATGCTAAACTCAATAAAATTCCTTTAAAATAGGCTTGATTGAAAGCTAATTCCCTACTCTACCAAAGAAAATGAATATTTAAGGTTGGTGTTATTGTACAAGCCTTACAAATTGGTAAACAACAAAAATAAAAACATTGAACTTGTAGAGCAAAGTAGTTTTATTTCAAAATTTTGTTTCAAGATACAATCCACAATGCTTGTCTCAGCTTTACAAGGATCTTTAAAGGAATTTACAACTGTTAACATGACTTCCCCTTCAACTTCTAATGACCAATCCTTCCCTTTACCTAAATGATTCTTCACCTTCTTTCTTTTTGGATAGTTTTTTGCATTTTTACATCTTTGACAATAATTGTAATATTTGCAACATTTAATATCTTGACCTTACCATCACCTAAAAACCTAATCAAGTGACTCAATTACATTTGAATGGGCCCACACATGGCCATTTTACATGCATAACATGACTGAAGATTCAAATTTACATGATTGACTATTGGAGGCATCAAATGCACAAGGTACTCCTGCACTAGGGGGCTACTTGATTTGTGCAATCTAAAAGAAATTAGAAACAACAAAAATTATATGATTCTAAAACTAGATATTAAAAAAGTATATAATAGACTAGATTGGAGATTCTTTCCTAAGTAAATAAAACTTTTAACTTTTGTAAAAAGTAGCTAAATTAGATTTTTAGTCTTATATTCAACCCAAGACATTTAGTCTTAGTTAATGGTAGTAGTTAGCATTTATTTTAAGTCTCAAGAGGACTATATCAAAGAGATCCAATTTCTCCCCTTTTGTTTATAGTAATGGTTGATTCTCTAGGAAGATCTATTAGGAAAAGGTGTGTTTTCCACCTTAGATAATGATACAATGTAATATTTTAATATTTGTGGTGTATCTAGGGGATCTAGGGATGCATGCATCACATGGGTTAGCATTCTTGGGGCCACTTTATGTGTTGTATGTAATATGTGATAAATATTTAATGTGGGGTTGCACATTGGGATATTATTTAATATTGAGAAAACTTAGTACCAAAAACTAAATGTGGGGGTTAATGGTTTTTAAGCTCATGGTATTAGTCACGTGGTTTTATGTAATACCACTTGGTGGTTTTGTGTGAGCTTATGTCTATAAAATCAAGCACATGGGTAGTTGTTTAAGGTTGGCTAGTTGTCTTGTTATCTAGTTGAGAGCATCTCTTGCTAGCATTAGTGAGGTTTGAATAATGTCATGGGATGTGTTGTTACATGCTTGTTCACATGGAGTGCTTGTAGAGGGCTTGATGTTTCAAGGGTATTCATGGAAACTTGAATTTTATTAAATTATGTAACTATAATACCTAGTTGAACTAGATTTACAATTTGGTCAAAGTCAACAAATGATTCCAC
The DNA here is from genome assembly GCA_007258455.2 of Sequoia sempervirens. NCBI lineage: Eukaryota > Viridiplantae > Streptophyta > Pinopsida > Cupressales > Cupressaceae > Sequoia > Sequoia sempervirens. The sequence continues at coordinate 449,835,020 of VDFB02000015.1, read as the reverse complement.
AATGGAATTACAAGGTCAAACTCATTTTTAAAAAAAAATTCTTGATTATTGGGGATTTTTTGAAATTCTAAACCAACACTTATAATAAAGGACTACCTAATCTAGTAGCCCACACATACATCCTCTACATCCTTACACAATGGAATCAATTAAATTCTAGAAATAAAATGTTTTATTAAACTCCTATAGCATCAATATAGCTTGCATATCAAATTATACTATGTTATAGTGGTTGTAATCATTCATATATCATCCTTGTTTGGGAATAAGCGAACAATCTCTAATACAATTGTGTCACCAAATCACCAGATGTGATACCCAATTGGTGAGATGAGCTTTGACTACTAAGTATGAAATCTGAGGTGGCAATCGTAAATAACTTTTCTTATCCTTGGAAATACTGTAGAGATTCAACTTCTTTATGAATGCTAGAAATCAACCCTCTAACATGTGATAAAACCACCTTTAGATGAACTTGTAACAACAATAACATCACCACCAGATAGCAACAACAAAGGGCACAAATCCAACAACATAAAAATGCAGATTTCGCTTCAAGGTATGATGGGACAAAGAATAAGCCATATGTTGGTGTTCCGTTGGAGAAAGTATAGGGAAAAAAAACTCCACATAAGAAGAGGCCCAAGTTATTATCTTCAAAACAAAGATTATTGTCCACTTCAATCTCCTCTTGAGGTCTTCAAATCCTTTAAAATGCCATTACTCTTCTTGTTACTCTCTCTCTCTCTCTCATAAACTTCCTCCAAGTCTATATTTACTAAAATGGTACCCTGAGAATTATTGGGAGATGGACCAAAATCAATATTTCCTCTTGGGATGCACCAAATCATCTTCTTACATATTCCCATACACACTTGTCAGGCATCTTCCAATATAGGCTGAGAACCAAGGAGTGAGACTTACAAGGATAGCTAGCCAGTCATGTTGTTGTGAATCTCACGCCTGTGCAGTTGGCAAGTGTCATAGATGCTCTTACAAACTTATGACATGCATCATAACAGCCCAAAAATACATTTCCCTAAGATAGGCACCAATATTCTCCACCTCACCTCATTTACTATTTACCAAGATTCCTTGAGCAATAAAAGTAACTCTGTAATAAACTGTCGGTGAAACTTATTCATCCCTTATGGATAATTACAAATTAAAAAATAATAAATGGAATAAATACAATATTGGGATTTACAAGGTTAATGGCACCTTATCCCAACATTCTCCCACTTGACATTATACATTGTAAATCAACCCATAGGAAATCTCAACAAGGAAATAAACATCCCTTAGCCAACCATGTACCATTGATTCTTCAACATGCTTTTGTGCTCCAACAAGATACCTGCAGAAGGAACCATGATAACCACCATCTCAAGCAAGAAATCCTCACATCATATTACCCATGATAGGACAAGGAATATGCCATGGTGAAACATATCAACTGTCACTGAAACCTGCACCAATCTATACATGAACACAAGCATCAAATTCAAATGATAACAAAAGAATTTGAGTGACTGCCACACTCATACCAAAATTGGAATAGCAACCACAGCAAGTTTCTAGCTCATCCAAAACTATCCATACCGCAAACTAGGGTAAACAAACTATCATAGGTAGAACTTCATGCTATCAACATAACAACCCAAATCTGCAAAAAAGTCCCTGTATATCCACCATCCTGCAAAAGAAGACTCCAAGGTAATAACACACATAGACATGCAATAAAAAACATCTGAAGTAACTCACTGCAGTAAAATATAATCAGTCCAAGATAGGTGCCCCTCTCATATAGAACACATATACCTCTGGAACTCCCACTGCACAGGTAATGTCAAATCTGAAAACAAGATCACAGCATTAACATGTCCTATAGCACTTCACATAGAGGATGTGGCTAACTCCTCTATCATAGTGTCAAATAAGTATACAATGATATGCAAAATACATCTCTCATTACTAATCCAAATAACTCTCCCAAGTCCTCCAACCAATGAAGAAAGAGATCAAGGAGCTACCAAACTATTACCAAAAAGCAATGAAGTACAAACAACTCATAACTCCATTCATGAACCTCAATTCCATAAACATAAGAACCTTCAAGAAGAAGACAATATTCCCATAAAGAGAGAACTTGCAAATCAAACCATCTCCTTATACCACACTAACATGTGCCAAACTGTGTAAAGTAAGATCTCCTTCAACACTCCCAAACTGAAAGGATATCAATATCTAACCATTCAACTTATAATGAAACATGGCAGAACTTAGATGTAAACCTCTCACAGAAAGTAGATCAAACTTAGCTGAACATTCCCACAACATAAGGGAATATTCCCAAAGCCACTAACCATCTCCTATACTTCTCCTACCAAATCCAAAGTTCAAGATTGCAAGGAGAACAACGGAAATACATAAAATCATGCATCTACTTCTCAACAATCCCTTATAACTCAACTTTCAAGATTAATGTATAAGAGAAGAAAAGATACATATAAATAATGCATCTAATAATTAGGTGGGCAACACCTCTTAGATCATTTACCTACCGAGTAGACCAAGAGTGGGATATAAGATTGTTCTGTGCATACAACACCAAGCAATATAGGCTTTCAATAAAGACAACCTTCTCATCAGGTCTATGGTGGAATCACATCCATTTCCAGGTGTAGGCTCCTCGGTCTTTACTGTTGAGAAACTTTTATAACAAGTAACCATTCTAACACATATCTCTTAACATAAGAAATATCTAGCCTATCCCAAGTCTCTCTAGTATCCATGAGCACCCACAAATCAATCATACCAACTTCAAACGCAACCTGCAAAATCATGAAGCTCCGAGAAAATGATTAATACTCAAAACCAAAGAGAACTACATCCTCTCCAAAGGAAGAACAATAACACCTTTACCAAAGACTCTAAAGGTCCTCCATGAAACAAGATGTTAAAACCTCTTCAAATCACATGAAGATAACCATATCCTACCAAAGCTCCCACTGAACTGTGATACCGAGCTATACATGGCAACAAGATAAATATCAAACCATCACTATAAAAAGCTCCCACTAAAACATGTAACCAAGCTATCCATGACATCGTGATAACCATCTCCTAAATGAAGATCATCCATGGCCTCAACACAATCAAAGAATCTGTTGTAAATGACACAACCCCCAAAAGGTCAAGAAACCATAATCTCCAAACCAAGAAGATAGAACACATTGTAACTACACAAAACTCCCACTGAAAGTGATACAGAGTTGTATACATGGTATCATGACAAACATCATTACCAAAACTCCACTAAAAGTGAACAGAGCTTTTCATGCACCATAACTTACTGTTATAGATTCTAATGAATAACTATATCATGTACTCTAAACCATCCTTCTATCTCATTGCAATAAACATACCAATGTAATCAAGGTGACCAACCAAATACAATCCTCATCAGACAATTTACAAGATCTGCACTCATGCAACATCTCAAAGGAGAAAAACATGGTCAGTGCTTCAATCTCAAATAACTGAAAAATAGATTCAACCCCACATCAGTAACATGCAGAATAGAAGTAACCAAGGAATAACATGTATATTTCCAAGACTCAAACACCAGGATCAATGGTAGACCTGATTTGCCAAACAAATCCACATAAGAGTATCCATAGATCATAAGAACCCATCAAGCAGCCCTACAAATCTGAAATTGTTTTCATCCAGAATACTCTAAGAGTCTGAATACAATCTTTCCACAGATCTACAAACCACAAATTTTTGTTAACATGTCAAACCTGTAAAACCATCTCTCTGTAAATCTGAAATCACTTAAATATACAGATATTCACACTATACATGTCGTTTGAAAGAATGAAATATCACAGATCTACAAATCCACAGCTTTTTATAACAGGAAAACTGTAAAACCTACATATCCCAAATAACATGAATATGAAAAAGGAGGAACCAAGTTGTCCAAGAGTTTCCATATCACTAAAATGCCAACTTCACAACCCACATGCAATCGGTGGCAAATCATCCAATGCTTTCATGTAACCAAGGGCTAAACCCATGAATCCAACATAAGCACTCCATATTATAGTCCAAAAAATAAATGTTCTTCCATGTAACTAGGGCACCATAATCAACCACCCAACATGAAAACCAATTCACTTCACATGACCACAAGGTAAAGGAACATAACCACCATGCAAGAGGATACTCACATATTGCCAAACCGGAGCTCCAGATCACTACCACAAGATCAACTCCATGAAGATACATAACCCTGAGCCTCAAAAGCCCACTGTAGATCTCATTGACAATATCCTTCGGAGAGTTAGATACCATGGCTTCCAATCTCACAAATCTGCAAGGCAATGTCAACATACAGAACATCCATTGCAGCCCAAAAACCTCCAACATTCTACAATTCCTTCCAACAGATTCACAGGCTTTACAAGCTAAATTCAAAAAAGAAGGAATACCCAGAACCAAATTACCATGAATCCATCACATGCAAGCACATGCAAGCAACATGCAAGTCCATGCAAGTACATGCAACTCACATGAAAACACATGCAAGCTCATGGAAGCAACATGCAAGTACATGCAAAAACATGCAAGCACATACGAGCACATGCTAGCCATGGAACAACCTTAAGCTCTGATACCAATTGTTGGAATAAATGAACAATCTCTAATCCAATTGTTAATCACCAAATCACCAAGATATGATACCAATTGGTGAGATACAAGGCTTTGACTACTACAATATGGAAATCTGTAAATAACTGTTGTTAATCCTTGAAATACCATGAAGAGATTCAACTTCTTTATGATGCTAAAATCAGCCACTCTAACATGCTTGATAAAACCACCTTAGATGAACTTATAACATCAATAACATCACCATAATATAGCAGCAACAAAGAGGCACAAATCAGCAACATAAGAATGCAAGATCTCACAACACAAGGTAGCAATGGAACAAAAGAATAAACTCATAACACAGTGTTTACGTGGAGAAACCCTTGTGGGAAAAAACTCCACCAAGAAGAGAGGCCCAAGTTGTATTATCTTCAAAAAAAGATTACAATACATCCACTTCCAATCTCCTCTTGAGTCTTCAATCCTGCAGCACCCTGTTACTCTTGTTCTCCCTCTCAAACTTCACTCTCAAGTCTCATATTTATACAAAATGAGTACCCACCAAAGGAATTCAAGGGAGATGGATAAAATCTAATATTTCTATCTTGGGATACACCAAAATTATCTTCTTACATATTCCCTTACACTTGTCATAGGCATCTTCCCAATATAGGCACCTAGAACCAAGAATAGGAACTTACAAGACAATAATAGTTGTCATATGCTGTCATAGAATCTCTTACACCTTATGACAGTTGTAAGTTGTCATAGATGCTCTTAAAAACTTATGACATGCGTCATAACAGCCCAAAAATACATTTCCCTAAGATAGGCACCAATATTCTCCACCTCACCTCATTTATTATTTACCAAGATTCCTTAAGCAGTAAAAGTAACTCTGTAATAAACTGCTGGTGAAACTTATTCATCCCTTATGGATAATTAAAAAATAAAAAATAATAAATGGAATAAATACAATATTGGGACTTACAAGGTTAATGGCACCTTATCCCAATAGGACCCCCTTTCTTTCGCTCCCGACGGATCATTTTCTCTCCTAATGGGTTGTTTTTCTCCCACCTCGCTTTATGCACCCCTATTCCTAAGCCCATGTTGTTCATATTCCTTAAAAAAATCAAATTACCTTTGACCAAATTCACCCAACTAAATTTCACCAAGTCATTTGTCTTTGCAGGCTGGGTTTGTCGGTTTCCCTTAACTTATTACCCCAGCGTCCGTCGGGCCTCACAGACCCGCATTTGTGGATCGTCTCTTTTCATTTGTCATTGCATCTTGTTGCTTGTCTACAGCCAAGCCTTAGCATCCACCCACATGGTGGATCTTGCATCTTCTTTCACTGCTATGTCCATCGGGCACCATGGACCCATAGCTATGGGCCGCCTCATGCAGGTTTCTACCTCCATTTCACCACTAGAAAGTGGACAACCCTTGACTTCCAACTGCATGGCGGGCTCTACAGTTGGTCTTTCCATCCTTTCCTTCACTGTAAGTGAACTGAACCTATCACTGTGAAAAATTCCCAAGTCCAACATGTTCATTGGTCTTTGCATGTGGCTTGCCTTCACCCGACCATCATTATCTAGCGGGTGAGCTCTCACGTTGCCCCTCCATGTAGACCCCGCATATTCCATTTCCTCAAGATGAATTCTTAAGTTTGCAGGCAAACCTTTTGATTCAAATCATGTCGACAGATCCGCCCATGTGAGCCACTGCAAGTGGGAAGCTATCACCACGAAGTCATTTCATAATGGCTAAGCTTCACTGCTTCCCCACTATGTAGGATCGAATCCCACCAACACCATCGTCAGAGCATTGTTTCCTCATGCGGGCTTCTCCATGGCAAGATCCAGCCATCATCTCACTGTTACAACACAACACTACTACATGCCATACCCACACCATTTGCCTGCATTATTCTTTCCCCATGGAGGTGATCCATGCAGGGGCCACTACACGGGCCCCCATCCGAGCAACGTTGTTACCTCTAAGGAATTCTTATCATGGCCACCCACACACTTTTTTCCCATGGAACCTCCATGTGTGGAATCTGTTGTTCCCTTAGCTACTTACTTGCAGACATCTCTTTTGCAGGTGTCACTACCTCTTGCGTTGTCTCCTTAATGGCCTCACCATTTATTCCTCCCGCATTCCTCTGCCTGTAGTCTACTCTGCTAATGTCTTGGTTGTAGAGGCAGAAACTCACTTGGTTGTTCCCAGACATCATCCCTTTAGTGGCAGCTCCACTCTCCTCCTCTGTAGGCAATTTTTGTGCCCAACATTCTTGCTCTTAGCCTTCACAAGTTAGTTGTTACTTCCTATCAAACGGGAATGGTTATGGCACATTACTTGGCACAAAATTAATGATATTAAGTTCAAACTTCAAAAGGTGTTGAGTACGTACGAAAGCATCATTGAAAGGAATGGATTCTATGTAATAATTTTGGGGCTGATTTATAATAGCATGCTCATAGGAATATCTACTCCATATGATTTTTTGAGGGTCCTCATGGTGTGAGCATTGTCCCTGTAAACGTTGTCATTTTAACAACATTGTCATCACACCAGTCTACACATTTGCTCCTATAGAACTCCTATATGTGGAGTCTACAGTTCCCTTCATCATGTGTTCATGGACTTCTTGACTGTGGAGGTCGCCACCACCTTGGTCATTGATAACATTGACCTCTAATGGCACCCCATATTCCTCCACCTGTACAACACTCTCGCACCTTTCACTCGTAAACGACAAAGGTCCTTCGCATTCCTACAAGGGATGCTCGATGTTTAATGATGAATCACAAGATATTTGGGGTCATATAAAACCCTGAGTCTATGAAGTATTGATAGAGAGGGATGTCTAAAATTGGGTATGATCTTATTTCCACCAAAGGGCAATGGGAATCATGCTCGTTTATATGCACGAATCAAAGCTAGTGAGACTCGGCTTGGAACCCCCCCACGTTCAAGATTGACTACACTCGTTTACACCATCTAATATGGTTGGGTTTATACATATATGGGAATCATCGAGGTTGAGTGCGAGTAATGGTACTGCCATAATCTTAATTTGATTAATTTTTAGGCATGGGCAGCATAGTATTCTCTTTTGAATGTAAGCCACTCGAGTTGTCAAAGAGAGTGGACTTAGGGGAAAGGTAAGCTTTGTAAGAGACATAATTATTAGTTGGAGATGCCTCTCTATTTGTTTCAAAGTAGCATTTCTTCCTTCTTGCAATGACGAAGTTCTAGCTTGCGGGTATTGCAACCTGGGCGGTTGTCCTCTTAGAGGCATTTTCAATCACAGTCATTCAATAACGGAGTCCCGCATGTTTTCTTCTACAATTCTCGAGGGAGATTATATGATGGTGGGATTGGTTCATGTCCATCATAACCATGAGGAACACGTATGGCCTTAAGCACGATTCATAATGAATAATTTAAAGTCGGCCATTAAAATCTATGCATTGTTTATTAGATGATGAGTCAACATTCCCAAGCAGCATGGGTATGTGAAGGCTAGAGGCAGAGGAATTTTACACAATAAAAATAAAACTTAAAAATATATTTTCTTCAACACAGAGCTGCTGCTCGTAAATTTTCTGTTTTCTCACATTCACATATTTTCTTCACCAAAAAAAATAAGTTACATATACATATACAAAAATAAGTTGAAGTAAAAAGTCACATGAATATATTTTCACGGATGAGAAGGCCCGACAAAAATTTAATACAAAAATACCTAACTTTTCCCGTCAACACGCATTTAATAAAGCGTCCTCTACAATAATATAAAACTTTAAATATTAAATTTTTTGTACTCCAAAATTTTCTAGCGGTGGCAGCTTGGAGAATGTTCCCCGCGGTATCGCAATGGTTAATTTCTTTATTGCGATATTGCGGGTAGTGGTTGGCGGGGACGACTATAGTTAGGGTTTAAATTCCAACACTCCCCCTTAAACATAACTACCTTGTCCACCATGCCCAATCTGTTTCTTTGAAAGACGAAATTATCTCTTCCCAGTGCCTTTGTGAAAATATCTGCACTTTGCTCTTCTGATCTGCAAAACTCTAAAAATATGTCACCATTGTTAATTAATTCCCTGATGAAATGATACCTGGTATCAATATGCTTGCTTCTCTTATGAAAGACTAGATTTTTTGAGAGAGCAATGGCTGAATTGTTATCACAGTAAATTTTTGTTGCCTCCATTTGTTCATTTTGCAATTCTTTCAAAATTCTTCTCATCCAGATTGCCTGACATGCTGCACTTGTGGTTGTGAGATACATGAGACTTCCAACAAGCCTCTTAAACAAAGTTGGATCAACATTAGACCCTCTATCATCCTTGCTTAGTTTCAGACCTGTCAATGTAGGTGTTGGTGCTGGTTTGCACTTCATCATATTAAACCTTTTCAAAATGTCATTTGCATATTTTGACTGTGAAATAAATATACCATTTTCATTTTGATTCACTTCAATGCCCAAAAAATACTTCATCAGACCTAAGTCTGTCATTTCAAATTCTTTCTTCATGTCTGCCTTGAACAGATCAACTGACAAATTGCCAGTAAAAATTAAATCAACATATAAGCATACTATCAACATTTAACCTTCTTCATTCATTTTAGTATACAGTGTGGGCTCACTGCTGCATCTATTAAATCCATTCAGCAAAAGATAACTTTCTATTCTGTTGTACCAAGCTCTTAGGGCTTGTTTCAATCCATATAGTGCATTTTTCAATTTGTAAACTTTGTCTTCTTGACCCAGAATTTCATACCCAGGTGGCTGATCCACATAAACTTCTTCTTCTAAATAACCATTTAAAAAAGCTGAATTTACATCCATTTGAGATACAGACCACTTATTCTGAGCTGCTAAAGCTAAAATCATCCTTATAGTATCCAATCGTGCTACAGGTGCAAATGTCTCATTGTAATCAATTCCAGGCTGTTGTGAATAGCCCTTTACAACCAATCTTGCTTTAAGCTTTTGAACTTCATCTTTTTCATTCAATTTGGTTTTATAAATCCATTTCACTCCAATGACATCCTTTTCTTTTGGAAGACTAACAAGATCCCATGTCTGATTCTTTTCAATTGCTTCAATCTCTTCATCCATAGTACTTACCCATTTATCATCTTTGACTGCATCTTCAAAATGAACTGGATCTTCTATTTGAGAATAAAATGTAGAAAGAGAAATCTGATCTGAATTATTCTCACCTTCATTTTTCTCATATATATCTCTTATGCTTCTGATTTTCTGTCTTCTCAGACTTGCCAATGTAGGATTTGACATATCACTTGAACTTGTGGAAAGTGGACCCGATGGTCCTTCTGTAGATGGTGTTTGTTGTCCTCTTGTTGGACTGCTTCCTTGAATGCATGAGGTTTTTCTTATAGTCGATGTTGGTGTCACTTGTGGACTACTTTGCTAAGCTTGAATGGGAGTGGAGGGAGTCACAATAGCTGGAATATTTGTTGATGCTGAAACTTCATTCTCCTCTTGAGGTATACTAGCTGAAATATTGACTGTCTTCTCTATGCTTCCATCCCATGCTTCATCTTCTACAAATTGTACATCTCTGGTGATTATAACTTTATTTGTTGTTGGATTATAGAGCTTATAAGCTTTGGATTCTTCACTGTATCCAACAAATATACATTTTTCTCCTTTGTTATCTAGCTTCCTTCTCAATTCATCAGGCACATGTGCATATGCTACACATCCAAATACTCTCATGTGAGTAACACTGTGTTTTCTTCCTATCCATGCTTCTTCAGGTACCATATTCATGACACTTTTTTTTGGACACCTATTCATTATATAGGTTGCACAAAATATTGCTTCTGCCCAATATTCATTTGACAAATATTTGGCTTTCAACATGCTTCTAGCCATTTCCATGATTGTTTTGTTTTTCCTTTCAGCTACTCCATTTTGCTGAGGTGTGTATCTAGTTGTGAACTGCTTGTGAATTCCATGATCTTTGCAAAAATTAAAAAATTCTCTTAAAATATATTCACCACGTCTATCTGTTCTCAACACTTTGATATAATAACCACTTTGTTTTTCAACCAAATTCTTGAACTGATGAAACAGATCAAACACTTCATTTTTCTGCTTTAGAAAGTAAACCCATGTTTTTCTTGAATAATCATCAATGAATGTCAGAAAATAAAAACTACCACCTATTGAAGGTGTTTGCATAGGTCCACACAAATCTGAATGTATAATTTCCAAAGGGGCTTTTGCTCTAGTTGACTTTCTACTGGGAAATGATTCTCTATGTTGTTTTCCTAAAATGCACCCTTCACATACCCTTTCTGGTTTTCCTATTAAAGGTAGTCCCTTGACCATGCCTTTCTATGAAGTAAATTTAAACCTCAAGGTTGAGATGCCAAATCTCGGGTGCCATAACCAGTTTTCATCTTTTATCACCGACTTGAAGATTTTATGCACTTCTTGTTGTAGTTTCTTCTCTACCACCCACTTGTGAATTCATTAAACATTGTGCTTGAGCATAATTTATATTCAAATCGACCTTATCTTTAGAACGATACATTTGTTTTTCGTGCGACTTTTTGCAATGGTTAGTTTGCTTGGGTATTTGTCTAAAATTATGCACAAACCATTCTTGAAGGTTACTCTATACCCTTTTTGAACCAGTTGCCCTACACTCATTAAGTTATGTTTCAGACTAGGCACAAAATACACATCTGAAATATACTTTTTCTCCCCCTGTTTAGTTAAAATATTGACATCTCCTTTTTCCTTGACTGACACTTTGTTGTCATTACCCAATGTAACATCAGACTTTACATTCTCATCTAAACTTGAAAACATTTCTAGATTCCCTGTCATATGATTGCTACAGCCTGAATCTAAAAACCATACATCTTTTTCATTTGCTCGAGCAACATTACAAGCTAAAAACATTGTGCTCTTATCTGAATTTTGATTTTGACCTTCTCTTGAAAAATTTGCATTTTGTCTATTATTATCATACTGCTTCTTTCTACACTCATTCATATAATGCCCATATTTTTTACAGTAGTGACATTGGACTTGAGATTTATCATACCTTTGATTTTGTGACTAATTCTGTGTTGGGTTTTGGCTTGAGCCTTGATTGTTGCCTCTTCCACTTGAGCTTGATAGACTGTATCTTTCACTTTCTGTAGAGTTTCTTCCCCTCTTCCTCTTGATCTACTCGCCTCTTCCTTGACTAAGCTGAGCACGGGTTTGAAAGCATGCTCAGTGATGTATGTGACCTTTCCGACTTTGTGTTCATGAAATTAGAAGTCATCTGACTCATCAGCTGAAGCTGTGAAATTCTTTGTCTCCTCTACCAGCAACTACAACGATTGCAGAAATTTTGTGGGCAAACTCCTTAAAATCTTTTCAACAACTCACGGTATCTTCCGATTCTCTCCATGAGACCTAATTTGATTATTTTAATGACTTGGGTGTAGAATGAATCACAATTCATTGTCCTTCATACATATTGTTTCAAAATCTCTTCTCGGCATTTGTAGCTTTGCTGTTTTAACTTTTGTCATGCCTTGATAGGCTGTTTGAAGTATGTCCCATGCTTGTTTGGACTTTGTTGCTGCTGAAATCCTTGGAAAAATGCTCTCATGTACAGCTTGAAACAGATAAAATAAAGCCTTTGAGTCTTTCTTCCTTGTGTCTTTTAATAAGTCTTTCTCTGCTTGTGTTAAAGCATTGTATGCTACTGCATCTGTTGGCTCTAGAAATCCATTCTCTACTAAATCCCATATATCTTGTGAGCTAAATAGTGCTTTCATGGTAATTGACCAGTACTCATAATTCTTCCCATTAAACTGTGGAATTGTGGGTTTGTCAAGCTTGTGCTTGCTGCCATTTTTGAAATTTACCCAGATAATCTGCTTTGATAAAATTGGCTCTGATAATCGAACTTCCTCTGATACCACGTGAAGGCTAGAGGCAGAGGAATTTTACACAATAAAAATAAAACTTAAAAATATATTTTCTTCAACACAGAGCTGCTGCTCGTAAATTTTCTATTTTCTCACATTCACATATTTTCTTCACCAAAAAAAATAAATTACATATACATATACAAAAATAAGTTGAAGTAAAAAGTCACGTGAATATATTTTCATGGATGAGAAGGCCCGACAAAAATTTAATACAAAAATACCTAACTAACTTTTCCCATCAACACGCATTTAATAAAGCATCCTCTACAATAATATAAAACTTTAAATATTAAATTTTTCGTACTCCAAAATTTTCTGGCGGTGGTAGCTTGGAGAATGTTCCCTGCAGTATCGCAATGGTTAATTTCTTTATTGCGATATTGCGGGCAGTGGTTGGCGGGGATGGCTGCAGTTAGGGTTTAAATTCCAACACTTTTCACTCTGATATTAGGCCTCAACGCTAGGATGAGATACAACATTAAGTTATACTCACAAGTCTTCAACTCATCTCCCTGCACCAAAACTCTTCACGTATTCATCTCTTGCGAGCATGGTTCTCACAGTGGTCGTCTATTGTATGTTGTTCCATTCAGACCCTCTGTGGTGGGTGTCCACATTCTTTTCTTCATCGCTGGCTTGTATATTTCCATGGCCGTCATTTGGTTTTCTATCCTCTCGTGGCCATCATGCATTGTGTCCCTGCATTGTCTACCCTTAATGACGTCTTGATGTCATCCTCCCTCGTCCTCTTCTCCTGAGCAATTTCCAGCTTCCAAGTGTTTTTCCCAATGTCGAGATTATGATGATAAGATGAATTGATGTCCAACTATGCATTGAGATCATTTCCTATTGTGGTGTCAAGAGATCCTCCTTAGAATCATTTTTTCAATAAGACCATTGCTAGACAAAGACATATCATAGTAATCATTGGCTGGCATACTCTTAGGGGACGAATCTCTACATTGAAAAAGCATGATTTACCATCCACTAAGGCACCACAATATAGGCATGAACTTGAGATCCTTCAAGCGATAACGGTACCTCCACGGGGGGAGGTGAGTAGTGGCCACCACAAGCCATCATGCAATCACATTAAAATGTTGCTTAGATGGAGCACGGTGGCTTCCAAGGTCACTCGGAGTATGGATGGCAGTGTGTTGGTGGTTTGTGTGCCTAGCTTGAGTATAATTCAAAAAAGTATGAATTCTGAGTTGAGAGTTTAAGCTCTAATCTAGGGTTGGTGTGAAGTATGTGGTTGCTATTGCCAACTGACTAGATATTTTTGTATCTTTGGCTAGCAATATTCGATTGCTATGAAATCAGCACCAACTAATACATCATCACATTATAAGCCATAGGTGACTATCACCTAAAGGAAAAATTTGAATGTTATAATAAAGGATGGGCGATTCCTTCATGTGGGCTCGTAAGGATATCAGTATTGGCTTCTATTGAAATGAAGGACTTGATGGGGAAGGTTCGCGGGTGTTTGTTTCATGGAGGCCATGGTTCCCATGGTCATTACTCAATAGCAACCTTATGACAACCATCTACACCCCAAGTCCCACCGAAGTCTTCCCTCGCGGAGCCCATAATCTCCATGGCCATCTCTTCTAAAGGTTCTCCCCTCATTGGCTCCCACGTGTAACCATCCCACCACATCTTCATGCATGCACCTCCCCGCAATAGCCTACCTGCATGATGTCCTACAGGCTTTCAAACACTGCATTTTCATGCGATGAGGTTTTGCAGATTTAAAGGGAATCACCAAGCAATGGATGTTTTATTCATTGATGGCTTGCATTGATGGATTTTTTTTAACTTAAGCACTTGAGTGTGGCGAATTGATGAAACATTTCAATCCCATCATGGTTGGTGGTCTAAATCAAAAATCTTATGACATATACAAAGGGATCATGATGAGTATGTGGGTGACATGAGAGTATGGGAAAAATGATAACTTCTATGATCAAGATTGACTGTTGTATGTGTTTTAGGATGCAATGAAGGGCATATATTTAACAATTTAAGCAGATGTACATGGTTAATATTTAGGATTTATTTGAGCTATGATGGGGAAATCACTAAGGAGCTAGGGTTATGCAGACATACAAATATTCCCTTCTATTTTAACCTCGAGAATCAAAAAAATGAACAATTAAGGCAATTAAATGATCATCATGGGGAGTTCAAAGGAGGGTTTCATATCATTATGTGTTGGATTATTTAGTTATATTTTGTGGGATAATTAAATTTATTGTCTTTTGTATGACTTTGATTACCAAAGGGGCTTGTTGTTGAGGGAGAGTACTCATGGATGCATGCCTATGACATTGTGATGTCAAGAGACTTGTCCATAGAACCATGCTAAAGAAAGTTCAACCCTAGGCTTGATCTAAAGGGAAGGGATATGAAATCATAAAGGTTTCTATCCAAATGAGGAATCTGCATGTTGCCTACCAAGTTTGCAAAGGAAATGATAATCAAAGATCACCTACGGAACCTGGTCGAGAAGAAGATTTCAATTCAAAGATCATGCATGTTAAGGGTTGCCAAAATAATGTTTGCATAAACAAGGGATAGCTTGTCAAGGGATTTCTTCCAAATGTTGACTATCTTGTCAAGAAAAACTAGCCTACACAAGGATCAAAAATCCTATGCCAAATAATCAGATAAGTGCTTTCAAACCTGGGGCAACATGAGAGGTTGTTTTATCTTTCATCAAATGATCATGATCTACTAGGAGTTGTGTCGTGGGATTAGGAGCATCATAATTGATTTTCAGTGACACTAATTTACAACAAGATTCAATGAAGGATGTTGCAATCAATAAGAAGTCAACCTTTAAGCAATTTCAGCTACAGCAGGGTAGTCGCTACAAGACAAAACTGCTATAGTGTTAGAGCCACTAGAGGACAAAATAGAGAAAATACAAATGATGTATTTTATAATGTTATATTTTGGGGTAGGTGAAACCTATTGATGGTCAAAATAGCACAGCAACATTAAATAGAATATCTCTATTCTATTTCTCCTAAAAAAGAAAGATAACATAAAACAATCTACATTAGTACACAAACAACAATATATGACTAAATAAACTACTAAAAATTGCATATAAATGACTAACTTTAGTCACATGACTATTAGTGGTTTATTTGTAGTCATTTATAACACCACTAAATTTATGAATAAACAATTTTAGTCATTTATTTAGTCATTAATTTGGTCATTGATTTAGTCATTTATTTAGTCATTAATTTTAGTCACGTGGCTATTTTAGTGGCTTATTTGTAGTAATTTATAACACCACCAAATTTATGACTAAATTATTTTAGTCATTTATTTAGTCATTGATTTGGTCATTGATTTAGTCGTTAATTTAGTCATATATTTAGTCATTGATTTTTGTTAACTGGTCATTTATTTAGTCATGGTATTCATTTATTTAGTCATTACTTTAGTCATTACTTTAGTCATATATTTAGTCATTAATTTAGTCATATATTTAATCATTAATTTATTCATTAATTTAGTCATGTATTTAGTCATTAATTTAGTCATTACTTTAGTCATATATTTAGTCATATATTTAGTCATTACAAATCAAATCTAACTTAATTAATCCTCACAAATTTATGCATATAAACTTCAAGTATCATAGATATTCAAATGTTAAAAAGCACCATGAAATGAAGACTAAAATGCTTGAACAAAGACACAAACACAAAAAGATTACAAATCAAGAGGAGCCACAACACAATATTTATGAGTGGAGAAAAAACCACTCTAAAAATTTACTTCATTAAGCCTCATTGGAAAATCAAAATCTCATTAGTTACATTCAATGTCTCGGTGACACTGTATAACTTACAGGCACTATATAAAAAGAATACTCATATTTTCATATACTTATATTATTTTCCCCTTCCTTAACTACAATCCTTTTGGAAGGGCATCGACCTCCTATAGGGGCTCGACCCATTTAATCCCCTTGCAAATCCACAGCTTTAATCCTGCCACTATTGGTTTTGACTCCTCCAAACTCTTCCTCGTTGGTACTCACCTTTCACTTCTCCAATTTCGAGTTGTATCCTGAAAATAAGGTTTCGAAATTCTCACATCAAAAACTTAGAAAAGACAAATAATATAGAGGATAAAATTCAAACATTTTATTTTCCTTTTCCAACTATGGCACCCTAAACTTAGGCACTAGATATAGTGAATGTATCAGAATTGGATATAATATCCATCAAAAGCATATTTGGAAGTATATTTTTATCAAATATTGTAGTTGAAAGTTCCACTAATTATAATAAAGATAAATAGATTTACCTTTCTA
Organism: Sequoia sempervirens; assembly: GCA_007258455.2. Classification (NCBI taxonomy): domain Eukaryota; kingdom Viridiplantae; phylum Streptophyta; class Pinopsida; order Cupressales; family Cupressaceae; genus Sequoia; species Sequoia sempervirens. The sequence goes on along the minus strand of VDFB02000015.1, from coordinate 449,818,024 downwards.
CATCAACTAATGTAATTTTGATCTTTTAGAGGATCGACAATGCTAGCCTTTAATATATCAACATACTCACCAGCAAGTTGCAACATAACATTAAACTTATTAATTAGATTCAACATCTAAGAAAGAAAAATAAACTTCAAACATTATCAATTTAGTTAAAAAAATCATCAATTTCAAAGATCAAAGTAGCCAATGCTTCACTCTCTACATCATTTGTTACAATCAAAAGAGGCCTTTGTTTTTGTGATAAATGCAACAAGAAATTATATTATTTGTCAAAACTTATCACTATGTACTTATGAACTCGAGATCATTCAAATTGTCAAACTAATCGACATGACTACCTAATTTCTTTCTATCACATACACTTTGGGTATACAAGATCATTGAGAATCCCAATTATTGAACTATGAAATTCAGCAACGCAACAAAATTATATCTTAATTAAAATGTAAATCAAATCAACATTACATGTCTCAGCTTATCAATTGATCTCAAATTGTATTTACACCTTTGTCATATAGCTTAAGGACATCTACAATAGATATGCACAAAATGAATTTGGTGGAAATGCTTTAAAAACTTTCAAGTGAATATAATTCATAGGTTTAAATCCAAATTCCACAACCATTGCCAACATCCTCCCTACCTGTGCCAAAATGGGAGCTTTGAAACAAGATATGAATATCCTTCAATGCATAGACAATACATCCCTATAAGAAATATTATACTCCCTCAAAATATTATTACATATTATTCTATTGAGGGGACTTTACTTTATCGAGGGGACGTCAAATAACTCTTGTCGATGTTCATTTCTTATTAATGATATCAAGTTTCCACAATCCATATTGTAGTGTTGTGTATTTTTTGGATTCGATTGTGTAGAATTTTTTTCATCAACGTTTTGGATCACACTCTATGATCCATCATCAGGATTAGAGAGCAAGAAGAGAAAAATGGTAAAATTTTAGACTAAGATAGGCTAAAAAGGAAGAGGGGTAAGGAGAGGATACACGTGGTTCAAGGACCAAAATAAAAACAAATAACTAAAAGCAACAAATCAAACACATACAAAGTCAAACCCAAAATATTACAAGCCCTACAAAAAATGTAATGAATTAAACATAAGCCACCAAATATATAATAAACAAAAGAATATTAAACAAAAACAATTAAAAAAATAAGCAAAAAATGAACCACTTACCTAAAACTATAGGCAAAAACAAAATGAACACACCTAAATACAAAAATATGGATATAATATACCCATAAAAGACCAAAAATACCTACAAACAAAAAAAAAATCTAAGTAAAAAATAAAAGAATGAAGAAATAAAAAACCACAAAAATATAACCAAATTAAAAATGGAAATAAAAATCAACAAAGAAATTAACCAAAACAAATACAAAAGAAAAAGGGTATGTGACATAAACCTACACATAAACCAAAACAAAAAATCAAAAATTCACAACAAATATAAAAACATACAAACCAACCAACACCCAAACATACAAACCTACATACATACATGCATGCATATATATTTGTATGTGAGTGTGAAAAAATAATAAAAATGACCAAAAACATAATAAGCACAAAAGAATGTAAATAGACGTATCAAATTTATATACATAAACATATGCCTAAACATCAACACAAATAAAATAAAAAATAAACAACAAACAAGTATATATGTATAAGACAAAACCAACAAATCAAAACATCAAGGAAAAACACCAATGCCAAAGGAAAAAAATGGCAAACACAAGAGCAAGCAGGAAGGGCAAGGAAGGGCAAGAAGAAGTGGCAATGTTTTTTGTGTTGTCCAGCTCTCTCGCCAATGAGTTTGAGTGTTGTCAGGCTATTGATGGGACTTTGACATGACTCTTGGCGATAGGAAAGAGTCCTCTCGATGATTGCTTTAGAACTACTTGGGCTATCAGTGGGACTTTGGCATGACTCCCAATGACGCATAAGAGTCCTCCTAATGGAAAATCAAGCAGATTACATCCGGACTCCAAATCACACGATGTGCTCAAAGAGATGATCACACAATTTGTAAACAGTCAGGAGCAATGAAGGGTGTCAGAGATGCCATCTCATGGAATATGATGATTACAAGGTATGCACAAAATGGATTTGTTGAAAAGGCTTTAGAAACTTTCAAGCAAATGCAATTAGCAAGCTTGAAGCCAAATTCCATAACCTATGCCAGCATCCTCCTTGCATGTGCCAAAATGGGAGCTTTGGAGTAGGGTATGAACATCCATTAGAGCATAATAGATGGGGGATTTTTGTCAAATATTATGGTTGGAAATGCTCTATTAGACATGTATGAAAACTATGGAAACATACACAAGGCATGTGAACTCTTTGATGGAATGCCTCAAAGAGATGTCATTGATGGATAAATTATGCAATGATGGGTAAATTATAGAATGCCTAAAAGAGATGTCATCTCATGGAATACGATGATTGCGGGATATGCACAAAATGGATTTGCTAAAAAGGCTTTAGAAAATTTCAATCAAATGTAATTAGCAGGTGTGAAGCCAAATTCCACAACCTATGCCAGCATCCTCCCTGCCTGTGCCAAAATGGGAGCTTTGGAGCAAGGTATGAAAATCCATCAGAGCATAATAGATGGGGGATTTTTGCCAGATATTATGGTTGGAAATGCTTTGTTATACATGTATGCAAAATGTGGAAACGTACACAAGGCACGTGAACTCTTTGATGGAATGCCTCAAAGAGATGTCATTGATGGATAAATTATGCAATGATGGATAAATTACTCTACTTTCTGAGTGCTCCCCACTTATTCAAATTGTTTGTCTTAAAATCCATCTATCTAATATATAAGTAAATTTTATAATACTTTGGCAATGTGCTATGAACTAATACATTTTTATAAACTCTAAGATTAAAAGACTCTATCATTGAGCTTTCAACTAATACATTATAGCTAGTGCAGGACTGCATTATAGTTTTAGAGACATATTTTAACAATATAAAACTTGGAAACTTAATATGTAAGAACACCATTTTGATTTGTATGGTTAAAGATCAAGAGATTTGGAACAATTTATTTTTCATAATTATGCAGAGCACATGATAGGATGTCGTTAGGTCCCATTACTTTAGAAGATAAAATTCAATATATCAACTAGGTAGTGTTCAAGGAAATTTGCAATAGAAGAAGTCTGGATTATCTCCCCTAGATTTTTTAACTTCTTATAGCAACTAATATTAATTCTAACCTAAGGTCATCTAACTATTAAACTGTAAAACAATTTATCCTAAAGAAAGCAAGAAATATTTAAACTAAAAAGCATAGAGAAATTAATTTAGAAAGCATGACAACTAAATTAATTAGTACAGAAACAACTAAACTAAAGAATTGATAAACTACAGAATCCAAAAAGCTTATAAACAACCCATAAAACATCTTTTCTAACAGTTAACAATAAGAAACTGTGTAAGTGTAAGACAACAAATACTTCAAAACTTAGTCACCACAATAATAAACTCAATAATTCCCTACAGAACATCTATTTATGCAATAAAAGTAACATAAAAGAAAGTACTTATCTATTTAAGTTATCTTCCCTCGAGTGGCCAGCTCGCGGGTTTTTACGTTTGTTCTCAGCTCACATACACAACTAATTCAAGAACACTTCCATTAAACGTAATTATCATCCATAACTCACAACTCAAAAATTTCTATAGAATAACCTCTTTATTCATAAGCTCAGAAAATATATTGACAGCATAACATTACTATTGCCACTGTATATCTTGCTTCTAGAGATTACATCTTTTATAGAAAAACTCTAACTAAATCCTATATTTCAGATGGTGTAGATAACCATTTAAAAATTCAATAATAGATTTACGAATAACTTGTATGTCTTTAAAACCCATTACAATAGTATTAAAGAGGCTCAAGTCGAGCCATGAAGTTTTTAACTTAAAAACATAACAGAAATTAAGACTTTAAAAGTAACTATATCTTCGGTCCATCATCCTAAAGTTCTGGAGCATGTTCCCAGCACACACCTTAAATCTGTTCCGGAGCACGTGTTGGCTAAATGCTTCTAATTTGTAACTTGATGACTGATTATTGTCCTACAAAACACTTAAAATAACCCATTAAATTTGTATTGGAAAAATACTTCAATAAATCAAAAGAAATAAAGTTTGTACAATTCTCTTCAAAAATTAAGCAATCATTTCTCCTAAAGTTTAATTAATTGGCAGAGGATAGGGACTTTGCATATATGGAATAAGCTTTTATTATGTTATTATGATGAGGTTATGTTTACCTCATCATTTCCTCCCCTTCCTAATTCTTGGTAGGTCCTCCTACCCCTTGATTATAACCCTATCCTCTGTTCCATTCTTCATATTTAGCACTAACATCATACAAATCCCTTGTTGTTACATCAAAGTTTATAGGTGCATGGTGGAAGCCTCTATGGTAAGCAACTCCCTCTTTCCATTCACTAAAAATTCTATCATCTTGATCTATATTAACATGAAAAGCAGGGGTTGGATATAGCAATAAGGGAGATCTATACCTCATCCCTATCCACTTTGTTCTGAGATCTTCCAAGATTTTGGCTAAGGCATCTGCTCTTTTGAAGGACAATCTGAGGCTAAGGGGGAAGATCACTTCTCTTTTCTTTAGATATACCGGTAATGGAGTATACCTCTCTTCACAAGCATGCCAGGATTTACCAATTAATTTCTACCCCTGGTCCATGAAATGATTATAACAAATTTGAAGGCTTTCATCATATCTCCCTTTCATTTTCTCATCCAATAGGAGAGCTAAAAAGGTTTTCTTAAAAGTTGCAGGTCTACTATTGGGGGATCTCATTTGAAGACCCACATTTTTCTATGCTTAGGTATATTCTCTGTTATGTTCTTGCCAATGCATTTCATTCCGCATGGTAGATAGCAAAGATCTCAATTGCACTTCTCCAACAAAAAGATTAATAAAGAAATCAGTATGTTTTTCTAATAAATGATCATGAGTAAAGAATTCATAAAGCATGTCTTGCTCTTCAGGATTTGATTCTGTAAATATTTTAACAAATTCTTTGTCATCAGGTTCATAAGGTTGATCACTATAAATTCTTAATAATTTCCACTTGAAATATTGTTCATTTAAAAACATTTAATATAATCTTGATGGTTTTCTACAAGATAAAAGAAATTTTGCTATCTGACATGCATCTTGTTTCCCCCTATAGGCTTTATGAAATTATTCTTTTAACAACACCATTTCCATTTTTAATCTATTATTTTCAATATGTGCATTCCTCAGGAAATAGCATCGTTCCATCCATTTCATTAATAACATTTGGAGGAATCTGAATTTGGAACAATTCAGTTACCATTGGTTCGGTCTAAACTTCTTTTATTTCCATCTTTGGTTTACTTGTGTTTTCCTGTAAATCTTGCTCTAATTCCATAATTCTACTAAGGGAAGCATTCAATTCTTCTTTTTGTCTCTTCTTTTCTTCCTCAAAAGCTGAAAACATAAGCATAAAATTTTCTTTTAAATCTTGAATTTCTTTGTTTAGACCATCACTATGTACCCTGTTTTCTTGATTACAATTCTAAATTTGTATTTTCAATTCACTAATGAATGTATTTTTCTCCTGTATCTACAGTTTTAAACCCTGTATTTCCTAATCTCTTTTGCTTATTATAGTAGTGTGTACTATTATCTCTTCTTGTTGTAGTTCCAAATGTTCCTTATTTTTGTGCAACTAACTTCTTAGCTCTTCAATTTTGAATTTTAGCTTTTCCAATTCTACATTGGTGTTTTCATTTTCAACCATTTCAACAACCTATTTACAACAGGAGATAAATTTCCTAAAACACTATCCTCAACCTTCGTAGAAGGTGGAGATTGTACCTTTTTTGTTTTCTATTTTTCCTTGTCAAGGACTTCTTCTGACACCAAATGGGAATGTATTTCTTCAACAGTGGTTTCTTGTTCTGAGGATTGATGAATTTGTTCATTTGTTCCCAAAGGTTTCTTCTACTTTTTGTATTTTGACCCACTTCTTGTACTCTATATTGGGGTTTCTATAGACTCATAGGATAATCTTTTGCTTCTCCTTAAAGGAGGAGTATTCTAATAAGTTAAGATTGTTGGGGCATTCTCAGAAGTAAGAATTGTTCTTCTTTTCCTCTTCTTAAAAGGATTATTGTCTACATTTGGATTTATTATCTTGACATCTTCTGATTGGGATGGGGTTTCAAATTCTTCATTTTTAAATTTTGGCACTTACTCACCAGGAATGGTGAGAATTTGGGTTTCAAGAGCCTTAGGGTCCTCAGGGGAAGTTGCTCCAAAAGGTGAGGCAACTTGTTTTTAAGATTCTCTTAGTTCTAATTTCCTTCCTGGCATAGGCTTGTCAAACTTCCCCAAAAAAAATTCCCATTTGCTTCCAGGCTTGTTATAAAAATGATATTTGCAAATTAATTGAATTAACCCATGATGTTTTAATGGCCTTGAACTAGTTTTGTATCTTTCTATCGAAGTATTAATAGAATCATTCAAAAAGTGAGGCAAATTAATGCTAAGCACAAGGTTTTCTTTCCCATGCCGCAAATGTATTAACATGCAAAATGTAGGTCCTACAACAGTAGTAAGTTGGCCTTCACAAGTAAAATATTTAATAATCCATGTAACTGCAGTGCCCTAGGTTCTAATATGGAAGTTCGTTGAAATCCCTTATTTTTTCCCCTAGTACAGATAACTATCATGGGTTGAGGGTCCCCTTGTCTAAGAAACAATTCTGATAATTTTTTATATGTTATTTGTGGCTTTTTTTATATTATAATGCCAAAATTTTCTAACCCTGAAAGAGAAGAGATAATTTTTGGACTCACCTTAAATCACTTTCCATGAAGTGTCACTTGACCATTAGAGTAATTTTCTGCAAATGCATTCACCATCTTTTCATTGTACCCCTCAAATTTTCTGAGGAAATCCAACCAACCCACTTCCTCAAACAATCCAGAAATGTTACTTAACCCTAGCAATTTCTCTGTAGAAGTTGGCTCGGATTTCTTCTTTGTACCCCCCATTTTCTATCTTTTTTCTACCCCCTGCTAAAAATTTCAATAGTGCAAGGAATTTGTGCACAGTTACTTTTGAAAATATAATCAACCTGTGATTATTTATTTTCTTTATCTAGAGCTTATTGTGTAATAATACCAATTTGCATGGAGGGCCACAAAAAGGGTATCGTACTTAGCAATTAATCACCAAGTGGCTCAAGTTACTAAATTAAGGAGGGATACTTGTGCCAATTAATCATACCTTATTCAAAAATAACTACTTATTTAAAGCAATATTTTGTACTTACATTCTATGATCACTTGAAAATCTCATACCTTTACTGATTTGATAGGATGACACAATGGTATTGGCTGAGATGAAGGCTTATTTATTATGACGTGAGTGAGAAATCTTGTGAATGATGAAGTCATTAATACAAACAGACTATCATGGCGCTTTTAATTATTATGGCAAAAAAAAAATTAATAAAAAGAAGGCATGTGTACCGATGCATGTTAATCAAAACATTGAGGAAAATTGAAATTGTATGGAAAGAAGCAGCGGAATAAAAAAATGGAAAATTTCTAGAGCATGCAAGGAAGCATGTGCTCAAAACTAGTAGGTAATTTCCAAAGCAAGCAAAATACATGCATTCGAAACAAAGAAGGTGGGTAAGTTTTGGAGCATCGTTGAAAGATGCAACCAGAATGATGACCAACTAAAATTTCTGGAGCATCATCGAAAGATGCAACCAAAGCAACAAATAAATGAAGATTCTGAAGCATCATTGAAAGATACAACTGGAGCAACAACCGAATGAAGATTCTGGAGCATCATTGAAAGCTGCAGCCAGAGTAGCAACCAAATAAAGATTCTAGAGCATCATCGAAAGATGCACCCGGAGTAGCAACTGAATGAAGATTTTAGAGCATCGTCGAAAGATGTAGTTGGAGCAGCAATCAAATGAAGATTCTGAAGCATCATCGAAAGATGCATCTGGAGCAGCAACCGAATGAAGATTCTGGAGCATCATTGAAAGATGCAGCTGGAGCAGCAATTGAATGAAGATTTTGGAGCATTGTCGAAAGATGCAGCTAGAAAGAAGAAAGATGGTGGAAACAAATGTACTCAAACTTCAGGAGCTTATATTATTCTACAAAAATAATCTTCTAACATAGTGAGCTAAGGTGCAAATTTTGGAGCATCACCCATCTAGAGTAGTAAGTTCTGGAGCATCAGGCATTTAGTCTGTCAAGTTCCAAAGCATTGTAGAAAGATGCTCCAAAAGTTTTTTATTCCTTCATAAGAAGTCCTACAAAATAAAAGCACATGTAGTTAAGTTCGAAAATAAAATTAATGAAAAATACTTTGAAAACAAATTGGTATACATGTCTTTTTATTACAATTTTCATCTGATAATTTTCTTTTTTTTTTCTTTTTTTTAACATGTTTTATTAGGTCGAAAGGACTCTGCCTTGGCAAAGTCAATACATTGGATCTCACCCTGGATTTCTACCAATTTTGTAAATTATTCCTTGTTAAGAGGCTTATGGTAGATATGTAGTTGATGACCATTAACCAAGAGGGTTCTTAAATCGCCATCAATGGTTTTCAATTGAACTGTGCCATTTGAGAAGACTTTAGAAATTTCATATGGCCCCAACCAATGAGTCTTGAGTTTCCCTTTATGATTTTTATATCTCGAATCAAATATAAAATCCCACTCACCACTATGGAACTCTCTCTCCTTAATGTGTTTGTCATGCCAAAATTTTTGTTGATGTTGGATTAGTTCAGTTTGATGGACGACATCTAGACGAAGCTCATCCAACTCACTTAACTATAAAACTCATTCTATTTGAGCTCGTTTCAGATCTAGACCTAGTTCCATAGTTGTTTGTAGAGTTTGAAGTTCAAACTCAATGGGGAGAAGAGGTTTCTTCCCAAAAACAAGCTCATAGGGGTTGAATCTAGTTGTGGATTTCCATGTTGTATTGTACGCCCAAATGGCTTCAGGAAATTTCCTAGCCCAATCTCTTCTTCCTGAAGAAACCATTTTGGTCAATATGTTTTATAACTCCCTATTAGTCACCTCTACTTGACCATTTGCTTGAGGATGATATGGGGATGACTTCTTATGACTTACTTGAAAATGGTTTGTAAATGCCAGGATAACTTTGGACATGAATTGGGGTCCCTGATCTATAATGATGGTTTAGGGGGCTCCAAATCTAAGAAAAAATTTATTATAGAGAAAGTCAGCGACCTACTCTTCTCTAGCAACTTGAAAAGCTTGAACTTCTACCCATTTTTTTAGATAATCAGTGCAAACTAATATGTATTCTTTCCCTTGAGAGGAAGGATCTATGGGCCCGATAAAATCTAACCCCCATTTTTCAAGATGGGGAACTCTTCTTGGAGGTTCTAAATGATTTGCCTCTTTTTTATAAGACTGTGTTGGCAATGCCACCTGGATCACAGTTGTTTGGTGGGATTCCAAACCCAAACAATCAGGTGTAGTTGTGTAAATCTCATAGAGAGAAGCTACAAGCTACCATGATGATTTTTTTGAGCAAATTTATATCAGAGTCTTTCTTAGCATGGCTTAAGACATGTGCAAATGATATTCTCTCTGCTGATAGGCTTGGGGGAAAGCATTTTCTTGATCTTGTGAAAAGTGGCAAGGAACTTGTAAAAAATGAGACATTGATTAGAGAAACATTGGACAGTCTAGATGCATTTGAAGGGAGCTTGGAGTGGCTAAAAATGGTTTTTGGTTCAACTGTTGAGTTTACAGGGTAATGCGTGTGTGAGATTGTTTTGAAGCACTCAAAGAGTCTGTGGGATGAACTTTTTAAAAGCATGTTTGTTAGTAGGATGAAACAAATAATAGCTGATGGATTTATAGATCTGCATGAGAGATTTAAGGTTGGTAAATGCCTTGAAGCCATAGTTACATCTTTGGCAAGTTACAAAGATGTTGAAACCCAATTGCACAAATTAACTACTAGTGAGGGTTGGCTTGTCAAGAGAGGGGACCTAAAAAGTGTCAATTTATCTAGGTTGAGTTTTAGATTTATGATGACAAATGATGAAGACTAGTTTGGTCACCTTAACGCTTATTTTGGAACTGAGGTTAGTCAAATAAAAGATACCATAGATGAGGGGTCCAAGAATATTCTAGAATATTTCCTAAGTTTTCTTCATGCACATAAATCTCCTTTAAGGATAAATGATTTAGCACCTTATTTGAAAAAGAAATGCTTCCATTTTATCTCAACATTGATTGTTAAGATTGAAGAACATCTTGCACATCTTTCAAAAGCTCTCTATCAAGAAATGAAAAATGAGGAGATGCTACGGTCTATTTTTGTCATTGTAAGTTGTTTTTGGACAGTCTACTTTTAAAAGTTCTCTTATTTGAGTTGTCAAGGTTAGAAATTAGTGTTGAGTCAGCCAATTGATGTTGTTTAAGGTCATTTGTGGAATCTACAAGAGGATTTTTTCCTTATTCTCGGTTTGGGTAATTTGAAACAAGAGTTTTGTGAAGGGAAAATGAGTCCTAGTTGCAAGGACAAGAAAGAATATATTGATATTTGTCAAGTTGTGAAATTTAGTGAGTTTTTGAACACCTGTCATTGCATCATATTTTTTTCATCAAATTTGAAGTCAAGAATGCTAGATAGGAATGTAATCATTTAAATGAAGGGAGCTTCACTATTTTAAAGGACAATTTTAGTTTATTGGTGTGCACCTCATCAAGACTTTTTTTTTTCAAGTGTCACAATAGTAATTGCTTACAATGACATGCACTTGTGTTAGGCAATTGAGGTTAGTGAATTAGAAAAGATGTTTTCCCATGCACAAGTGGACACTTGTGAAAAGACAAAAAAGGATTCAATAGATTGAAGTAAGGTTTGCATAAAATGGTATGCCCCCTTATTGAGAAAACCAGTTCAAAATTTCAAACATCAAAACTACATTGTGAGGCATGCACCTAAGCATGGAGGTTTATACTTTAAATTTGAAGACAAATTTGTATATTTGAGTGCACATCTATCTTAAGGCAAAGTGCATATCACTTTTTTCATGTATAGAGGTGTGTATGTGAAACGAAGAAAAAAGAGTTTAGTTCATCAAAAGGGTGTCTTTCCATTTATAAGGGCATAACTCTTTATATGAGAAATTCAAAGCATAAAATTCCTTGTGAAGTGCACAATCAACAAAGGCATTTTTTCACTTCAAACAAGCAACATATTCCATTGATAGGAACATGCTAATATGAAGAGAAAGTTGTTATAAGACAAAGTTCCAAATTGTTATTATAAGGTGCATGCCTACTCAAGTAGGATAGGTGTTTTAAATCATCAAACACTTTACCCATTTATAGGCATGCACCTCAATACAGAGTGTTTCTTTCAAATTTGAAATGACAAATTGCTTGTATAGGTGAACATTGGAATGAGAATAAGGGAGCAAAAAATTCAAAAGCCAAAAATTCAATGCATAGGTGCATGCCTCTTATTGGGAACTAAGTAATTTTTAAAAGGAAAGCATGTCTAGTGTAAATGATCCTGAAGATACCATTCACCCATTAATTTTTTGTTAAAATAGGCAAGCCCATAAAATATTAAAATACCCTTCCTCTATTACTAACCTAGAGCAGGGATTTGAAGCATGCGCAACCACCCTTTGCTTCTTGGGATTTGAAGGCCTTTGTAACACAAACAACACTTGTTCAGCATACCTACAAGAAAAACAATATAGGAAAAAAACTCACAACAATACTTACATTGACAATACTTGGAGAATTGTTTAAAATTGCTTATAAGGTTCAACATTTAATGCTTATTTTTGAAATTTCTGAGATAAAAAAAAAATTCTAGTTATGATCTTTTTTCACTCTGTTATAGTTATGCACCTAAGGCATGCTCATTGAAACAAGAAAATGTCCATCTTGATTGTGATTTTTTTGCTTGTCTTGAATCTTTCAAAACATGTCACAATTTGTAACATCAAAATTTCCTGGGCATGGAAAGGGCATGAATTTTTATTTCTTAAAGAGTGTGCAATAGAGAAACCAAGAGAAGCAATACATACTTTTTTATTTTGGTTGGCAAGAAACCTTATATTAAATTTCAAGAGGTTGTAGTGAAAAAACTAAATCATAAACAAAAGGTACCTCTAATCAAAGAATACTTTGTTCTCGCATATACTCATAATTGCACCGCGCGCTCTAATTTAGAGCTACAAACTTTTTGAAGTAGGAGGGCAAAAATCCTCACAAAATAAAGGGAAATTAACTAAACTAGCAATAAAAATTGGAACACATCAAGAAACAATGCACCTAAAAATAGATGTTAGAGCAGAGTATACCTTGCATCAACATCTATTGTTTTTGAGTTTCATTTCTAGATGTTGGCTTGTAGGGGTAGTCACATTTTGAAAGTTGTTCAACAAGAAGGTAAAAATTTTAGTGTGTATCTGACCTGCACTAAATAGCCTACCAAATCAACAAATTTGATTGTGAAAATAAAAAACTAGTGTCCATTATCTAGCAATCATTTCAACATTTGTGTGTAATTATTTGGTTTTTTTTCAGTTACCATGAGCTCCCATTGGCATCGATTTGTGTTCAATAAGTCCCTTGTTGGGGTGTTAAAAAAAAAATTGATGTATATTTGATATTCCAAGTGAAGGACATTGTTGCTATTTATTAAATATTGTCTTTAGTTTTACAATATATATGAATATGACATGTCCTACTTGTAGAAAATTGATTAACATGGAATTGTATTTCACTGAATGATAGTTAAAATTTAATAATTTTTCTATATGCACAAAAGTTTAAAACCTACATTTCTTAGTTCGAACCCATTTTTGGGAGCATAGATAAATTGTCCCAATTCCTTATTATTGTCCTCGAGAATAACCAGTCCTGGTTTGATTCCTTTCTCTTCATAGAATGGCTTATGATTTTGCATTTTCTTATCCTCAACCAACTCATGCCCATAATCATTGTCTGCCCTCAGAGCTACCAGAGATTACTTCATCTTGTTTTTCTATGAATGGTTATACTTCCTTACTTACATGAAGTTTCCATTGACTCTCATTTTGATTATCTGATTCATCAAAGGCTGGAGAGTGTTGATCAAATATGGTCCAATTAATATTAGGAGAGGCATTCCCCTCCTATTAAATTTTTGAGTACCTTTCTTGCATTCAAAATGTATGCTATATAATATATTTTCTTTCCCATTTTGATATCCCAATAGTTTTTTTTGTTTTACATCAAAATTTTGTACTTGATGTTTAATGTTTGCTTGTTTTTAAATGAAATGTCAAAATACAATTTCATCCCAAATAGTGATGATCTAGATGCATGATCCTGCACCACAATATTTGTAAACAGCAGTGAATTTATTTTAAATGATTATGTTTTCTACATGCAGTGTTGTTGTAATGATGAAAGCTCTATCTAATGCTAAAGGGGAGAAACAAATATTGACTCTTTTTTCAAGACATTGCAAGCTACCTACTTCTTGCTTCTAGTGTCGTATATGTTATTAGGGTCTGCATTCAGTTCCCACTTATGCAAATTTGTATTGAAAGTTAAGCTATTGCTACGATGTAAGTATATTATGCTACTGCTTACAACTTCATTGGGATTTTGAATGTGACAAGAACTACTATGTTGTGGGTCTTCTGTCATAAAGATTGAATAAAAATGTAAGGACAGATAAAAGAAGCATATGGACAAGTAGAAGCAGATGAAGACCAGATTCATTACAGAAACTTGAAAAGCATGGTGAACATGCTCCATCTACAGGATTACCAGGCTAAAAGTAAATTTAACTGAAACCATGGAAAGTGACTTACCACAAGATTTTGCATGAATTGTGTCCAATGTGGAAAAATGGGTAGAGGTTGCAATCCAAAACAGGTGCTTTCACTTCTCCATTTTGGCAGGCTACCTTCAAAATACTTCTCCATTTTAGTAGGCTATGCAACTCGCTTCTCCATTTTGGCGGGCATTGAAAATAAGGTCTCAAGGAAGGTTTTAGAGTATGTTTATTAAAATGAAAATTATGGCCATTTTAATAATGAGCACTGTAAGAATTGGCTATGAAGGTAGCCACCCAAGATCTAGAGGTCTAATAGAAAGCACAAAAGAGAGAGATAGAATATGACAAGAATAAACTGTATTCAATGTCAATAATATGAGATGCAGTACAATACTATGCAAAAGTACATAGGAGACCCCTTGGATATATAGCCAAGGTGAGAATATAGGAGGGCATAAGATTATGACAAGTGTCATAATCTTATGACATGTGACAACAATGAAGAGTTATCACTCCATCTAAAGTGGAAAAAGATAATGTGATAATCTCCACAAAAGGTGGATCTCCCACAAAAGGTGGAGAGATAATCACATGATGTGTCCACAAAAGGTGGAAGTGATGAGGTATGAGATGTCAAGTCCACAAAAGGTGGAAAATCTCCAACAACCTCCTATGTGGTCCCTAAGTAAACTTAAGTAAGGTGTAATTATGACCTAAGACAAGGTACAAGACATTTAATTACACCAACAAGCACATTTTGACATGTTAAATATATATATATATATAATTATTACTAGAAATTGCACCTTGGTGTGCAATAGGTACGCTGAAGAGATATGAAAGGTCAATTAGAGAAAATTTTGGTGTATTTTTTTAGACATATGTGTAGTACATGAGGTCAATTGTCAGGTCATTTAGAAAATGATGTTTATGTAACAAAGGTCTCAATTAGCATTCACTCAATAAATATATATTTTAAATATAATTTTTCATTAGACAAAATTATATATTTGTAATAGTAAATTTATAATAGGAGTTCAGTTTATTTTTTCTCTATCCACCTCTCTATATCTTATCTATATCTCCCTCTCCATTTTATGTCCCTCTCTCTATATCTTATCTCTATCTCCCTCTCTCTTTTATGTCTTGATTAGAGTTTAGTTATGGTTAAGAGATAATTAGGAATCAAATTATGGTTTGGGTTATTGCTCTACAATTAAGCTTGAGATTAGGGTTACAATTGGGGTTCAAATAAGGTTATGATCAATATGATTAGGATTGGGATGCAATTAGGAGTTAATTAATGTCCAATTAGGGTTACTATTAGGGTTACGTTACAATTAGAATTTAATTAAGATTCAATTACAGTTACAATTAGGATTCAATTATGCTTAGGATTAGGGCTAGAAAAGTGTTAATGTTCAATTAAAGTTTATTATGATAAATGTTAGGATTCAATCAAGGTTAGGGTTCAAATAGTGTTTGATATCAATCAAAGTCACAATTAGAATTAAAGTTCAATTATGGCTAGAGCTAGGGTTAGATTTAGGGTTCAATTATGGTTAGCATTCAATCAAGGTTTAATTAGGTTTAGGGTGCAATGTGGGTTAGGATTTAATTAGGGTTAATCATGTACATTAGCATTCAATTAGGGTTAGGTATCCATTATGGTTTGAGTACAGGTTCAATTAGGGTTACAGTTCAGGTAAGGGTTCAATTAGAGTTAGGTTTTATTATAAACCTTAGGGTTAGGGTTATAGTTGGGGTTTAAATAGGAGTACAATCAAAGTTACAACTCAATTAGGGTTATGATATATCCAACTATGGTTTCAACTCAATTAGGGTTATGATACAATTAGGGTTAGGGGTCAATTAGGACTTTAGTTAGGGTTTAATTAGGGTTAGGTATATATTTCAATTAGGGTTACTATTAGGGTTAGGGTTAAGGTATAATTTGGGTTATGGGTAGGGTTAGGGTTAGGGTTGAATTAGGTTTATGATTAAATTAGGGTTAAGGTTACAATTCAATTAGGGTTACTATTCACTTAAGGTTACAATTAGGGTTAATTAGGTTTTGGGTTATTGTTCTACGATTAAGCTTGAGCTTCAGGTTACAATTCATGGGTTTCATATAAGGTTATGATCAAGATTATTATGATTAGGGTGCAATTAGGGGTTAATTAATATTAGGTTTACGTTACAATTAGGGTTTAATTAAGATTGAATTATGGTTATGACTACAATTCAATTATTCTTATGATTAGGGTTAGAAAAGGGTTAATGTTCAATTATATTTTATTATATTGATAAATGTTAGGATTCAATTAGGGTTAGGGTTCAAATAGGATTAGACATGAATCAAAGTCACAATTAGAATTTGAGTTCAATTGGGGTTAGAAATAGGATTAGATTTAGGGTTCAATTAGGGTTAGCATTCAATCAAGGTTTAATTAGGGTTAGAGTGCAATTTGGGTTAGGATTTAATTAGGGTTAGCATACATTAGCATTCAATTAGGGTTAGAATTAGGATAAAGCTTAGGGTTAAAGTTCAATTAGGGTTATGATTAGGGTTACATTTATTCTTAAGATTAAAATTCAATTAGGGTAGGGTTTAATTAGGGTTCTAGGATAAATCTTGGGGTTAGCATTAGGGTTAAAGTTAATTAGGTTTAGGATTCTAAAATAAATCTCAAAGTTAGCATTAGGGTTAAGGGTCAATTAGGGTTTAGGTTATGGTTTGGGTTTAGTTAGTGTTAGGGTTCAAATAGGATTATACTTAGGGTTTAATCAGGGTTAGGTATATAGTTCAATTAGGTTTACTATTAGGGTTAGGGTACAATTTGGGTTAGGGTAGGGTTAGGGTTAGGGTTGAATTAGGTTTATGATTAAATCAGGGTTAAGGTTACAATTCAATTAGGGTTAATGTTCACTTAAGGTTACAATTAGTGTTAGATTTAGGGTTTCTTCAATTCGGATTAGGGTTTTCTTAGGGTTAGGGTTAGATTTTAAGTAGGGTTAGGGTTAGGATATAACTAAGGTATAATTTGGATTAGGGATTAATATTAATTCCAACCCTACCCTTAACACTAACCAAAGCCTTATTCCTAACCTAAAACCTATTATAATTATAATCCAAACCCTAACCCTAACCATAATTCCACCCCTAATCCTAACATAATTCTCACACTAAAATGAAAATTATGGCCAAGATTTTAATAATGAGCACATTTATTTAGTTGTTTATTTAGTCATTTTTATTTGTATGATATTAGTCATTTATTTAGTCATTTTTATTTGTCTGATATTAGTCATTTATTTAGTCATTTTTATTTTTCTGATATTAGTCATTTATTTATTCATTTAGTTGTGATTTTACTTGATGACCAAATTAGTCACTTATAAATGATCAAATTAGTCATTTATTTTCCAAATACTACTAGTGTTAGTCACGTGACAAAAAAATTTAGTCATGTCACTAAAAATTTTAGTCACATAGTCATTTATTTGCCAAATTCTACTAGTGCTATCTTCCAAGGTCTTGGTAGTTGGTTCTCAATTGTGCTAATGTTACTCAATGGCCAATGCAACTGTAATATTCACAGGGCCTACTAGTATAAAGGAATACAAATTGCATCATATCAATATACCTATGTTTGGGAGGTATAAATAAATAGAAAAAGATAGATCAGGGCTTCAGAACAGCAAAACATGAATAAAACTTCTTCACATCTAGACATGTACCTTAACAATGAGAGTTTCTTCAATTAACCAAAACCATAACATGATGCAATCCATGGCATAACCTACACCATTGCATACATTCATAGTGTTAATTCAACAATCACAACCATTCACTAAAACTTCACTTCAAGATTGAAACAGATCACTCACTCATTGCTAAAATCATATCAATAGACATAAAAGTAATTCCATTCATAGATAATTCAATGAAATAATCTTAAATCCAGTTTCCCCTATTGATTTGCATCAAATAGAAAACATTTAGGCACGACAAATCATTGGCATACGGATGATTATGATTCATTAACATTATCATTGAGGTTCAAACTTAATAACATGAAATTGTATAAAAACTATAAAAAGTATCCAAGTATAATAGAACTTTCAAAGAATCTTGCTAAAACTTATGAAATCCTAAGACTATAATCCTTATCTACTACCATATCAAGTGCTAATCCTTCTTCAATCGGTCGACCTTTACAAAATGGAGCCCAAAATTACATATAGGCACACCATGCATAAATTTCTCTCAATCAGAAATTAAGATCCACTAATCAAGGAACCGAAACTACATGAAGAAACTAGATTGGTTGATCTTCAATTCAAGGGTCAATTGCCCTGTTTTGCAAAATTTGATACCCAAGGAGGAAGGTAGAACTGATGGATGAGAGCTTAAGTTCAACTCATGTCAAAACCCTGCAAAATAGGAGAGGGGAGGAAGTTGTCTATTAAGAAGAGAACATTATGTTACCAACTCATTCCTGTGTTCCTTGGTCAAGGAGATACTCATCATAACTGGAGAATACTTGTTGAAGAATGTCTAGATCAGGTCCATCTACCCAATTATCCTCAAATTTAATTCTCTTCAACTCTGCTGAGGTGAATTCTTACATATCTTTCAATTTGATTAATTCCCTCCTAGTAGATTTTACCTCATCCTTGATGTCCATGAGTCTATCCAATAACAAGTCTTCTCCATCATCTTCTTTTTGCATCACTTCCTCAAATTTGCTGCTCCATTTCTCCTTCAACTTATCTAGAGGAAGACCTTCTTTGACTAGGATGTCCACATTGAGAAAAATAGCAACCACCGCCTCCAATTCATTAATTTGTTCATTCAAGTCCTTACTGGTCTCCTGAACTTCATTTTTATGCATTTGGATCTAAACCGGATTATGCTCTATGTCTTCTCAATAAAATCTACATTATCTTCCTCAAGGATTGATTACTCCAAAAGAGTTGACTTAGGCACCTTGCTGATGTATTTTAATTTCTTAACATGTTCTCTATACTCCTCATCTTATTTCTCCAGGACCTCAGCATGTTGATTCATCTCTTCAACCAACTTAAGTGCACCTTCATGAACTTTAAAATAGTCAGCTAACACTTCACCAACCTCTTGAAAATCCTATCAATCCACTTATCAAGCATCCCCACCTTACTCCTCATTTTCACTAAGTCATCAACTTCTTTCTTACTTTGTAGGATTGGGGTCTCTGGAGCAGTAGCTTGTTGAGAAACCGAAGTGGAGACATCCTTCAAGAATTTGTGCAACTAATCCCATTGGACTTTAAGTTTATCCTTCCTCTACTTATCTTTGATCATTCTGGATTTGGTGGAAGATGCTACAATATCAATGAGATTCATTTGTTGGTTCCTTTTAGGTTTCCCCAAATTGGCAGTGCCCAATTGGTAATCAGTTATTTGCATGTCTTGTCTATCTTTATCCATCATCGGAATTGCACATTCAACAACAATCTCTCCTGCATTCGTAAGCTTAGTGGAATGAAGAACTCTGGCCTTTTTCTTAGGTCTTTCCTTCTCTATTTCCTTCATCATCTCATCCCAATTCAAAGGCTGAGGTTGAACTATCTGCTTTCTCTCAAGATCAAGCTTTAACCATGTTGGAGCAGCAGGAGTGGTGACCACTTGTGTTGAAGAGGCAGTAGTGGCAAGAGAAAGAGGTTGCAATATGGTGGTCCTAGGTTGAGAATAAACTTCTTGCACATTCAGTTGTTCTCTTTGTGCAATTTCTTGTGCAAGTCTCTCAGCTTCTTCTTTGTCCTTCTACTCCTTATGGGTGCTGGCAAGAAGTTGAGTCCACTTTTTGGCCAAAAAGTGGAAGTGTTTTCCCTGATTTTCAAAATTTGACTCATTTGACCTTAAAATTTGAAGCACTTAGAGATGGAATCTTCAAAAAAAAAAGTCATTAATCATAAAATGTAGTACTCGGAGTCTAGTTTTCAAATATGTAATTTATTTCAATACCCAGATTGTACAAATTGAGTTTCAATTGGCGTTTCTAAAAACTACTGTTTAAAAGTCACTTTTTTATACCATACCATGCACGTGTACAACATCCATATTTTGACCTAAATTCTCGTATTTTTCTAAATCCTTTTGGGAAAAGATTTGTGACTCACTGAAGCTTGTTCTTGATTTTTTTTTTTAATTTTTTATTGAATTTTTTTTTGTTAAATTTTTATTAGGCATATTTGTCATTTTGAAAAAATTTAATGCGACATGCATAAGATGACCTAAACTTATCATTTTTTGATTTTTTTTAAATTGAAAAGAATTTTCTAAAGTTTTTTCTCGTGCAATCCGTTCATCAAAATGTTATGTTGATCAAAAGTTATTAAAATATTAAAAAACCTTGATATTTAAAGTTTATGGACCAGTTTCATTAGAAATTAATTGAAAAATAGAAAAAATAATCCAATTGTAAAAAAAAATTACATATTAGGAATCTGCATTGTCTCATCGAAAATGGGTTTTAATTTTGTCAAAAAATTCTGCAAAAAAAGTCATCAGCCATATGTCCAAACTCGGTATTTTTCTCTGACATTGTTAGGACCTTCAACTTGCAAGTCAAACCAAGTTGAAGGCCTAGGTTCAGATTCCCAATGCTTTTCCTGAACCAAAATACAAGGTAGAAACCCGACCATAAAGAAAATTCAAATTCAATTTTTTGGAAACAGGATCCCATGTTTCCTAATATTAAATCGAATGACCATTGACAGCTAAATGAGATCCCGCTTTATAAATGGGATCTTGTTCCTTTGTCAACCATCCCCACATTAAATATTAGGAATGGGATCTTGATTAATAAAGGGGATCCCGTTTGTTATTTTTTAACTGTTATATTTAAATTTGCTGTCAAAAATTACTGTGAAGTCTGCAACTTCACATGTACGGTCGAGAGCAGTAAAATTGGGCTATTTTTCATCAAATATTATTTTTACAAATGGTGAACTTGCATTTTTTATTAATTTTTTCAAAGGAGGCATCGTGTAAACCATTTTTGAAGTGGAATTTTGTTAGTTTTGTAGTTGTTTGGAGGAATAAAAGGTCTTCAACTTGCAATATGGATTGATTTTTTCAAAGGAGGCATGAAAAAAATAGTTTTTAAAGTGGAATTGTGCTAGTTTTCTACTTGTTTTGAGGAACACAAGAGGAACAATTTTGTCCTTATAAGTCATCAAATTCCAATTTGGATTGAATTTTTTGAAGAATTTCACTATTGACATTCATTTGTGCTTGAGAATTTTATAATCATGGGAGATAAAGCTCATAATAAGAGGAGGAAGACATTGACTCTTGAAGAAATTGAAGCAAAAAAAGAGGAGAGACAAAGACAAAGACAAAGAAGATTGAGAATTAAATCAATGAATGATGGGGGAGCATCCAATTCCACAACTATTGAAGATGAAAACATTGAGGAGACCACGGTTGTAGATGAAGCTAATTTGCAAGAAGTCAATTTGGAGAAGAATATGATTATACAAGCAAGTCCTACTATGTCTTCAAATCCCTCTTTCAATGCTATGGAGAATGTTTCAATATGCACAAATCCAGGTACGTCTTCAAATCCACATGTTAGTGAAATGGTAAATTTGTATGTAGAAGTTTTAAAAGATGTTGGACTTAACAATGTTGACATTGATAATATTCAGAGGGATGAAATTTTTATAGAATTTGTTGAAAATGAAAATGAGAATGATCCTTTTGTTGAAAATGAAAACAAAAACCGTTTTGTTGATGTAAATGAAATAAAAACCGTTTTGTTGATGAAAATGAAAACTGTTTTGTTGATGAAAATGAAAACTAATTTGTTGATGAAAATGAAAACCGTTTTGTTGATGAAAATGAAAACCATTTTGTTGATGAAAATGTAAATCATTTTGAAGTTGAAAATGAAAATGAAAATGAGGATGAAGATGAAGATGAAAATATAGAATGTGATGTTGAATTTAATGCAAATACTTTTTTTTAAATTGAAAGTGGTGTTTTCGATAATCTTCCTAGTCAAATTTCTTGGAGGCAAATAAGAACACATGCAAATAAAATATACAATAAATTCTTTTATTGTAAAAAAATTGCAATTCAATGTCAGCTAATGATGCAATTGATGAGAATGCAAAAAATCAGGAAAATAATGAAAAGGTTAGGATTTTTTGTTAAACCAAAAAGGAAATATCAATCATTAAAACATGTTATGTCTACTGTTGCTAGTGTCATTCAATCTATTGGGAAAAATAGTCGATCTAAAGATAAAAATGCAGCAAGAAGAGCTATAACAATTGCTATTGTTAATAAAGCAACTTTGAATAAAAGAATGGTAAGCAATATTAGTGAAGTTTTAAAAATACATCCTAAAATATTGCTAAGAGCGGCAAAAAGAAGAGAAAGTATAGAAAATGATCCTATCAACCAATGTTGGAGTTTCAGTGGTTGACTCCTGAGGTCTGATATGAAATTGAATGTTGAAATTAAATCTTTGATCAAAAAATATTGGCATGATAATACTAGGGTTTCATCTAATGCTAGAGATGTTTTAAAATTAAGGGTGGGGTCCAAAGTTTGCGATCCTCACCCAAAACACCTATTAGATACAACACAAACTTAATTTTATAGAAAATTTTGTGGTGATTTAGTGTTACCTAGTAATATTAAAATAAGTCAAAGGTCTTTTGAAAAATGTAAACCATGGTATGTAAAAATTAATAAGCAACAAATATCTTGTTGTTGTAAAATGCATGTTCAATCTCGTTATTTTTATGATGTTTTTCGATATATACGTTGTACCTTGCATACTAACATGATTATACAGGAATGTGGTATTAATATGCCACCTGAAGCAATAAGGGAGTTTATTTCAGGTTTGTTTTGTGAAAGATCTAATGGTAAATTGTTTTATTTAAGTTCTTCTATTTCTGGACAATGCATTGACTGTGGAAATCTTTCATTCTTAAGAATTTGTATGCATGAAAGTGTTGATAACAATTTTGGACAACAATTAGTAGATGTTAAAAGATTTAAGAATGTTCACTATTCATTAAAAGATAGAAAAATAGAAAGTGATGTGATTTAGTTACAAAAAAAGTTAGTGTGCATGCATTCATGAGTGAATTTAAGAATAATATTGTACCAAAATATGTCATGCACTCTCAACATGCTCAATGGCTTGATGGCCAATTTTGTGCATGTAGAAACACATTTCCAATTGGTACTATACTTTCAGTGGTTGATTTTACAAAAAATTATACTTTAGCTCCGCAAGAGGAAATTCAATCATAGTACTATAATTTAGTGCAAGTAGTTATGTTTGTCCATATTGTTTATAGACATGCAGATGATAGCACTGAGGATGATAGAAAATTTTTTAGGGAGTATCATTTTTATTTGAGTGACAATCGATTACACTCGTCAGAGTTTGTTCAATACTATTTCAATATATTTTATAGAAATTTAAGAGAAAGGGGAATCCAGATGAAAGAACACCTCATATGGTCAGATAATTGTATGGGGCAGTTCAAGAATGCTCAAATTTTCTATTGGTTAAGTAGGGTTCACAAGGAACTTAATGTCCAGCATATATGGAGTTTTTTTTAAGTTAGGCATGGTAAAGGAGAACATGATGGAGTTGGTGCGTGTGTCAAAAGAATTCTTTCTAGAGAACAATTAAAATTTGAGGATGCAATAAAATTTAAAGATGCACGTGGGATTGTGGATTGGTGTAATACAAGATTATTTTCACCTGGTTTGAGTGAGTACTCTACAGTTCATCGATTCTTTTGGTTGGTTGAAGAAGAGAACATTGTACCTAGAGTTGATTGTGAGACAATCAGTGGATATACTAAATGGCATTCATTTACGAGTTCGACAGCAAGCACATGGACTATCTGGACAAGGGAGCTTGCATGTTTTTGTCAGTTTTGTATCTTAGGAGATTGGGAAGCATGTGAAAATATAGAATGGGTTGAATAGTGGGAGCAAAGATCATTGACACTTGCACAAGCACATGATGAATATGAAAGAACTATTGAAGAAAATGATCAAGTGTTTGCATCTGAAGACTATGACTATGTTTCAGACCTTGTACAAGAAGGTAATTTAATTCATTTTATTTCACTTTATTAAGTTATTTTGTAATACTAAATTATTTATATGGATATGCACAAGTTATTAAATCATTTTTTATTTGCAGGACATGTGTATGGGTTTGTTACACCTGAGAGGAATGAAGAGCAAACAGAATATTATTTGGCTCATTGTGTGGAGACTAAACATAATTTAATAGCACCTCAAGAAGATGATGATGGCTATCATTATCCAATAGGTATGGTGATCCCCTTAAGACATCCCCTTAAGAAAATTTTGATAACAATTTTTTGATCCCCTTAAGAAATTTTTTAGAACAAGTCTTTGATCCCCTTAAGAAAATTTTGAGAACTTATTTGATGATGGTTTTCATGTTTTCCAATATGATCGGTGGTCATTGTTGGCACTTGGCTACGAAAGTACCTGGCAAGGAAGAATGGTCTACCTACATTTGAAGATTATGTAACACATAAGAAGATTATACATTATTCACATTTGGTGGTGGCAACAAATATAAAACTAGATCTATATCGTGGAAGACCTACAAATAAAGTTCTATGGACAATTTATATGGAAGAGCATGAGACAATCATAGATGCATTGCAAAAAAGAGAGGATGCAGATGGTACAATGGAATAAGTAAATATAGGTAAATATAGTTTTAGTTTTATATTGTCCTTTTAAATAGATTAAATACATGTTTCGATATTGGTCAAGTGTGTTATTAGTTGAAATTGATTTAAATTGTCCTTTTATAGATCCTTAAGCCATAATCAGAAAAAGGATCTAGTCCATGCAAATTCAACCTAGACAACATGGAATACTTGGTAAAAACAAGTAATTATTAGTTAAATTATATTTAAACACATGTTTTGATTACATATTGATATTTCTTGTACATTAATAGTTAAAGTTGATTTATTATCCTTTTTTGTATCCTTAAGCCATCATTGCATTGATCTCATACTTTGAAACAATAAGGAGAGGATGTCTGGATTCAACCTACACACATGTGTGGAATACTTTTAAATTTAGGTACTTGAGTTCTGTACATATAGATAGTTTTATATAAATTAAAATATGTATGTTTTGATGATTTCATTGATATTGCTTATACCTTTTTGATATCAAGTGGTGTGAAGACCTACTACATTCTGGGCACAAGTTTGAGATGTTCTTGAGATGGCATATCCAAATTTTGTAAACATTGTTTTGAGATGACATATATGTACATACATACTTAAAAAATTAAACATTTTGTGCAAATTACAAATACATGTACATACACAATTATGTACTCTATGTACTTCTATGTATCAAAATCGATATTCTATATATTTTATTTGTTAAATGTGCATGTTTTCCTACTTTGAAACTTTATATTTGATTGTATAATCACTAAATATCATGCATAAATTATTGTTAAATCAATTATATCCTTAAGACGTTGTATTATGACCCCTTAAGAAATCCCCTTAAGACATTGTATTATGACCCCTTAAGACATCCCCTGAACCCTAAACCCTAAAACCCTTAAGAAAATCCCCTTAAGACATTGTATTTTGACCCCTTAAGACCCCTTAATGCATCCCCTTAAGACGTATTATGACCCTTTAAGACATCCCCTTAAGAAATTGTATTATGACCCCTTAAGACATCCCCCTAAGACGTCATATTAGGACCACTTAAGACGTCATATTATGACCCCTTAAGACATCCCCTTAAGATGGTGTATTATGACCCCTTAAGACAACCTATAATTAGTGTTGGATGCTATTATTTGTTTTGACATCTTATAGATTAGTATTCGATGCCATTATTTGTTTTGATAACTTATAAATTAGTATTGGATGCCATTATTTGTTTTGACAGCTTATAAATTAGTATTGGTTGCTATTATTTGTTTCGACAACGTATAAACTAGTATTGGATGTCATTATTTATTTTGGCAGCTTATAAATTAGTGTTGGATGCTATTATTTATAGAATTTATTAATTCTTTTATTCTCTAATCTTCTATGGTATTGTTTATTTCTTAAAATTTTATCCTTTCTGGTATATAAACGGATTGCTTTTGTTTGTAAATTATGATTTACTGACTAATTATTGATTGACGTGAATTGAATAAGTTCATTGACTAAATATCGCTAATTATTGAAAGTACATATCATGTATATCATGTATGAGATCACTAAATTTGTAAAGTATAAATATTAAAATGTCCTATTAATTTCAACTTTAATTTCATATTTATATTTAATTTCACATTAATGTCTTGACTATGAACATAAAATGCATAAATGTACATGTGTAAATTAAAATTTCAAACAATAATAAAGTCCATAATTTATGTAACATATTAAGTGCATGAAACCAATATATTAAGCACATGAAATAAAGTCCATCAGAGTACAACCCATGAACTAAAGTCCAACTATGTACTTGAGCCATGAAATATAAAGTCCAATAGAGTACATGAGAAACCAAAAATACAGTTCATGAAATAAACAAATATAACCCATAAAATCATGTTTCTAGGTCATGTATTGTCTCTATAATCAAGAGACCTCTTCATGCCATGCGGACTATGCAGATGACTTGAAACACTCTATACAAGAGAAAGATGAAATCAAATGTAAGACAATGAAAAATGATTTAATGAAAATTTAATTTATAATTCATCATAAAATTAAATTACCATCATATCTGAGTCTGGATGCTTTGGTGCACCTAAAGCAACCTCTAAATTCTTTGAAACAATCTACATAAACAAGACAAAGAAAGTTGGAATTAGATGTACAAATCTACAATTAAAAATGATTTAATTCAATTTAATTTACAATTTATCATATTTTAATTGTACCATATTCTAAGGTTGTGTACCCTCTTCTCCAGGACCTATCTGTACATGCTCAACTACAACATGTGTCTCATGCTATAAAAGAAAAAGAATTTAAAACATGTATTAGCTCATATTATATATATATATATATATTCAGTTTAAAATTTAAAATTAAAGTTATATTCAGAATATCTAATTTATAATTGACTTTAAATATAATAAAAAAATTAAATTATCATTTGATCTAGAGCCTACTATGCATGTCCTCCTGGAGGTGTAACTATGTTTGGGTTACGACTGAAAGTCGCACTAACAAAGTCCTACAAGATCAAAATTAAAGCATGTATACTTGAATTAGGTTAAAATATATATATATATTCAAGTTTGCACATTTTGTGTAGAAATTTTTTTAAACAACCTAAAAATCAAAGGCCTCACGAGTAGCTGCAAAATATAATGTTTGTTCAATACCCATTCTCATTCTGATATCAACCTAAACATACATACATAGACATTTAACGCTTATAATATTTACAAGTGTACATGCATGTATTTCATATATAGTGAATTCAAAATTCATAATTGTAACTATACTAATGTAAACTTTAAACAATTTACAATATAAATGTACCTTCCCCTGATCTACGATGCCCGATAGTGGAGGAGTGCTCGACAATTCCTCGGGGGGAATCGACGTGGAAGCCGATTGACTTGCCTAAACCAACATAAATATTTTAAACATATATGTGATTCAATTATAAATTTAAAACTCAAGTTAAAAATCATTTCATATATAATTTTAAAAATTGAAATCAAAATACCCCATAAGGGTTTCCGAGTAGGACTAGTGTCGATGTATGTACTCGTGGAATGAATGATTGCCCCATCGTTAGTGTCATCTATACACCAAATAGTTTGATTGTTAAAATTTATTGCAAAATTTTCTTTGATATATAACATTCATCAAAATTCTTATAAAATGAACGTGTAGATGCATATTTATACCTGTGGCACAATGTCCTCAGGGTGATGGTCTATTGTAAGAAACTCTACAAATGAACTGTTGCGACTAGATGAACCACCAGAATCTCTACATCCACCTAAACTAGGTGTGGCCTGATCAGGTCCATAGCATACTTGATGACAACTAGTACATATATGCGGGAGGGGCCTTGACACTCCTGGAGTGGTACTCAGACCAGCTCCATAAAAAACTCCTCCATCATCATTGTCTCTATGCTCCCCACCCACTATCACAGAAGCATGCTAATCAAGGTCTCCTACAAGTGTACTAAGGGAACCTAATGTCGAGACTAGAGCTTGATGATGCACAGGTGTGGGAATGGGAGGACCAAGAGCAACAACAAGGGGTTGCGCATGCACAGGGTGTTGGGATCAACCCTTGCCCCTAACCTCTATTGTGGCATGCCGCCACCAACACCCTGAAATGATTTAAAATCAAAATAATTAGGATTTTTCCCCATAAAAAACTCTACATATAGTTTTCTCAAAAAATACAATGGGCATTCAAAATTAGCATGTGGGGGACTATCACAAACCATATACCATCGATCCCAAAAATGTGCACTCATCTATGGATGTATGCACCACCTCATGGATATTCTAGATTTTTTGGGAGGAATGGGTTGTCGAGTAACGGGGTCGAGAAAGTAGGGGGCTAGGTGGGATTTCGTTATTTTAAGGTCTAAAATTTGTTTGTAAGAGAGACCGTTAGCATAAAATTGTCTCATTTGTTCTCTATCTTGTCGATGCCTATCTAGATCAAAATCAATGATCCTGATGGAATCCACAACATTTTGCATCATAGATGCAAAATGTCTCACATGTGGTGGAATCAATGCTTGACTCTGCATAGCATTGATTTGATTGTGTATGGATGCAACCTGATCATTTATGTGTGCTCGCAAGCGAGCCTCATCAGATGTGATAGGTGTTGGAGGTGGCATATTAGGCAGAGGGGGACGTGGAGGGAGACATGGAGGGGGAGGGTAGGGGGAGGGGGAAGGGGAGGTGGATTGATGATGTCATCCATGTTAAAATCATCCATGATATGAGATATAAGTGTACACTTGCATTAAATTATACAAATTTAACATACAAACTTAAAAAATGACAAGAAATAGTTAAATTTTGAAACGCACATGCAAATTTGTTTAAATAGGATGTGCATACATGTATTAAGATCATATAAAATCAAAACGCACATATACATTGATTGAACTTGAGCATGTGCATACAAAATTCAAAATTGTACATGTACATACATTTAAAATAAAAAATATGATGCATAATTTGCATGCATACATCATTAAACTAAATTATGTACATACATACAAATTTCAAAATTTAAGAACTATATGCAATTTTAATACATGTGTACATACTAAACAATAAACTTGAAACATTCACAAAAAGCTCATTTTATGTCTAACGCATATATATATATATATATATATTACAATTTTCCAACATGAGAAATCATGATCTAGTAGATAGTCATAAAATATATACTATTATAAATTCATCATTATAATTTCATAAATTCTACCAAATTCATAAATTCATGTCACTAAAAATATCCATCTAGAACCAAAATCATCAATTCATGTCACTAAAAATATCCATCTAGAACCAAAATCATAAATTCACATCACTAAAAATATCCATCCAACCAATTTTATAAATTCATCACACAAGATATCCATCGTTCACCAAATTCATAAATTCATAACTATTTAAGATCATTGTCTTAATTTAGAAACTATTGTGGCTCTCTACTACATCTCTTCATTTCTTTGTGTTTTCCTTTTTAGAATCAGTTCTCCTCTCCTCTAGCCATTGTCTATGCTCATCTAAGACCCCATCCATAGCCCTAATAGCATCAACAATGGTTTGCATCCTAGATGCAATCATCCTCACAGGTGGTGTGACAAATTCTTCATTTTGAATAATGTTGATTTGATCTTGCATGCTACTGTATACCTTAGAATTTTATCCTACCCTAATGCACAAAATAACTAAGAAATGCAAATGATAAAAGACCAAGGACACCTCAAGATTATCCAAAAGTGTGATCTAACGAAAAGGAAAATGAATAAAATGAAATACAAATGATGTCACCTTCCTTGCTGTTGATATCTCCTTGATTGGCCCTTGCTTGGAATGATTTGTGTGCTCCTTAGATGATTGCTTGAGTGACTAAATGCAAGATTAGATGTGCAAAATGATTAAAAGAGATGGCTAAATGATGGCAAAGGATTGAGGATGCAAATTGGCAGCATGTAGTTATGAAAATCCAAAGTGTTCTAAAATGCCCTTGAGGAGGGGGTATTTATAGGATAATTTGAATTCTCTAGAGAATTCAACGGTCAAGATGCATCCAACAAGGCCAAGATGAAGGGCTATGGTGGGTTGAGAACCCACAAGCCCTCACATCTTGACATGTGGATGGTGAAATGGACAAGAGGATATGAGGTGTAAGCGAGGTGTCAAGAAGGTACATGAGGTGTAGGAAGGACATGCACCTTGGGGAGTGGAGATTTCCTCAAAAAGGGATTCCTTGTCCCCAAGTGGGAGTGAAAGGGAAATTTGAGGAATTTTGGAATTCCTCAAAAATCTACATGGGAAAAGGAAAGGTGGTTGGGGATATAAATATGAATTAAAAATTCACATTCCTAGGATGATCTAGAGGGTAAAAGATGGGCTCCAAAAAGGTGGGACTTGGTCACATGTGGAGATTGTGACAAGTCCAAGGTTCTAGAAGCCTTGGAAGGATGAAATGTGAATTAAAATTCACATGGGAAAGGGGGTCAATTCCAAAAGAAGGTAAATGCAAAGGTTGGCTAAAAAGTGGTGCTAAATCTAGCTAATGACCTTGATTAAGGTTGTGCAAACATTGGATTAGGCTAATTAATGGAAGATTAGAGGCAAGTGGCAAATGTAGGAGGATGTGACATTAATCTCGATTAAGAGGATGCACATCATAATCATGAATTAATTAAATTAATTCAGATTAGGGCAAGGTTATGGAGGATGTGACAAGGAGAGAGAAAGTGAGGAATTTTAAATTGATTTTAAATCAAAAAGGGGAAAAATGACTAAATTAAATAAATTAGCGTATTTATTTAATTTAGAGAGGAATAAGGTGAAAGACAAAGTATTAATTATTAAATTAAATACTTTACCCATATGAGACAAAAGGTGTAATATTAATTTAATAAATTAATAGTAACACAATAGACGGAAAGGTAGTAAATTTAACCATATGGAAGTGATTAAATTTAGATGTCTACAGCTACTAACATTGGAATTGATTCATGCTTGCAAATGAGCACCATTGATTTCAAGTGGTGGAGGTGGGGGGTTATATGGTGGAGTGGGTGGAGATGGTGGAGATGGATGGCACGGAGGTGGATTGCGAATATTATTGATTCGATCGATGTGATCTCTAAGATATGAGTGAACCTGCATTAGATTTGTAATTTCAGAATGTAAGATACATGTTTAGGAAATAGCTTAAAACCATTCAATATAAATGGCCTAATTGAATAAAAATGATAAAATATTCAAGCCTCATTTATGTCTAAGGCATGTTACTTGAATGAAAATACAATTAACTATTAATATAGGACAATTTATGAATGCTATAGGGTTTACGGTTTAGAGTTTAGGATTTAATTTTTAGGGTAATAAGATGGCTTAAGGGGATCTATGTAGTAAGGTCCTAGTACAAAATAGCATGGCTTTTAAGTGAATAAAATTTGGTGAAGATGCCCAAGGCAACCAAATTTCATTAAGGTCTGAGGCAACTTCACCAAATTTTATTCACTTGAGCCATGTCATTTTGTCCTAGGAACTTACTAGACATAGATCCCCTTAAGCCATTCTATCACCCTAAACCATAAATTAATCAACCTAGATCATGATTTATCTCATTTATATTATAATCTTGCACAATCTTATTATCGTTAAATTTGGTTGCCTTGGGCAACTTCACCAAATTTTGAGAACTTATTTGATCCCCTTAAGAAATGCCATAATAAGACCCCTTAAGAAATTGATTTACGGTTTAGGGTGATAGGATGGCTTAAGGGGATCTATGTCTAGTGAGGTCCTAGGAAAAAATGACATGGCTCAAGTGAATAAAATTTGGTGAAGTTTCCCAAGGCAACCAAATTTCATTAAGAGCCTAAGAAAAAATGATGGCTTTAGGGTTTAGGGTTTAGAGTTTAGAGTTTAGGGTTTAGGGTTTAGGGTAATAGGATAGCTTAAGGGGATCTATGTAGCAAGATCCTACGACAAAATTACATGGCTTAAGGGAATGAAATTTGGTGGAGTTGCCTAAGGCAACCAAATTTCATTTTAAGGTCCTAGGAAAAAATGAATGCTTTAGTGTTTAGGGTTTAGATTTTAGAGTTCAAGGTTTAGGGTTTACGAAACTTAGGATGAATTTTTGGTGTCCCTTGGAATATAATTAACTTTCAAGTTAGTGAAGAACATTTTCTTGTGGAACAATTCATTGAGATAGCTCTTGTTTCAACTGACCAACCTAGATCATGAAATCTCATTCATATTATAATCTTGCACAATCTTATTATTGTTAAATTTGGTTGTCTTGGGCAACTTCACCAAATTTTGAGAACTTCTTTGATCCCCTTAAGAAATGTCATATTAGGACCCCTTAAGACATTGATTTACGATTTAGGGTGATAGGATGACTTAATGGGATCTATGTCTAGTGAGGTCCAAATTTAGTCATATTGTGACCTCATTGGTTCATAGCTCTGGGTCAAAAGTGTTTACCCCTCTAATAAAAAAAAGTAACATGTTAAAAATGAATCAATCTATACATATCACAAAAATAATATACATGTATCAAAACAAGTAAAAATTTCCTCCTACATTAGGGGATAGCAAAATAAATATAAAATATTTTAATAATTATACTTGTAATCACTTATTAATAAATTATATCATACGTAATTTTAATCACATAATAAAGAAATAAATATACATATGTAGAAGATACAAAAATAAAAAGAGGCTACTCACATGGATCTTGATCCTTCTAGGAAGTACCTAGATTGGTGTATTTCATTTATGAATCTATGTAGGTGTTGGGACCTTCACCTCTCTCCTTGTATATTTTCAACAATCCCACTCACTCCCTCTATAGAATTATTTCCTTTGTTATTAGAGTTCTCTTAATCTTCTAAATTGACCTCTTATTTATAGGAGCATAATATGAATCCTCCTTCTCTCTCTATTGTAATAATAGCCTAGTTCCTCTAACCTATCATCATGTACCTCCCCCCTTTCCCATGTAATAGGTACCTTAGGTGTTAAATGGTTCCATATTGGTCTCCTTGATGCATTTATATCCTTCCACATCCATCTATATAGTATCAAAATATAGGTAATTATTTGGTTATCATCTCCCTTCATTGCTAAAGAACCCATTATGCAAGGATGGGTGGATTATTATCTAGGATCACGTCTTAAAAATCCTATAGAGGTCATGGTATGTGTTTCTTAATACATATATTCCCATACAAACCTCTTTCCATGTATTATCAACTCTCCTATAATAGGCACCTTACTAAAATTTCATATGATATATACCCAAGTGTTTCCAATTGAAATTGCTATAATTATACTTTTATGGTATTCTAGATATTCATAATAGTTTTCATAAATCTACCAAATAGACCCATTCTTGACATTGAACCTACATAACTTTAGGTATCTCCAATGAAAGAAACCCATATCACTCTCACTCATGCTCTACTATCTTGTGGATATAATAGAATAAAGTTTTCTTTCAATGATTTAGATCCCTATTGATCATGTAGGTGTCATAGAGAGTGATCATCCACTCTTCATAAACTTGTAGAAACCAAAAGGTTTTATATTATGTGTTCCAATAAGTGAAAACATTACAAAAATCTCTACTAGGTGGTGATAACAAAGGGTTTTTTAAGGCAACCAAATTTCATTTTAAGGTCCTAAGACAAAATGAATGCTTTAGTGTTAAGGGTTTAGATTTTACAATTAAGGGTTTAGGGTTTAGTGAACTTAGGGTGAAGTTCGGGTGGCCCTTGGAATAATGGACTTGCAAGTAAGTTCCAATTGGAAATCGATTGTAAAATTGGACTTACGAATTTGCTAACTAAATTTGCAAACAAACATTGACCAAATTTATGAATTGTAACTATTCTTTAACATATTGTTTTCTAATCTAATTATAATTTAACATTGAAACTAAAGTTTAACCTATCGTTTTCTCTATACAATGCAAATGAAATTTAAAAAATTTAAGCAATGCAAGTGAATTTTCTTGAGCTTGAAATTAGGGTTTTCAAAATCAAAATGATTTGTTTGATTTCAATTTAGGGTTTTCACAAATTTTTTTGTTTCAATTCAATTTAGGGTTTTAATTTCTAATCAATTAGGGTTTTTAATGCAATTTTTTCATTTCATTCAAACTAGGATTTTCAAATTTATTTTTTTTTTGATTTGAATTGAGGGTTTCAAAAAGCTTGATTAGGGTTTCTAAATGTAATTTTCTTATTTCATTTCAATTTCTAGGGTTTTGAAATGCAATTTTTTTTTTGTTTCTTTTTTTTTTTTGAGGGGAATGGTGCGGCCGGACCCCCATATAACCCTCACCTAAACTTTTTATGGGGAAGTCTTTGGCGGGACACACCAGCCACCACGGGAGAGTCGAACCCATGGTGGGCGCCTGGGAACACCTTAACCAACTGAGCTAGGACCGGCGCCCCAATTTTATTTTATTTTTATTTTTTTTTGTTTTGTTTCAATTAGGGTTTTCAAATACAATTTTTTTTGGTTTGATCAAACAATTTAGGTTTCAAAAGCTAAATTATGTTTCTAAAATACAATTCAAGGTTCATTTTTTTATTTCTATTGAGAAATCTTCAGGTTTCATTGCATTTTTTCATATATTTCTACAATTCCTCATTTCTACTATAATAAGAAATAAAATGCTTAAAATGTCAAATAAATTTTAAAAAAATGCTAAAATCAGTTATTCTATTGAAAATTTCAATAAAAAATGAAAAAATGGGGATGGACGGGTACCTAGAGATTGTTTGTGGAGGTCGTTGTTGCTCAGAACTCAAGATCCCATGCGCAGGAAAAATGCAATTTGTTCATTTTAAAAAAAATAAATACCATTAGGAAATGGGATCCCAATTTGTATAAAATGGGATCAAAATTTTTATAAATTGGGATCCCATTTTGTACTAATCAAGATCCCATTCCCTATCCGTCGGTTCGGGACCCTTTAACAAACAGGATCCCAATTTTTAAAAAGTGGGATCCCATTTTACATTTAGGCTCAAGATCATGTTTTTGCAATGTCAATTTCATTTTTTTGGCTAAGGAAAAAACTTCCAAGTTTCATGGACTCAACTTTGTGCACTTACCCTTATACATTTGGTCTCTTTGTTTTTCAAGCTCCTTGACCTTGTCTCATGCCTCTTTACATTTCTGTTCATACAAAGCAAGTTCTTCAGCCTCCTTTTCTCTTTGTAGGCATGCTTCCTCTTCCTTTCTTCTATGGGATTCCTTAATAGCCTTGAATTTAGCCTCAAGTGCCTCTCTTTCTCTCCTTTTTCTTGCTTTCCCCTCCTCAAGATCATGAATCTTCTATAGCATTTCCAATTTATCTCTCCTCTTTAGTTTTGAGTTCCTGCTCTCTTTTTTGTTGTTGCTTAACTAGTTCATTAGCCTTGGCTTTAGCCTCAAATTCTTCTTGTTTAATTAATGCATCAGCTTGTGCCTTAGCATCAATCTCCTTCTATTTGGCAAGTGCCTCAGTTTGTGCCTTGGCATCTACTTCTCTCTTAGCATCCTCAAACAACTTCCATTGATCTTCCTTTGTCAAAACATTCTCAATTCCTGCATCCTCAGTTTCATCAAGGGATGCAACCACATGGGTCTCCTTATCAGATGGGGTAGCATCAGAATATGTTTCAATTTCAGGCTTCTTCTCTTTCAAGGATTCAGCTTCCTTGTTAAGGTTTCCCATAGGGATTTCCCCACTTGGTTGTTCTGCAAAAGGAGGTTGAGTTGATGTTTTAGCTTCAGCAGTTGTTGAAACACCAGGTTCATTTATGGACTCTTCTCCATGTGCTTCAGGAAGATACTGAGCAAGAATTACAGGTTCAATCTCTTCTCCAAAATTGGGAGGGAAAAAATCTAAGGGCTCCTTAGGATCCATTCTTCTTTTTGTTCTCTTGTACCCTTGGGTGGTACCTGCAGCCTTTCTCTTTTTAGAGGTCTAAGCCTCTGGCTTCTTGATTCTCAAAACCACCCATTGGATGCTCCTATCCAAACTGGCCTCATAATTTGCTTGATATAATTGGACTCCTCTACATTCCAATCTACTGGATCTAAGTCCTTGGTGCTTATATTTTTAGCATCATATTGGGGATCCAATGTCACCCCATCATCTAACAATGTGTCAGGAATGTTGTCCTTTACCCCATACTCAACCATGAGTGAGATAGGAAATATTTCATAGTTTCTTCTTCTCAAATCATAGCCATCTTGTAAGTCCATCAAAAAATATTCCAACAGATTGAAGTGTTTATCAAAAATAGTAGGAAGCAAACTAGTGCAGGAGCACCTGGGAAACACTAGGTTTTCAAGAAGTCTAGAATGAAGTTTTATTTTGTTGTGTTATGTTGAGGTCATGTTTACCATTAAATTGTGGTACATTACTTAGAGGTGTGTTGATCCCTAGGATAGAAGTTGTGAAGAGATGAATAAGTTTTGAAGCTCATCTTGCTGAGTTTTCAAAAGTTGGCAAAGGTTGAAAAACACAGTGGATTTTATAATTTTTGCCATTAGGTCATCTATAGGTTCAACAAAAAGAGCTTAACTATTTTTAGAGCCTATTTAAGGTGTGATTCAACCATGGAACAAGGTTGGAAGTGTTGATGTTGTAGTGAAGTTTTGTGAAATTGAAGGAAGACAGCATTTTGTGCTACAATTTCTGATTTTTACATCTTAATAGAGATTTAATGGATTAGAACTGCTACTACTTTGATTGTACGATGTAGTGTTGTTAGCATACAAGCATTGTGTAACATTAATTAGCTTCCTTGTTCAATTTTCAAGCACCATTTGTAAATAGTTTTCTTTTACCCTGTTGCTGGTCTGAACCAGACAGTTTTGAGGAAATGGAGTGCTAGACCACTTTCCCACTGTACAAATTGTATGGCCCTTTGGGAACAGTTCCTAGACTCCATTCTTGTACATATGGTATGTTTTAGGGCTTGTGTGTGTGCAGGAGCTGCTAGCAAATTCTTGCCCTAGGCGAGCCAGGCAGAGTCTGGCTAGGGAAGACAAGGAGTGTAAGGTACATAACTTTTAGGGGTGCTAAGGTTTTGGAAATTTTCCTTTTGGAGAATTTAGCAGAGGGTCTTGGAAAGGTTTTTTGGTTAGGAGGAAGCTCCATCAACCCATTTGGTGTGAGAAAACTCTAACAATTTCAAAGCAGCCTGGGAAAGGCTTATAAACCCTTATTTTTGGCCATTTTTGAGTAAGGGCAATGTACAGATAGTACAAGTTCCAAACCCCAAAAATCTTCAAGGTGTGGGCATGGGAAACACAAACCCCAAGAAAAGATCCTAGGTCTTTTGGAATTTTTTGGAGTGGTCTCCACTTTTCTCGGGTTAGGAGACCTAATTGGGGCTCTAGGGTTTGTAGCCTTTTCTAACCCTAAGAGAGGGTTTGGTGGAAGCGATGGAGAATTGGAGTTTAGTGATTGAAAAAGAACCCTAATAGGTTGCTATGAAGCTTTTTACTACATCTTTACACCCCTAAAAGAACCTAACTGAATGTTGAGGGTAAGTGGCCTTTAGGGAAGAGTAAGGGCCAAGGGTGAGACAATGGCAAGGCACCAAGATTGGCTTGGTGGATTGAGAGAATGATGATAGTGGGGTTGGCCAGTAGGACCAGGGGTACCTATACCTAAGATAGGACCTAAAGGTTAAGAAGGTGGAGAGTGACACCAAAGGGGTTTGCCAAGGTGAGACCCAAAGCATGGGACAGTGAGTGTTCCATCCAACCCTACCCTATCACAAACCCTGCATCTTGTGCTTAGGATCAAAATACTTTCTAGAAGTGTACAAACCCAACTTCAAGTGGATTAACTCATCATATATTATCTTGGCTACCACATTGTGTGCACAAATATACTCACCCAACTTCATGGTGAATTTTTGGCAGCTAGTTTTGTGCTTATTGGAAAACTTGAGATTAACTGTTATAGCTTGATAGATGAACTCCATCAAGACAATCTTGTTGTTGCAGCACCTGGGCAGTAGATGAGGTTGGCCATCAAAACCAACCAGCCTAAAATAAGTGAACTTGGGGTATTGGATATACCAATGTCCCCATTCTACAATAAATGCCATAGCATCTCTGCTTAATCTATAGTATGCATCTCCTATGAGCCGATTAATGATAACATACAAAAATGCAGCATTAACCCTTCTATAATGTGACTCAAAAGTCTGAAAGGCGAGCTAATCATAGTGATCCCACACCCTTTTATGTCCTTGGGCTTCTCCCAATATTCCAACTGCATTCAATCTAGGAAAGATGCCCCTCCTTAATGTTGCATATATCACATAAGAGGTCATAAAGAAACTCTTGGTCTCTCACTCTGAGCATCTAGTTGTGTATGCATTCTGATACAATCATAGGCCAATAAAAATTGTTGTCTACCATCTAGGATAGTCTCAACGAATGGAAACATCCATTCCTTGAACTAGGAGGCACCTCTTTTCCCAAACACCCTGGAGAGCATCATAGTTATATCTCTGATCTCCTTGCAAAAATATGATCTTTTAGGCTAATTGAGAAGCTTGGCTAGGGACTTCTTTTCAACCCTCATCCAATTCTTGTTTATATGAGCCCTGCTAGCCTCCTTCTTGTTGTTATATAGTTGCAGGGCTTCTACCTCATTGACTTGTCTAGGGCTTTGTGGGGTAAGTGCATTGAACACGAACCTTATCATTTGTGGTGTAAGTTCAATAATTATGTTCCCCTACGAGTCCACACATTGTCTAGTAGCAGGATTGTAGGCTCTAGCTATAGTAAGTATTAACTTTGGGCACTGGACAGATAGAGGAAAGATGGAAACGTGTGCCAAAATAGATTGAACAATCCTCTCTATTCTCCCTGTTACATCTTCACTAAAATTTTCTTCATACAACTCTTCATAGTTGAAGGGGCCCAAGTTTGTCTCTATAATATCTTCCCAATCCGAGTCCACCTTGCTAGTTGTAATGGTAGGACTTTGATGCTTAAATCCCAAAGTATATGGGAGTTGTTCCACCTTGATCTTTTTAGGCTTGGTTGCCTATTTTGAGATCTATACAGGTTGGCTCCTTTGAGAAGCCTCTTCTGATGCTCCAGACATCTTCTATTTTTGCAATAAAACCCTAGATTAGATGAACAAAAGCATGAAAATCAATACATCATCCAATACCACTCTCTACTTCCTCAAGACAACTTTCCATACTTAGCCAAATTTCATATTCACCATAAGCGGAGCCAAAGAAGAATCAGGAATGGGAAACAATTTTAACATAAGGCAGGATCGGGACCAAAACCAAAATGAGACATGAACCAGGATCGAAATGGAAACTGAACTCAAAACTATTTAATAGTTCCAAGTTCGACCCCTAATCTAGTTCCAGTTTCACCAAAGGGAAAGGATGAAGATCAAAGTCAATGGTTATCAGAAGTGGGATCATTTTGGGAATGAACCCCAATGCAAACACTCATGGGATGAGTTCAATCCCAAGTCTACTTCCACCAGTTTATCATCCAAAATGAAACATTTTTTTAATATTATGGTCACATGAGCTTTTGGACCTGGGTCACATGGGATCATAAGAGAACTTCAAATAAAGGGGCTTAACCTCACCCTTTAATAGAATAAAGACCATATTTAACTCAAGGGTCTAGATATTGTAAAGGCCATCAAACAAACCCTAGTTTACACAACACGTCAACTTAGATAATTAGGGCATCAAAAACCCAACATGAAAATCACTGAAGCAACACAGGAATAAGATGAAAGAGGTCTCCCAACAAATTCTTACGTATTTATAGCACAGAGGACCCCATCAAATGGAACCCTAGTTAGAAACTAGGGCACAATAGAATGGACCTACCATGAAAGCGATAGCAACAGAAAAATAAACAAACGAAAAAGCAGAAAAAAGAAAAACAAAAAACAAAATGGACAAAATGAAACCAAAAACACAAGAGGGAAGGAGCGAAGATTCATAGGAAAAGGTCCTATGAATGCACAAGAACACCATGAACACGAACATGAAAGCAAAATGACAAATACAAGCGGGAAAAGAACGGGAAAAGACCCTACCTCAAAATGTCAACAAGAAAAGGTTGAAACTTGATAAGAATCTGCTCATGAACGCACCTCCGTAATCAAATCATGCTCACGAACATGCCTCTGCAATCAACCTCCA
The DNA here is from genome assembly GCA_007258455.2 of Sequoia sempervirens. NCBI lineage: Eukaryota > Viridiplantae > Streptophyta > Pinopsida > Cupressales > Cupressaceae > Sequoia > Sequoia sempervirens. The sequence goes on along the minus strand of VDFB02000015.1, from coordinate 449,777,568 downwards.
TGTTAGTTTTAGCTTGTAGTTTCTTGAATGGCTTTGATAATGGTTGTTGTTATAGTATTTGATGGACTTCTTGCCCATACTTTTGGCACTTTTTGATGACAATTTGTTGTGTAAAGTTATCCTAGGATTGTTTATTTCATTGTTTCAACTAAATTCAATTGTATATTCATGAAGTGAATGTACAATCTAAAAATTTGTAGACCTTAGGAGATTGCACTAGTTTTGTGTAGTTGTAGGCTCCTCTTGGTCAAGCAAAACTCAATTATGGGAGTCGGTCTACTGTAGCATCCTCCATTGTTACTATTCATTCATAACTTAGATTTAGATTAGTTTCCTTCAACCCTTTCCTCTTTTGTTATTTCTTTTAACTTTTTGTTAGAGTAGGATTCCAAGCACCATTACAATGTCAAACTTGGTGACTAAGGTGAGTTTCAACTTGTTGTTTTGAGTGAGCAGCCATTGTTCATTCACTTCCAACACTTTGAAACTCCACTTGTAGACACAACTTCCCATGATTTGTAAACCATAAAGGCCACCTTGTGATTACTAGAAAATCACATCAACCAATTGAACTATTCCAAGCATTGTCATGACCTAACACCCAAGAGACCTAGGGATATTTTCTACAACTTGTTTGTAGGAATTATCTTTCAAGAGAGACATTGCACTTGTGCATTATCTATGTTGAGAAGGTGCAAAAACACCCATCAACAGAATTGGTGTAGGAGGGCATGGTTGAGCTCAAGGTTGCAAAGCTAAAAGTGGGAAGTCAAGTAAAATTGGAGATAGGGAGTTCTCCTCATATGCTAGAAATTTAATATCAAAAATTTGAATAAAAGGAAACATCTGAACCAATATGGAGCAGCACTTGCAAATCAACATCACTCAGCGACATGAAGATCTAAATAGGAGATTAAGGAGACCGTTGTAGCACTTTGCATTGATAGAAAAATGCAGAATCCATAGCACTCGCAGACACAACGAATTGGAATGTCTAACATTCCTGGGCAAGATTGAAATAGTTTTGCAAGGAGGGATCCCCTTTAATGAAATATATCAACCCTTAGCTCCGCTAGACACAGAAGAAGAATTGATTAACATGGAAACCAAGGCTTTCATGGAATTGATTCAAGAACACTTGAGTGGCAAGGATGGACTAAGATTGGAAGAAGTGTTGATGTCTAGGTGGTGCAGGGTCCATAATAAACTGCATTCAAAATTTTCTTTCCCTCCATGTGCAAACTTCATTGCCCAAGTTAGGAGAATTTTGGACAAGTTAGAACAACTAAGTCCCAATGAGGAAAAGTAATCTACTAAGGCATGAGAGTAGTCAACCTTTAGAAGATAGCGCAATGAAGCTAAGCCAAGAAATTATATAGAAGCAAGTCTTGGGACACTAGACACTGAGGCAGAGAATCGAAAGGAAGGAGTTGATTTCCTTGGGATAGTAAGGAGCCTTGATGAAGGTTTAGTTGGAAATGAATTAGAAGACCTTTTCTCCATTGGTGAAGAACAATCCTCCACTCAAGAAGAATAACAACTAACAGTTGAAATACCATACATAGAAGATGAATCAGTAGAATTTGCAACACTGTATGCTAAGACAGCCAACACAAACGTTGAAGATCAAAAAGAAGAGGTTGAAAGTTTGGGGGCAGCAGAAAATAATGATGAAAGATCCAATGAAATGGAATTCAAGGACCCACTCTCAATGAATGAGAGTAATCAGACGACTGAAGAAGAAAATTTAGAGGAGTGGGAACAACCATAGGTCATGGTTGTCTACCATCAAACTTCCTCCCTAACTGATGATGAAGATCTGGTAGTGGAAATATATAAAGAGCTTGTGTAAAGACTCATGAGGGATTGGTTAGAGCTAAGATACCAAGTGGATTTGGAGGTGTTGCTACTTCTAGGTTGGTGTAGGCTCCATGATTTGGCACATTCCAAGTTCACATGTGAGCTACACCCAAAGGCCATCAAACAAGTTAAAGAACAAGTGGAGTAACCAAGCACACAACCTCCTACAATTGCTTTAAGGATTGAATCAAAGGACCAAGAGTTGGAACCAAGTGACAAATTAGCTAAAAGTAGGCCTCAAGAAGGTGTTGGGATAGCAACAGAAGAAGAACAACGTAGTCTCGAGCATCCAAATGATGAAGCAAAAAAAATGGGGAGGTTGTCCATTGGACATCAATAGTCTTTCCCTCTTTTAGAGCATTTATATGTAATGGGTGATAAGCTTTATGGAGGAATTTCTGAGGTAGACCACTCATCATACATTGATCCCCTCAATGGGCCTGTGTCACTTGTTGATTTCTTCCCACGTGGAATTGTGCCACAAAGGTATAGCAACGCTGAAGAAGAATACACCTCAGAGGTTGGAGATGATGAAGATATACTACCTAAACCCTCAGATAGTGAAACATTAGAGCTCTCAGATTGGGAAAGGAACTCCTTCTCCATCTACAGTGATGATGAAAAAGAAGAAACAAGTGAGCACCCCAATGCACCACACGAATTGAGAGAAGAAGATCAAGGAAGGGATGTCTTGGAGGCTTCCCATGAGGATGATATACTATTCCAACTATGAGGACAAGCTACAACTAAGGGTCCTTCTGCCTTGACCATTGTTGATCCTCCTACACATCTCAAGAGTTGCAACAGGATAGATTCATCCATGTCATGTTTTTATGACATGAACCATAAACAAATTGAGATCAACACAAGGGAAACAAGATGGAATAGCATGCTGCCTTTTGAGGACAACAATCAAGTGGAGTCATGGACTATGGGAGATCAACGAGATGAAGTGTATCTCCTCGAAGAACAACTAAAAAAGGTTGTGGACCCTACTAGGAGCTTGGAAGATGTGTTTGTTGTCTCATTCTCCCAGCCTTATGCAAGGTCAAAATTAGGTATAAGGTTCCTAGCATTTGAAAAAAATCTTCACAATGTGCACTCCCTGATCAATTTTCTTGTGATCTACAGAAGGTAATGTAAGAGGGATGTTGCACTATCCATCGCGTCCACTCAAGGCTTCCAACATAACAACCAATGATGCAGTGCTCGCTCTCAACTATCAAATGTTGCCACTTTTGCATGGCAACATCCAGGTTCTATCCTTCCTTGATCCTATGAATACTCATAGCTGCATTTATCATTTTGATTATGGGAATGAGGGGAGATGGACTTGTCTATGGATTGACCATGGGTTTAATGAATTAACTCAATTTTTGGTTCTTCCTGAATGTGTTATTAGATTTGAAGGCTACAACATTAAACTTTATTTTTCTGAATATAAGAATGAGTTTGCATGGCTTAGAACTATAATGATTTCCCTTCTGCTTGTACATGCATTACAAAATCCAACAGGCGTAAATATCAATTTGTCTGGCCTGAACATGGCCCTTTGTAAATATCTATGTACATAGTTATTTTTGAGTAGTGGTTTCCTTGTACTTACCTCACTTTCCTGCTTTTGTTAGGTTAGTTGGTTTGTTGTAGGTTAGTTTGTTTTAGAGTAGTTTCTTTGTTGTTTGCTTTCACTTTCCTGCTTTGGTTAGTTTAGGTGTTTTGCTTTCCATTCGCTTTCCGCTTGCTTTCTGTTTTGCTTCCACTTTGCTGCTTTGTGGGGTCCCTTTATTTTTTTTTGCGTATATTTGCATGCACAACAACCATATTTATTTCCTAGAGGTTATTCTATGTATTTCTTTGATAAACTTTAATCAAGCTTCCAGAGCGGATGGTGAAGGTCTTATGTTAGTGTCAAGTGACCTAGGTATTCATCTCAAAGAGGATAAGTCATTGGTCTCATCTTTTCCTAATGTATTCTGAAATCCTATATCTCTTATACATCTTAAGAATCTAGAGGTCATTGTAGGTCCTTTGTGAAGTCTGATTAAGTGAAAATATAAAATTCTACTTCAATGCCACTGTGATTCTCAGCCCTGAGTGCAAGCTTCACTTCTTGCATGTTGAAATGAAAAGAAAGAATTGAAAAGAGAAAAAATCAAAAGAAAAGAAAGTAATGAAAATCAAAACAAAGAATTCAACTTTTCAGGGGGATCCAAGCAACTCTACCTGGGCTATGGATGTCTAGCTAGCAGTAGAGCAATGTTCGAGAGAATCATAGTGACAACCTCGTCAGAGCTATGGATGCTTGATTAACGGCGAGTAAATTTCCTGGATGCTTTTGGAGTTAGAATAAACTATGTAGCTTAACTTGACAGAGCTTGGGTTCCTATAGTGGCTTAAGGATGGGAATTAACGCATCTACACACACTTGGATTTTTAGTATACAAAAGGTTGGGATGACTAGTGGTTTTGATCCTTTGGTCAAGTGTTCAATTTGTTTGTCCTAATGTGAGGATCAAAACTACAGATTCTAGGTTCATGATTCCAGTTTGTCATTGAAATGCTCTGGAGCATTTCCCTAGTGAGTCGCCATTTTTTGTGCATGTTTTGAACACACGCCCTGCTGTAGGTAGGGACCCCATTTCTTTCACTCCAAACAAATCATTTTCACTCCTAATCGGTTGTTTTTCTCCCACCTCACTTTACGTACCTTGTTCCTAAGCCCAAGTTGGCCATATGCCTTAAAATGATCAAATTACTATTGTGCCCTTAGCACACACGCCCTATTCGGAATGGGGACCCTCTCTTTCCTTTGCCTTACCAGGTCATTTTTGTTGTTGCCTTGTTTTGTGTGCCCCTGTTTTAGTGTTCTATATGGTCAATGCACTTTTAAATTCTAATCTCAAGTTAACCATTTTTTCACCCCCCACAAAATTTTCTAAGTCCTGGATCCTCAATGGAGTTCCTTTGGCAGTTTGCCTTTGCCAGTGGCCTTGGGACCCTCTGAGTCTGACATGGTGGATTTCCCTTACCGAATTTTTGGGTTGCATTTGCTATTTTAAAACGGTCATCATCCCACATCCTTCCATGCCCTATGGCCCACTCCCTTGGTCGTTGTTTTCATAACTCCAAGAACCAACAAACTGTCCTTTGCTCGCACCGAGCTTGGCCCGCCGGATCTCTCAGCCTGGAACTCCACTATGCATTCTCTCTTCCTAAATGTTCATCCTTCACTAGAATTCCACCCATCAAACCTTGAGACCCTCGTGGCCGATCATTTTCCACTTGACATTTAAAACGACCGTCTGCTCGCATTTTTCTGGCCTCGAGGTTTCGGACCCCTCGCAGCTATTTTTGAAACTTGAATTCACCAACCATTGAGCCCATAGTACATGCATTAATTGGGTGCATTAAATGCACTTAAGGGTATAAATACTCGATTTGACTTGTCATTTTCACATGTCAGGATTAGCCAGAGCAGTTGCAAAGACCCAGAGCCTTCATCAATCACCACCTTCGAGCCTGTCACCTTCCTTCACTGTTCTTTGCAGATTTAGTAACACCATTCACCAAGTTCTTTTGGTAGGTTCATCATATGCCCACCCGGTATTCTTTTTGGTGATTTCATGTTAAAATAATGGATAAAAAAGGATAAAAAGGCATTCATTTGATAGAGGAGGGCTAGTTCTAGAAGACCCATGTGATAGAATTTTGAGAAACCCATCAAATCACCCTTACATTGAATCAGGAACTTTTGTGCCTTAGCACAGTTCTTCCCATAGAGCATTGGTGCCCTCTAGGCATGAGCCTCCCTGTCACCATCGATTAAACTTCAAACCAAAATGACTTCAAAATGGTGAGATGCCTCTTTAAGTCCACGGTCCCGAATTGCCCTTGTTAGGTCAACATTTGGTCTATGAAAATTGAACTACCTACCTGCATCCATGCTTCCCGGGCCCACTCCCCCTGGGATGTCATCTACCTTTCATTATTTCCCAAACATCATCCTAGCTCCTTTCGTCTGAGCCTCAAGATCCATCCCTTCGTTGACCGCTGGGGTTATAGGAACAAACTGCCTTATCCTTCATGTCCTTCAAGTCCCAGTCTGTGGAGTTCTATTTGCAGACCTCCGTTGTAATATCATCATTTCTTACAGCTATCAAAGACCGTATTCTACCCTCCAGACCCCAGACATATTAGTGTCACATGAGCGAAAAAATGATAAAACCTAAGTGTATTAGCTGGGTCCCCTCTGTCGGACCTCCATCGTCGGGACTCCGTCTCATTTTAGCTATCTCAAAAAGGAAAACCGAGCCCATCCTTTCGGCCTCTGAGGCTTGGTACTCTAACTGCCAGTAGAATTCTTAGCGAAGAAAACATGGAAGCAAAGTTTAAATCTAAGTTTGATCCACTGGATTTCTCCCACTAGACTTTCGCTCATCACCCACCATTTCCAAACGGCCATCTTTAAACAGCTTCCCAGCCCTTCTGACCCGAATACTTAAGTGATTAAGAAGTTGTGCCAGCATCCTTCAGCCACGTGGGTCTCGAACTCTAGAACTCTACCCCCAAAATGTCATTTCATCAAATCCATTCCAAATGGCGAACTCCAGATGGCTTTCCCTCGTCATGACTCTGAGTGCCTGAATGATTATCCAAATGACCTCCAATCTGGAAATAAAGTTTGACCCACGTGCTCAAATTGGACCCAATCCTGTATGGACCTTTCAAATCATCTAAATTTGAAAGTGGGAGAAACCATGCAGATTGCCCTGCCTTGTTTGCCTTTAAAAATAGCCATCCTGCCATGGAAGTCCGGCCCTTGGGACCCAAACCGTCCAAACTCCCCTCAATTAATTACTAAGGACATTCTGGCATAAATGTTTGATTTCTTGAATGATGTATTGTCTAATCTGACTCCATCCATAGGGATTTTGGCTAAAATTTGTGTCTCCATGCTTGATTATGCTCATTATTCCTTCATTTTTAGAATTTATGGAATGAGGTGTAGGACCCTCAGGGGCAGTTGTAGAAAAAGACGAAGGAAATAAAATAGGTAGAGTTCTTCACAAAAAAGAAGACAAGAATCAGATGAAGTACCAGTTCCAAGGGGAACCACTACATTCCAAGGTCACCACTAATTGGAAAGAATTCTCTGACACCAATATAGGGCACGTGGACATTGATGAGTTCACGCAAAGAGTCAAAATTAGCCCTAAGACAGAAAATGTCAAATTGATCAGAAGCAGCAGGATAGCTAAAGCTGGAGGTTTTCCTCCCACTCTTGTCGCCCTTAAACTAGTAATGGATTGTAGGGAGGCATACCAGCCAGAAACCAAAACAATCATGGGAAGAGATGGAAAAGTGTTAGCAGACATGTCAGGAAAAGAAATAATGAAGACCTTCCAGATCCCTACTTTTGGAGAGATGGAACTGCCAACTATAGAGGAGTGCAAGGAAATGTGGGATGAGGACCCAATTAGATGTAAAAAACTTATAAATCAATATTGGCTCAAGGAGAAGTGGGGCAGCACCACTAAGGTTCCCCAGGAGCTATTCCCTAGTGATTTCTATGAAGATTATCACAACCTGGTGACCCTAATGAGCAGAGTAATGGGCCTTCCCACTACTGCATACTTCCAGGAATGGATGGTCCACTTTGTTGAGCAAATTATTTGTAGAAAGGAGGATGATACCACGTAGACTACATTTTACTAGGGAGGGATAACAAGTGATTGCTTTCATGAGAAATTCATGAATGTCAAGAAGACCTCAAATTTTTACATGACATCCTACCTGGTCTATTCACTGGCCGAACAGAGGCAATACAATGGCTTGTTCAGAGCTATGAGTGAAGAGCAAGGCAAGGAGCTGAAAGTTTATGATAGGTACCCCTAGTTGCAATTTAGAAACTATAAGAAAGACTACTCCAAGGTTAATGATGCTTTCATAGGTCATATTATCATATTGATTTGGGGTGACTTTGAGAGGCGAGTCTCCCATAATGCTAATGCCTTCTTGAAACAATATGCTTTCTTATTCATTCAATACCCTAAATTCACATACATCCACACCCAGGGGTTTTCAGAAAGACCAAAAAAGTTGCTCTGGTATCCTAACGACTAGATAATATTGCTGTAACTTTCTTGGTATTTGTGACATATTCACACTCTCTTGAGCAACAAACATCTAGCAGGGGTTTCCTATCCCCTTTCTTTCGACCAAGGGATGTATGAACTACATACCTCTTAATGTGTGGGAAATTCAGAGAAGGAGTTGATCAAGTACTAATCAGGCTTCACACCACCTGGCCACGAATGGATCCTTATGGACATATAAGGTGCTTGGACCTGAGTATGCCCATCTGCACAATGTTGAAGATTTTTGGGTGAACTGCCAAGATGACAAAGAGGTACGAATGAGGCAATATATGTAGATGAATACATACTTTGTGAAGAGGGTAAATCTATTCCATGTACCTGATCAAATGGAAGAAGATGAGAGCACCATCATGGATCCTCGATACAATGTAGTTACTAGCCTTCTGCTTCCATTGATAGATTGGCTCATACAAAGGGATGGATTAAAGGGCATGTTGCCTGATTGAAGCAACAAGGGGTCATCTTGACTTATGAGGGGCTCACAAATGAGCCAAGTGGGACAGATGGTGGGATAGCTATTACATCAACAGGAGAGACCTCAAAGTACCCTCCACTCAGTCGCTCTAGGAAAATAAAAGAGACTAAGGAGCAACAGCCTAACCCAAAGGTGTATGCAAGAAAAGCCTCAGAAGGTGAACCTTCCAAGAAACACAAAAGGTCGGGCAGTACCACTATAGTGCCTATTATACAAGAGGATCCACTCCATGAGGGAGAAGAAATGGAGGCTGACCACCTAAGTCTCCACTGATAGCCTCTGCTACTGCTTCTCTTCCACCGACCTCTCAAGCCATGGTGGCTACCTCCCTACCTATAGTGGACATCTCAGTCCACCTTGCTTCTTCTTCACCAATTGGACTAGTCGTGGTGGTTGATTCCTCTTCCACCACCACCTCTCCACTTTCTTCTACCTCCATGTCTCCAACTATGTCCCTTTCATTAGCAATAGCAATAATACCTATACTGTTGCTCTCCCTTCCAGAAGCATTCTCATGGCATATGCAAAAAGCCCCCTCCAAAATTTTTGAAGTGTTGTTGAATCCAACCATCCAGGCTGCCCTATCACAAGTTCTCACCAGTGTTCCTATCTCAAAGCCCCTAACTAAACCTCCTGAGATGAAATCCACAATGGAAATATTTGAGGAATGGGAATAACGAGAGAAGGAAGTGGCAAAGGAATTGGAGGAGGAAGCATACGACTACCACAAACATCCAAAACATCAACATCTACAAATTGATAAGTTAGTTCTTGAAGGAGAAGAGACAGGGTCTTTCGAGAGCAATGATGAAAGGGATGTCGATACTGAAATTATACAAACATTTGATGTTGATTTTGAGGAACATTTGGTCAGTCAATTAAAGGATGTTGGAGAAGAAATAGAAAGGCCGCCCTTAGAAGAAGGGAGACAAGAAGATGATAAAATGAAAGAAATCCTGGTACTTCCAGTGGGTGAACAAGAAGAAGGCCCTAAGCACGATGAAGAGATGCCTCTCTCAGAAGGGAAGGAAGGAACATGAAGATGTGTCACCTCCACGTGAGGAAGAAGAGAATAAAGAAGAAGATAAACTTTAAGAAGAGGCTGAAATCTATGAGAATCCAGAGATTGAGCAGCTCAAGGGGCATGAACATGAAGAAGAGAAGAAAAGTATGCCAAAAATGAAATCAATCCCAAGAGGCACATTCCCACCAAATCCCCCATCAAGCACACAGTGTTTATCTAGGACTCCAATGAAGAAGAAGAAGATACAAGGGCAGAGAAAGAAGCTCCCAAGGATAGGGAGATTGAAATTGGGAAGGATAAAGAGGAAGACGATCCAGAATCACCCAAAGAAAATTCCTCAATGCCCAAATGGTTGGAAAAAAAACTTGAAAAGAAATCTCCTATCCTAAGTAATCCAAGAGCAAGGCTAGAGGCCATCTTATCCCAGGCGCAAATTAGCACTAAGAAAGAAAATAATCCCAAAGCTAGATCCAAGATAACAATGGATGCTTATGGATCTAGAACCATACAAGTAGCCATGCCGATGGTGGGAAAAGAAGGAATAAGCTATAATATATCTACTATCGACTTGGGGAAGACCACCAGAGAACAAAAAGTGGATCACCTTCAGGAGTTCGTTTCCACGGTAGTGCATCTGATACAACAAGATAAGATCTCAAAGGAAGAACTCAAGGCACAAGTGGCTAATCTAATAGCCTATATCCAACAATGGTCATCAGCAAAAGAATAGCCTACCACATCCTCGGCTCTGCCCCTGTTGTTGTCTAAAGAACAAATAGATAAGCTTGAAAAGAGAAAGAACTTGGATAAGACCATGAAGAGTTGGTTCTGGCAAGTATTGTATGATGGAAAAATGGGCATCACTTGCGTAGTTAGGATAGCAAACAAATTCTTGGACATACAAAAGTCTCTTGAGGGCACAAGGAAAATTTTCACTGACTTCCCAAAGAGGTATGAGTCTACTTACCCGAAGATTGAGGCTATCCTTAAACTATCGAGCAGGACTTGGGAAAAGGAGCTTGCATTCAAGAAGGATGATCATTGGTTGATGGATGTGTGAAAATGGGACTTTGAAAACCAAAAGGAAAGGTTGGAGCAAGTGATCGATAAGGTGGATCTAGATATCGATAAGGCCAAGGATGTTTAGGCAGATTGCAGTTGGTATTTGAAGGTAATGATAAGGTATGATATGCATGTCATGCAAATGGATCCAAAAAAGATAAAGCCTCATTTCTAGAAGAGGATAGAGGATGGGATGTCAGATGAGATCACTACCGACTTCATGAGTTGTTTTGCCCAATCCTTTTCCCAATATGAGCTATTCAAAGACCACGCTACAAAATATGATGAAGACTAGGAAAAGCTCACCAACAGATCCAAGCAGTGGAGCTACCAGGTGCTGCAATCTAAGATTTTGGAGGTTGATAAGCTCCAACCGCTAATTTTTAAGTTCATGGAGTATGCTTCTTTGAAGAAGTAGGAAGGCAACCCTATTATTGATGATGAATTCCTTAAGGAATAGCTACAGCAAAGGGAAATCAACAAAGACAAAATGCTACAGTGCTATGGCTAGAAGACAAAATAGGGATAAGGACAAGAATGAATTTTAAAATGTAATATATTGTGGGGTAGGTAGAACCCTAGTTCGTAGTGAATCTTGGCCACACAATGTGAATTAATCTTGGCCATTCATTCTACTTTTTGGACACTATAAATAGGGGGTCTCCTCTCATTTTTAGGAGAGAGTTGAGTTGTAATGACATGCTGCTAAAATTATAATAGAAATACATTGACTTTGGTGCATTTATGAGTTTCTTTGCATGTTTTATGGTTCATCTCTCATAGTTAGATGATTTAGTTAGATTTACTTTGTTGCTTTAGTTACTTTTAGTTTGCTTTAATAGATTTAGTAATGTTGTTATATGGTTGTGAAGATTTATGTTGTGTAAATGCCTTCCTTGTCCATACTTTTTTCTATTTACTGCTAGTAGATAGCTATGTAAAGTTAGTCTAGACTTGAATTCCTAGCTACTCCAAACTTTTATCTTTTTTCATGCATGTATATGGTGAACGAATGGTAAAATACCTATAGACCTTAGAAGATAGTACAAATTTCATGATACTGTGAATTTTCTGGTTAAGTGAAATTTTGTTTGAAGGAAGTTGTCCACAGTAGAAACCTTCATGATCACTGTTCATGGTTAGTTTCAGATCCAGGAACCTCTCCTCTTCCCTGCCTTTTTTTTCTTTTTAGAAATAGCCTATACTAAGGTTCATTGCACATTGTAAATCCAAACCTTAAGGAAATATTGGAGTTTCAGACTACTGTTGAAACCTACAACAAAGTGCACATCAATTTCCTATCTAAGGAGCTCCATTTCAAGATCCACTTCATTTCATCCAGCTTTGTAAGTTTGCCTTACGATTCTAGAAAATCACATGAAATAACTGAGATATTCCAAGCACTATCAAGACCTGACATTAGAGACCTTGGAATAGTGTTTTACAATTTTATTGTGGAATATTGTCTTTCAAGAGAGGTGATGCATCTATGCATTACCTGTGTTGAGAAGTGCATAAAAAACACATCAACAGAACTAGCGCTAGAAGGAGGGCCAGGCTAAGCTAGATCGAATTAGATGGTTCTCCCCTTAAAGGTTTTAGAGAATTCTAAGGTCAACACCAAACAAAAGGGAACTTCAAGAGTTGCAAACCCCCACAAGGGCTAAACAAACTAAGGGGGGAGACTCTTCCTCTTTCTCTGTCACTTCCACTTCCCTTCAACCTTCACCTTCCTTCGCCTTTCATCCATCATCCACCTAGCCACTCCAAACTGCCTTTGGGCCTCATTCTTCCTATAGCTAGGGAGTGACCTCATTCCCAACCTCTCAAGTCCAAGGCACAGTCCAAACAGCCGCAGCCCCAGGCTACTGTTCTACAGCAGGTGCAACACCAAGCTACTATTCTACAACAACAAATACAGCCTTCGCCTCCCCTCATGGCTTGGCTAGTACAAAATCCCTCTCCATTGCAATTCAATACTTATCATGCTATGCCCAAAAATCCTGAAAGCTTCTACATGAAGTTCAACCCTCGTGACCCATGAAGGACGGCTGAGGAGCACAACAAGATATTTCAAACAATGTTGAAAGACATGCAAATTAATCAAGAGGATGTAGCATGTAGACTTTTTCCTTATTCATTGGGGGAGGAGGCTTTCTATTGGTATGTCAATCTATCCCCCGGTTCCATCACATCTTGGGACTTGCTGATGAATTCCTTCCTACAAAAATATAAAATTCCCATCAACCCTTCAGAGTTGTACCAACAGTTTATGGCTATTCGTAGAGAAGTCAATGATCCAATAGGCTCCTTCAATGACCAATTCCACTGGGTGTATTTGAGGTTACAAACTCCTTATGCACTTAATGATGTTGTCATTCTACCTGTCTACTATAATACCTTGGATAATCTCACCTCAGCTTTTGTGAAAAGAATGAATCAACCAAGCCACCTACTAGACTAATAGACACTTATGCTGAGGCTTTTAAGGCTAGCACAAACTTGGGGGAAAATATTTCTCGCCCACTGCCTCCCTTGCGGTAGGTTGCTCATCTTATGAAAATTCAAGGGCTCAACCAGGTGCTCTATCACCATACACCTCTAATGAATCATGTACCACAACTACTTATAGTCCCTCATCCAAGGCAACCCATGAATCGGGCACCTCCAATGCCCCACTACTTGCAGCCTCAGCAACAGTAGACCTAATCTCAGGTTCCCCAACAGCAGCAAGCATATTAACAATAGCCTCAAGTTCCCTTATACTTTCTAGGGCCAGAATTTTCTCTTGCACAACAAAACTAGCTTGTTGCCTCGCCGATTTTCCTCCAAAATCAAGTGTCACAGCCAAACAACACATAGAAGGATTGATTGGATGAGCTAACATAAATGATCCAAAAAATGTCCACAAAGATGACACATTTGAGGAATCAAAATAGCCAGTTGCAGGCCTCACAATGCAACATTCAAGCTAATCTCCACAGAGACAATAGGGACAATTGAGATAACAGAGACGATAGACTGGCCAGCACCTCTTCCAGAAAGAATTATGACAAGGGGTAGAACTCAAATCAGAACTATGAAAGGAGACCTTCCCAAAGGCAGAATAGGATGTGGAATACAAGGCCCAATAATGGGGGTGTTCCTACCCCATTGGACCAACTTACTAGCACAGAAAAGACAAGTAGTGGTGTATATCTTGCTAAAGCAACTCTTTCCGGATGGTGCCAGATTCATAAGACTAGCAGACACTTCAAGTTGGACTGTCTCGAGTTTCTGACAGTAGCTGAAATCTTCCAAATGGAGGTTCAAAATGTTGTGGACAACACTAGATGTCATGATATAGTCCCATCTGAACCATATGATTCTTCAATTCTTGTGGTTAACCAGGCTCCATTCTTGAGAATCGAAAGCAACAAACCTAAGGACGAGACTACCTCTACAAAGATCGAAGAGGTGAAAGAGGTAAGTAATGTTTAAGCCTTATCTCAATTATTTGATTCAGTAGATAATGGTCCTTTAGATGATGAAGAACCCCATGAGGATGAAGTACACATGTTCCATCAGAGAGCCACACCGTATTATTTGAGGAATAGGCAAGCAAGTGGGAAATTCACTACATCCACTCTACCTAATTACTTCACTACCCCACTGGATCCAAATGCTAGCAACAATCCCAGTTTTCCCCATGTGCCCACTCAGTATTTCAGTAAGGATAGATTGTTAAATCAACCTCATAATCACCTACAAAACCAAGCTCAAGCCTAGCCGCAAAACTAGTCAAGTCAAACACAAACCCAACTTGCTAGCTCTATCGTAGGTAGAACCTTCGAATCTGAAATTGAACAAATGGGTGAGTATGTCACAAAGGAGTTTAAAAGGGTTAAAATCAGCCTATCTACCTTTGAGTTACTTAAGGTTCCCACTGTAAGGCATGCCTTATTTAGGGTGATTAATGGAACTCCATCCTCTAAAGCAATGCTGGAAATATTAGACAAAAGGTCACCTTTAAGGAACCTAGAAAAGAACTCGAGACATGAAAAACCATAGGGAAAAGGAAGGATACTCCCTCAAATCAATCCATGGGTGAACAACCCACAAAGGAGTCTGATCAAAACAACAAACAAAACCCAAAAGATTAGCCTTCTAGGGAGACTAAGGATAGAACTGGCAATAAGAACAAGGCTCAAGTAGCTTAGATAGACATTCCTATGGGCTTCTTCCAAGGAAAGTTTGAAACTTCACCTTTCCTCACTACCATCTAAATATTTGGGAAGAATTTGCACAACTGCCTGCTCAATTCAGGAGTGTCCACTAATGCCATGCCCCTTGTAGTGTGCAAAGCTCTAGGGATTACTCCTACCCCTTCAAGAAGGAAAGTGACTCATCTGGACAAAACAGAGATAAGCATTGTGGGAGAGATGAATAGGATCCCAATGCAAATTGTTGTAGATTTAAGGATACAAGAGGTCATTGATATTCAAGTAGCTAACATCCCCGACACCTATGGGCTTATCCTTGGATGATACTTCACCAGAACATTGAATGGATATGCTATAATAGATCATTCTCACATGTGGTTTCCATGGAAAGGGTTGCCTAATCATATTTGTATAGATCGCAAGCCCTGTATGAAGTACATGATCACGAAGTACAACAATATCAATGAGGTGTTGTTTGTTGAGATGAAACTAGGGAATTATTGTCCCTTCACTTTTCAAGGAGAATTAGAACCTCAAGAAGAACTTGTTGTAGAAGTACTCTTGGTGCAATGCAACCCTCCAGCCAACCTCACTCAGATGCCTCAAAGCACAAATATGGTGGTATAGTTAGATGATGAATCAAATGAAGATAGTGACTTGGGACTAATAGGTAGTTTCCAAGATTTCATGGAGAAGTGTGTACAAAACCAGCTCAACTTGGGTGCCCGAATGAATTTCCAAGAGCTCTTGCTTCCAAACTGGTGTAGAGTTCACAATGCCACCCACTCTAAGTTCGAATGTTGTTTGTGCCAAACTGTAGTAGAACATGCCAAGGGATTAGCTACTCCTTCAAGAGAAATTCCAAAGGAGGTGCAAACAAAGCTGCCCACTACTGATCATGTTGAATCGACGCATATCCTAAGGCATGAGGAGGTAATCACCAAGCCAAAAACAAGTAAAGACATTGTTGGACCTAGCATCAAGCAACTTTCCAAGTTTTGGATGCTTCGATTTGATGGATCTAAGTCAAAGCAAGGTGTTGGTACTGGATTCGAGCTCATCATCCCAATGGGTAAGACCTTTCTTGTGCCCATAGGTTGTATTTTTATTGCACTAATAATGTAGTTGAGTATGAATCCCTAGTGCATGGTCTTCTTATGGCCTTAAAGAAAAATGTCAAAATGTTGCAAGTCTTTAGTGACTCTGAGTTGGTAGTCAAACAAGTTAGAAAATTGTATTCCTGCCATGATAGAAGACTTGTCAATTATAGACACAAAGTCTGGGATCTTCTAGAAGGATTAGACGCTTTCAATATTCAGTTGATCCCTCACTCTCAGAATCACACAGTTGATGCTTTGGCTCAATCAGCCAGCACACTATAGCCACTTTCCCTTTCAGGCCTCAAATGCTTCATAGTTGAGATGACATCCACTCCATCTTTTCTAGACAATGTCAGTCACTTTCAAGTCTTCAATGATGATAAGCATATCCTTGATTTCATCACAAGCTTTGATATATTTTCCACCCAAATAATAGATGAAGTTGATCCAGAAGAAGCTGAGTTAGACATAGAAGGAGTTATCAACCTTAAGACTAATACGATTCCCAAAGGTGTGGTCCAAATAGAGTGTATATTTGATTTAGATCAAATTAGAGACCAAGACCAGTAAGCCAAGAAGGAATCCATCAACAATCAATGTGATGTCCACAACCCTAAAACTACTGAGGAAATCAAAAATATTTGTATTGGTAAGGTGTGTACTACAGAAGAAAAGAAAGGTATCATTGATGCTCTTCAAAAGTATCGCAATGTGGTTGCATGGAGCTATGAAGATCTAAAAACTTATGATACTTCCATCATAACGCACACCATTCCCCTTAGACCTAATGTGAAGCCCTTCCAATAGAGACAGTGTCACATAAATGCCTTGTTGGAGCCAATTATCTACAAAGAGGTGCAGAAACTACTTTTGGAAAGGATTATCTTTCCAGTTCGGCACTCCACATGGGTGGCCAACTTGGTCCCAGTCTAGAAAAAGAATGGAGAAATTAGATTGTGTGTGGACTTCCACAATCTAAATAGAGCCTCGAAGAAGTATAATTACCTAGTACCTTTGTTGGATGAAGTACTGCAGATTGTTAATGGTTCATAGATGATGTCCTTCCTCAACAACTATTCTAGGTACAATCAAGTGATGGTGTAGTATGAAGATTGCCATAAGACAACATTCACTACCAAGTGGGGTACCTTCGCCTATAGAAGAATGCCATTTGGGCTCATTAACATCAATGCAACCTTCCAACATGCTATGGACATCACATTCAAAGATCTAATCGAGAAGTGTATAATCATCTACATGGATAATTTGACGGTGTTCTCAAAGAAATAGAGTGATCATGTCTCTGATCTGTGCAAATTCTTCTAGAGGTGCCGAGAGTTTGGGATTTCCCTTAACCTGAAGAAGTGCATCTTTGGAGTTACTGAAGGGAAGTTGTTCAAACATGTTATCTTAGAGTGGGGCATCTCCATTGATCTAGAATGCATTCAATCTTTGTTGAAAATTCAGCTGCGAGGCAGCAAGAAGGAGCTCAAATATTTCTTTGGAAATATTAACTTTGTGTGAAAATTTATTACAAGCTTTGCTAAAATCGTCAAGCCACCCAACACCATGTTGAACTAGGATGCCAAGATCAAGTGGACTCCTAAAGCAAAGTAGGATTTTGAAGAAATTAAGAAAGTAACTATTGAAGCACCCGTGTTGGTCAGTCTAGACTATCTGAAGCCTTTCTACATCTATTTGTTTGCTTTAGATCATTCATGTGCTAGCATTCTGACACAGAAAAATGATGGAGTGAGCACCTGATTTCCTTCATGAGTGCTCCTTTGAAAGATGTTGAACTGTGCTACCACAATGTAGAGAAATAAGCATATTCCCTCGTTAGGGGAGTAAAAAACTTTAGACATTACATCTTACGTAATAAAGTGTTCACCATAGTTCCTAACCCAGCAATGAAGACATTGCTTATGCAGAATGAGTTGGGCAAATGAAGAGAAAAGTGAGTTGCATTGCTACAGGAATACAATATGGAGATCCAACCAATGAGATTGGTAAAAGGACAAGCAATTACCCAAACAATTATTGAAGCAGCTACCAACACAGGGCTTGAACTCACAATGCAGCAATACTAGCTTGAAGATGTTTCCCCAAGCGAGTGGTACGAAGACATTGTTTATTATTTGTTGAATCATAAGTGCCTGCCCCACCTAAAGGGAGTTCAAAAGCCTACTCTCTACCTAAAAAGTAGCAGTTACATGCTACAAGGATCCATTTTGTATAAAATAAATCATGAAGGTATCTACTTGAGATTCCTTGGCAAAGAAGAAGTAGATCGAGTCCTGAAGGAATTTCATGACAAGTTTGGCACAGGTCATGGATATGGACCTTCCACTGCACATCAGATATTAAGAGCATGATATTATTGGCCAACATTCTTTAAAGATGCTCATGGCCATGTTCGCTCATGTCACACATGCTAGACCACCGCTACCATGGAGAAGAATGTTGTTGTCTCGCTGCAACCTGTTCTAGAGGTGAGACTATTTGTGCAATGGGGTCTTGATTTCATTGGTCTGGTAAGCCCTCCATCATTTGTAGGACACAGGTACATTCTTACCACATTTGATTATTTCACAAGATGGAAAAAATCAATTGCATTTAGACAATGTACAACTAAGGTAGTTACAAATTTTTTGGAAAGTTTTATTTTAAATCGCTTCGGTTGTCCTTATGCATTAGTATGTGACAATGGACCTGTGTTTTCTTCATTAATATTTTCCATTTGGGCTTTTGATTATGGGGTTGCCCTTAATTTCTCATCTAATTACTACCCCCAAGGCAATGGCCTTACAGAATCCACAAATAAGAATCTGATAACTGTGATCAAGAAACTGTTAGATAGGAATCCCAAGGATTGGCATACCCAGCTCTGTTTTTCCCTGTGGGAATATCATACTCACCACAAGGCTGCCCTTGGCGATTCCCCATTCCATCCGGTTTACAATTTAGAGCCCATCTTCTTGATACATCTGAAAATCCCCACTCTCTAGTTTATCAATGATTTTTACAAAGGGGGAGATCGTAGAGAGGCTTAGTTAGCTGAGCTCTTGCACTTAGAAGAAGTATGAGACCACACAATAGAAATTTTTTCCAAACACCAGGGTGTAGTCAAACGTTGGTTCAATCGTCGAGCCAAGATTAAGGCCTTTAGAATCACAAATCTAGTCTTGTGTTGGGACAAGGCCCATGAGAAGAAAGGGGGGCATAACAAATTCGACAAGCTTTGGCTTGGCCCCTTTCAGATAGCTGAAATTCTGGGAGACAATGCTTTTTATTTAAAGACCCTTATTAGTGAGGATGTCCCACTACCTGTCAACATGCAACATTTGAAGAATTACTTCTAAGTCTAAGATCGTGTGGAGCTATTGTTGTAAATACTTGTATATAGGTTAGAGTAGGTTGCATTTTGGTTTTCTTGCATTTCACTATTTTGTGTTGTCCCATTTTTCCCATTTCCTGGCTATTTTTTTTTTATGAGGGGCTCTTCATTCCTGTTGTGGTGGCCATGCTCGTTCAACAAACGGTTCGCTTTGTTGTCAGTCCTTAGTGTTCTTTGGCTAAACATTCATTCTCGACTACTGGTCCCTGATAGCTGCCTAGGAATGATTTCCTTATTTGAACTTTGCCTTAGAACTTGACCCTTGGTTGAATCCTTTTACATTCATCTCAGATATTGCACAAAATGCATGTTAATTATTTTCAAGGACTGCATAGTAGCTGTTGTGATAACCCGATAAGTGAAAAAAATTAAGTCCTCTCCAGTGACCACTGTGACTTTCAAACCCATTGTAGGCTTTATTGCTTACACGATTGAGCAAAAGATAAGGCACGGAAAGAAATATCAAAAGGAAAGAAAGAAAAGAAAATTTTGAAATCAAGCAACCATATGGGTGTGCGAATAACTCTACTGGGGCTATGGATGCTTGGCTGATAGTAGAGCAATGTTCGTGGGGTCACAACGACAACTCCACCAGGGCTATGGATGCCTGACTAGCAATGGAGAAATGTCTAGGTTACTTTTGGTGTTGGATGATTTATGTAGCTTGTTTCATTTGATTAGCCACTACTTGTCATAATTCCCAAGGGAAGGAATGAATTCACTACACACACACTTCTGGGATGTTTTGTGGGTTGACTCAACTAAGGACCCCATTCTCTTAGTTCACCTTTGGAAGTCGGCCCATGGTCTGCAAAACCAAAGATTCTGGGTCCTGATAAATACTTATCCTTAGAACGCTCAGTAGCGTTCCCCAGTGGAGTCACCATTTGTTGTGCCCTCAGCACACACGCCCCATTCAGAATGGGGACCCTCTCTTTCCTTCGCCTTGTCGAGTCATTTTTATCACTGCCTTGTTTTGTGTGCCCCGATTTTAGTGTCCTATATGGTCAATGCACTTTTAAAGTATCATCTCAAGTTAACCATTTTTTCACCCCCCACAAAATTTTCTAAGTCCTGGATCCTCACAGAGTTCCTTTGGCATTTTTCCTTTGCCAACGGCCTTGGGACCCTCTAGGTCCGACATGATGGTTTTCCCTTGTTGGACTTCTGGGTTGCATTTATTGTTTTAAAATGGTCATCGGCTCGCATCCTTCCATGTCCCATGGCCCACCTCCTTGGTTGTTGTTTTCATAACTCTGAGGACTAACAGACCGTCCTTCACTCGTGTCGGGCCTGGTCCATAGGATCTCTCTACCCAGAACTCTGTTATGCATTTGCTCTTGCTAAACAGTCATCCTTCGTCGTAATTTCACCCATCGGACCCTGGGATCCTCGTGGCCAGTGATTTTCCACTTGACATTTAAAATGACTATTGGCTCACATATTTTTGGCCTTTGAGTTATGGACCCCTCACAATCGTTTTCAAAGTTTGAATTCACCAACCATTGAGCCCACCGTACATGCATTAATTGGATGCATTAAATGCACTTAAGGGTATAAATACTTAGTTTGACTTGTCATTTTCACATGTCAGGATTAGCAAGAGTAGTTGCAGAGACCTGAAGCCTTCGTTGATTGTCGCCTTCCTTCGCCATTCTTTGTGAATTCAATAACACCATTCACCGGGTTCTTGTGGTAGATTCGTCATCAGCCCTCTTAGTATTCTTTTTGGTGATTTCATGTTAAAATAATGGATAAAAAGGGATAAAAAGGCATTCATTTGATAAAGGAGGGCTAGTTCCAGAAGAACCATGTGATAGAATTTTGAGAAGCCCATCAAATCACCCTCACATTGAATATGGAACTTTCGTGCCTCAGTGTCGTTCTTCCCATAGAGCATTGGGGCCCTTTGTGCCTAAGCCTTCCCATCATCGTCAATTAAACTTCAAACCAAAATGACATCAAAACAGTGAGATGCCTCTTCGGGTCTATGATCTCGGATCGCCCTTATCAGTTCAATGTTTGGTCTATCAAAATCGAACTACCTACCTCCATCCATGCTTCTCAGGACCAGTCCCCCTAGGATTTTTTCCTTGAGATGTCATCTACCTTATTTTTTTTCCCAAACGTCATCCTAACTCTGTCTATCTGAGCCTTAGGATCTATCCCTCTGTTCTCCACTGGGTTATAGGAACAATTGCCTTATCCTTCATATCCTTCAGGTCTCGGTCCACAGAGTTCTGTCCGTGAACCTCCATTATAATATCATCATTTCTTACAACTATCAGAGGACCATATTCCACCCTCAAGACCCTAGACATATCAGCATCGCATGAGCGAAAAATGATAAAACCTAAGTGTCTTAGCCGGGTCCCCTCCGCCGGACCTTTGTCATCAAGACTCTGTCCCATTTCGGCCATTCTGAAATGGAAAACTGAGCCCATCCTTCCAGCCTTCGGGGACCGGAACTCCAACCGCCAATAGAATTCTTAGTGAAGAAAACATGGAAGAAAAGTTTAAATCTTGGTCAGATCCACTAGACTTCCACTCATCACCTGTCATTTCCAAACATCCATCTTCAAACAACTTCTCGGCCCTTTTGACCCTAATATTGAAGCGATTAAGAAGTTGTGCCAACATCCTTCAACCTCGTGAGTCCCAGACTCTAGAACTTTGGCCCCGAAATGTCATTTCACCATAGCTGATCCAAATGACAAACTCTAGACGGCTTCCCTTTACATGACTCTAAGTGCCCAAATGATGATCTAAATGACCTCCAATCTGGAAATAAAGTTTGACCCACATGCTCAAATTGGACCCTCTCTTGCATTGACCTTTCAAATTATCTGAATCTGAAGGCAGGAGAAACCATGTGGATTGCCTCACCTTGTTTGCCTTTCAAAACAGCCATCCTGCCAGGGAAGTCTGGCCCCTAGGACCCGAACCGTCCAAACTCCCCTTAATTAATTGCTAATAACATTCTGGAGTAAATGTTTGATTTCTTAAATGATGTATTATCTGATCTGACTCCATACAAAGGGATTTTGGCTAACATTTGTGTCTTCATGCTTGATTATGCTCACTATGCCTTTGTTTGCAGAATTTATGGAATCAGGTGTAGGACCCTCGGGGGCAGCCGAAAAGAAACACAAAGGAAAGAAAATAGGCAAAGCTCCTCATGGAAAAGAAGACAAGGATCAAATGAAGTACTAGTTCCAAGGGGAACCACTGCATTCCAAGGTAACAAATGATTGGAAGGAAGTCTCTGACACCAATATAGGGCACGTGGACACTGATGAGTTCATGCAAAGAGTCAAAATTAGCTCTAAGACAAAAAAATTCCAAATTGATTAGAAGCAGTGAGATAGCCAAAGTTGCAGGTTTTCCTCCTGCTCTTGTCACCCCCAAACTAGTAATGGCTTGCAGGGAGGAATACCAGCCAGAAACTAGAACAATCGAGGACAAAGATGGAAACGTGTTGGAAAACATGTCTGGAAAAGAAATAACGAAGACCTTCCATATCCCTACTTTCAAGGAGATGGAACTACAAACTATAGAGGAGTGCAAGGCAATGTGGGACGAGGACCCAGTTAGATGTAACAAACATATAAATCAATATTGGGTCAAGGAGAAGCAGGGTAGCACCACTAAGGTTCCCCAAGAGCTATTTCACAGTTTTTTCTATGAAGATTATCATGATCTGGTGACCCTATTGAGCAGAGTAATGGGCCTTCCCACTACTACATACTTCCAAGAATGGATGGTCTACTTTATTGAGCAGATTCTTCATGGAAAGGAGGATGATACCACAGAGACCACATTCTACTAGTGAGGGATAATAAATGATTGCTTTCATGAGCAATTCATGAACATCAAGAAGACCTCCAATTTTTACATGACATCCTATCTAGTCTATTCACTGGCTAAACAGAGGCAATATAGTGGCTTGTTTAGAGCTCTGAATGAAGAGCAAGGCAAGGAGCTGAAAGTTTAAGATAGGTATCCCTAGTTGTAATTCAGAAACTACAAGAAAGACTAATGCAGGGTTAATGATGCTTTCACAGGTCATATCATCAGATTGATTGGGGGTGACTTTGAGAGGTGATTCTCCCATAGTGCTAACACCTTCCTGAAACAATATGCTTTCTTATTCATTCAATACCCTAAATTCACATACATCCATGCCCAGGGGTTTTCAGAAAGATCAAATAAGCTTCCCCGGTATCCTAACGACTGGATAATATTGTTGGAGCTTCCTCAGTAGTTGTGACATATACACACTCTCTTGAGCAGCAAACATCTAGTAGGGGTTTCCTATCCCCTTTCTTTTGGCCAAGGGATGTATGAACTACATAGCTCTCAATGTGTGGGAAATTTGGAGGAGTTGGCTAAGTACCACTTCAAGCTTCACACCGCCCAGCCACAAATGGATCCTTATGGACATATGAGGAAGGTGCTTGGACTCGAGTATTCCCATCTACACAGTGTTGAATATTTTTGGGTGAACTTCCAAGATGACAAAGAGGTGTGGATGAGGCAATATATGCGAATGACCGCATACTTTGTGAAGAGGGTAAATCTATTCCCTGTACCCGATCAAGTGGAAGAAGATGAGAGCACCATCATGGATCCTTGATACAACACAGTTGCTAGCTACTGCCATCAATAGATTGTGATGAGCAAGAGGTCGATGACCTTGACATTATAATCAATCCCATTGAGGCTCGTACAAAGGGATGGATTGAAGGGCAAGTTGCTCGATTGAAGCAAGAAGGGGTCATCTTGACTTATGAGGGGCTCACAAGTGAGCCAAGTGGGACAAATGGTGGGACAATAGCTACTTCAATAGAAGAGACCTCAAATTCCCCTCCATTCACTCACTCCAAGAAAAGAAAAGAGACTAAGGAGCAACAACCTAACCCAAAGGTGTATGCAAGAAAAGCCTTGGAAGGTGAACCTTCCAAGAAACATAAAAGGTCAGGTAGTACCACTACAGTGCCTATTATACAAAAGATCCACTCCATGAGGGAGACGAAATGGAGGTTGATCCACCTAAGTCTCCATCGGCCGCCTCCGCTACTACTTCTCTTCCATCGACCTCTCAAGCCATGGTGGCTACCTCCCCGCCTGCAGTGGACATCTTGGTCCACCTTGCTTCTTCTTCACCAATTGGACCAGTTGTGGTGGTTGATACTTCTTTCGCACCACCTCTCCACTTTCTTCTGCCTCCATGTCTCCAACTACGTCCCTTTCATTAGCAACAGCAACAATACCTATATTGACACTCTCCCTTCTAGAAGCATTCTCATGGCATATGTGCAATGCCCCCTCCAAAATTTCTGAAGTGTTGTTGAATCCATCCATCCAAGCTTCCCTAGCATAGGTTCTTGCTAGTGTTCTTGTCTCAAAGCCCCAAACTGAGCCTCCTGAGATGAAAGCCATAATGGAAATATTTGAGGAATGGGAACGACAGGAGGAGGAAACTACAAAGGTATTGGAGGAGGAAGCAGAGGACTACCACAAACATCCAGAACATAAGCATCTACAAATTGATAAGGTATTTTGTGAAGGAGAAGAGACAGGGTCTTCTGAGAGGAGTGATGAAAGGGATGTTGGTAATGAAATTATACAACATTTGATGTTGATTTTGAGGAAGAGTTGGCCTGAAAATTGAAGATGTTGGAGAAGAAATAGAAAGGCCGCCCTTGGAAGAAGGCAGACAAGAAGATGATAAAATGAAAGAAAGCTTGGTACTTCTAGTGGATGAACAAGAAGAAGGCCCTAAGCACGACAAAGAGATGCCTCTCTCAGAAGGGCAAGAAGAACAGAGAAGGAACATGAAGATGTGTTGCCTCCACATGAGAAAGAAGAGAATAAAGAAGAAGATAAGCTTGAAGAAGAGGTTGAAATCTATGAGAATCTAGAGATTGAGCAGCCTTAGGGGCATGAACATGAAGAAGAAAAGGAAATCAGCCCCAAGGGGCGCATGCCCACAAAATCCCCCATCAAGCACACGATGTTTATCCAAGACTCCAATGAAGAAGAAGAAGATACAAGGGTAGAGAAAGAAGCTCCCAAGGATAGGGAGATTGAAATTGGGAAGGATAAAGAGGAAGGTGATCAAGAATCACCTAAATAAAATTCCTCGATGCCCGAATGGCTGGAAAAACAACTTGAAAAGAAAGCTCCTATCCCAAGTAATCCAAGAGCAAGGCTAGAGGCCATTTTAGCCCAGGTGCAAATCAACACTAAGAAAGAAAAGAAGCCCAAAGTTAGATCCACTATGACAATGGATGCTTTTGGATCTAGAACCATGCAAGTAGCCACACAGATGGTGGGAAAAGAAGGAATAAGCTATATCTACTATCGACTTGGGGATGGCCACCAGAGAACAAAAAGTGGATCACCTTCAGGAGTCCATTGCCACGGTAGTGCATCTGATACAGCCAAATAAGATCTCAAAGGAAGAACTCAAGGCACAATTGACTGATCAGACAGCCTATATCCAGCAATGGTCATCAATAGAAGAACAACCTACCACATCCTCAGCTCTACCCCAATTGTTGTCCAAAGAAAAAATAGACAAGCTTGAAAAGAGAAAGAACTTGGATAAGACCATGGAGAGTTGGTTCCGACAAGTCTTGTATGCTGGAAACATGGGCATCACTCATGTATTTAGGACAATAAAACAAATTCTTGGATGTACAAAAGTCTCTTGAGGGCATAAGGAAAATTTGCACTAACTTCCCAAAGAGGTATGAGTCTACTTACCCAAAGATTGAGGCTATCCTCAAACTGTCAAGCAGGACTTGGGAAAAGGAGCTTGCATTCAAGAAGGATGATCATTGGTTGATGGATGTGTGAAAATGGGACTTTGAAAACCAAAAGGAAAGGTTGGAGCAAGTGATCGATAAGGTGGATCCAGATATCGATTGGGCCAAGGATGTTTAGGAAAATTGTAGTCGGTATTTGAAGGTAATGATAAGGTATGATATGCCTGTCGTGCAAATGGATCCATAAAAGATAAAGCCTCATTTCTAGAAGAGGAGGATGGGATGTCAGATGAGATAACTACCGAATTCATGAGTTTTTTTCCCAATCTGAGCTATTCAGAGACCACGCTACAAAATATGATGAAGACTAGGAAAAGCTCACCGACAGATCCAAGGAGTGGAGATACCAGGTGCTACAATTTGAGATTTTGGAGGTTGATAAGCTCCAGCCGCTAATTTTGAAGTTCATGGAGTATGCTACTTTGAAGAAGTAGGAAGGAAACCCTATTATTGATGATGAATCCCTTAAGGAATAGCTACAGCAAAGGGCAATCAACAAAAATACAAAATGCTACAATGTTGCCACTAAAAGATGAAATAAGGATAAGGACAAGAATGTTAAAATGTAATATATTGTGGGGTAGGTAGAACCCTATTTTGTAGTGAATCTTGGCCATACAATGCGAATTAATCTTGGCCATTCATTCTACTTTTTGGACACTATGAATAGGGGGTCTCCTCTCATTTTCAGGAGAGAGTTGAGTTGTTGTAATGACATGTTGCTAAAATTATAATAGAAATACATTGACTTTGGTGCATTTCTGAGTTTCTTTGCATGTTTCATGGTTCATCTCTCATAGTTAGATGATTTAGTTAGATTTACTTTGTTGTTTTAGTTACTTTTAGTTTGCTTTAATAGATTTAGTAATGTTGTTCTATGGTTGTGAAGATTTATGTTGTGTAGATGCCTTCCTTGTCCATACTTTTTGTTGTTTACTGCTGGTAGATAGCTATGTAAAGTTAGTCTAGACTTGAATTCTTAGCTGCTCCAAACTTTTATATTTGTTCATGCATGTATATGGTGAATGAATAGTAAAATATCTGCAGACCTTAGAAGATAGCACAAATTTCATAATACTGTGAATTTTCTGGTTAAGTGAAATTATGTTTGAAAGAAGCTGACATCCATAATAGAAACCTCCATGATCATTGTTCATGGTTAGTTTCAGATCCAAGAACCTCTCCTCTTCCTTTCCTTTTTTTTTCTTTTTAGAAATAGCCTATGCTAAGGTTCATTGCACATTGTAAAGCCAAACCTTAAGAAAATATTGGAGTTTCAGACTGTTGTTGGAACCTACAACAAAGTGCACATCAATTTCCTATCTAAGGAGCTCCATTTCAAGATCCACTTCATTTCATCTAGCTTTGTAAGTTCACCTTGTGATTCTAGCAAATCACATGAAATAACTAAGATATTCCAAGCACTATCAAGACCTAACATTAGAGACCTTGGGATAGTGTTCTACAATTAGATTGTGGAAGATTGTCTTTCAAGAGAAGTGATGCATCTATGCATTACCTATGTTGAGAAGTGCATAAAAAAACATCAAAAATTACCTTTGACCAAATTCACCCACCTGAATTTCACCAAGTCATTTGCCTTTGCGGGCTGTGTCCTACAAGTTTCCCTTAGCTTATCACCCCAACATTCATTAGGCCTCATGGACCTGCATTTGCGGGTCTCCTCTTGTCATTCATCAATGTGTCCCACCGCTCATCTACAGCCAAGCCTCAACATTCACCCACATGGCCAATCTCGCATCCACCTTCGCCACTACATCCTTTAGGCACCATGAACTCACAGCTATGGGTTGCCTCATTCGATTTTTCATCTCTGTTTCACCACTAGGAATCGGTCGACTGTTGACTTCTTCCTACATGGTGAGATCCACAGTTGGTCTTTCTATCCTTGCCTTTGCCATAAGTGAACCGAACCTATCACTTTGAAAATTGCCCAAGTCTAAAATGTTCGCAGGTCTTTGTGTGTGGCTTGCCTTCACCCAACTATCATTTTTTAGTAGCTAAGCTCTCACATCACCCCTCAATGTGGACCCTACATATTCCATTTCCTCATGATGAATTCTTAAGTTCATGGGCAAACCTTTTGAGTCAAAGTGTGCCAACTGGTCCACCCATGTGAGCCGCTACTAGTGGGAAGTCATCAGCATGAAGTCATTTCATTACGAAAAAGTTTTGCTGCTTCCCTGCTACGCGGGCCTAAAGCCCACCAGCGCTATTGTTGAAGCACCATTTCCTCATGCGGGCTTCTCCATGGTTGGGGTCATCCATCATCTTGTTGTTACGACATGACACTCATACACAACATACCCACACCATTCGCCTACATTATTCTTCCCTCACGGAGGTCATCCATGTGGGGGCCGCTACACAAGCCCCCGTCCGAGCTACATTGTTACCTTTGAGGCATTATTATCATGGCCACCCACACACTTTTTCCCACAGAACCTCCATGTGTGGAATCCTCTATTCCCCTTGATGCTTACTTGTGAACGTCTCTTTTGTGGGTGTCACTACCTCTTGTGTTGTCTCCTTAACGACCTTACCATTGAGTCCTCCCACATTCCTCTGCCTGTAGTATGCTCCATAGATGTCTTGGCTATGGAGGCCGCAACTCACTTGGTCGTTCCCAGACATCATCCCTTTAGCGACAACTCCACTCTCCTCCTCTGTAGGTGGTGTTCATGCCCAACATTCTTGCTCATAGCCTTTGCAGGTCAACTATTACTTCCTATCAGATGGGAATGGTTATGGCACACTACTTGGCACAAAATTAATGATATCAAGTTCAAACTTCAAAAGGTGTTAAGTACAAAAGCATCGTTGAAAGGAATAGATTCTAAGTCACAATGTTGGGGCTAATTTATAACGGTATGCTCACAGGAATATCTACTCCATATGATTTTTTGTGGGTCCTCATGGTGTGAGCGTTGTCCCTTTAAATGTCATCATTTTAATAGCATTATCATCATGTTGGTCTACACATTCACTTCGCAGTTCCCTCCATTATGTGTTCATGGAATTCTTGACTGCAGAGGCTGCAACCACCTTGGTCATTGATAACGATGACCTCTAACAGCTCCCCATATTCCTCCACCTACATGACACTCTTACGCAGTTCTCTGGCACCTTTCACCCGTAAATGGTAGAGGCCCTTCGCATTCTCGCAAGGGATGCTCATTTTTTAATGATGAATTGCAAGATATTTGGGGGCATACAAAATTTTGAGTCTATGAAGTATTGATAGAGAGGGACGTCTAAAATTGGGTATGATTTATTTTCCACTAAAGGGCAATGGGAATCATGCTTCTTTGTATGTGCAGATCAAAGCTAGTGAGAGTCGGCCTAGCACCCTCCCCACGTTCAAGATTGACCACTCTTTTACACCATCCAATATGGCCAAGTTTATACACATATGGCAATCATCAAAGTTGAGTGCGAGTAACGGTACTACCATAATCTTAATTTGATTAATTTTTAGGCATGGGCAGCATAGTATTCTCTTTTGAATGTAAGCCACTTGGGCTATCAAAGGATAAGCGTGGACTTATGGGAAAGGCTATCTTTGCAAGTGACATCATTATTAGTCAAAGATGCCTCTCTATTTGTTTCAATGTAGAATTTCCTCCTTCTTGCAATAACAGAGTTGTAGCTCATGGGTACTGCAACCCAGGTGGTTGTCCTCTTAGAGGCATTTTCATCATGGTCATTCAACAACAGAGTCCCACACATTTTCTTCCGCAACTCTTGGAGGATGTTGGGTGATGGTGGGATTGGGTCATGGCCATCATAACCATAAGGAATGTGTATGGCCTTAAGCGTGATTCATAATGAATAATTTAAATCCGGCCATGCATTGTTTATTAGATGACGAGTCAACGTTCCCAGGCAACATGGGCACTTTGCACTCTGATATCAGGCCTCAACACTAGGATGAGATACGACATTCAGTTATACTCACAGGTCTTCAACTCGGCTCCCTGCACTAAAAACCTTCATGTATTCTTCTCTTATGGGAATGGTTCTCGTAGTGGTCGTCTATCATATGTTTTTTCCATTTGGACCCTCTATGGCAGGTTCCCACATTCTTTTCTTCACCGCGGGCTTGTATATTTCCATGGACGTCATTTGGTTCGTTGTCCTCTCATGGTCATCATGCGTTGTGTCCCCACATTATCTCCCCATAGCGGCGTCCTGATGTTGACCTCCCTCGTCCTCTTGTCTAGAGTGATTTCCAAATTTTGAGTGTTTTTCCCAATATCGAGATTATGATGATAAGATGAATTGACATCTAGCTATGCATTAAGATCATTTCTTATTGTGGTGTCAAGAGATCCTCCTTAGAATTGTGTTCACTAAGACCATTGCTAGCCAAAGACATATCACAGTAAATGTTGGTTGGCATACTCTTGGGGGATGAATCTTTGCATTGACGAAGCATGATTTACCATCCACTAAGGCACCACAATATAGGCATGAACCTAAGATCCTTCAAGTGGTAATGGTACCTCCATAGAGGGAGGTGAGTGGTGGCCACCATGAGCCATCGAGAAATCACATTAAAATGTTGCTTATAAGGAGCATGGTGGCTCTCGAGGTCACTTAGAGTATGGATGGCAATGTGTTGGTGGTTTGTGTGCCTGGCTTGAGTATAATTCAATGAAGTATGAATTTTGAGTTGAGATTTTAAGCTCTAATCTAGGGTTGGCACGAAGTATGTGGTTGATATTGCTGACTGACTAGATATTTTGCAACTGTGGCTCACAATATTTGATTGCTATGAAATTAGCACCAACTAATACATGGTCACACTGTAAGCCATAGGTGACTGTCAGGAGGAAGAATTTGAATGTTATAATGAGGATCATGGGTGATTCCTTCATGTGGGCTCATAAGGATATCGGTATTGGATTTTTCTAAAATGAAGGACTTGATGGGGAAGGTTCATGGGTGTTTGTTCCATGGAGGTCATGGCTCCCATGGTCATTACTCAACGACAACCTTATGACAGCCATCCGTGCCCCAAGGCCCACTAGATTCTTCCCTCACGGAGCCCACAATCTCCATGGTCATCTCTTCTAAAGGCGCTCCCCTCACCAGCTCCCATGTGCAACCATCCCACCACATCTTCACGTATGTGCCTCCTCGCAATAGCCTACCCGCATGACACCCCATAGGCTTGCAAATGTTGTATTTTCATGTGATGAGGGTCCACAGATTTAAAGGGAATCACCAAGCAAGGGACATTTTATTCGATGTTGGCTTGCATCGATGGATTTTTTTTAACATAATCACTTGAGTGTGATGAATTGATAAAACATTGAAATCCCGTCGTGATTGGTGGCCTAAATCAATAGTTTTATGACATATATAAAGGGATCACGATGAGTATATGGGTGACATGAGAGTATGGGAAAAATAATAACTTCTATGATCAAGATTGATTTTTGTATGTGTGTTTTAGGCTGCAATGAAGGGTGGATATTTAAAAATTTAAGCAAATACACATGGTTAAGATTTAGGATTTATTTGAGTTATGATGAGGAAATCACTAAGGAGCTAGGGTTATGTAGACATACAAATATTCGTTTCTATTTTAACCTCGGGGATTGACAGAATGAACAATTAAGATAATTAAATGATCATGGGGAGTTCAAAGGAGGGTTTCATATCATTATGTGTTGGATTATTTAGTTATATTTTGTGGGCCTAATTAAAGAATCAGATAAGTGCTTTCAAACAGGGCAGCATGAGAGGTTGTTTTATCTTTCATTAAACGATCATGATCTACTAGGAGTTGTCTCACAGGATCAAGAGCAACATAATTTCTTTTCAGTGACACTAATCCGCAACAAGATTCAATGAAGGATGTTGCAAACACATCAATAAGAAGGCAGCCTTTAAGCAATTTCAGCTACAGCAGGGCAGTCACTATAAGACAAAACTGCTACAATGTCAGAGCCACTAGAGGACAAAAAAGAGAAAAGACAAATGATGTATTTTATAATGTTATATTTTGGGGGTAGGTGAAACCCTAATGTAAAATGAATTTGGGCCACACAATGTAAATTAATCTTGTCCATTCATTCTAGTTTTGGAAAACTATAAATAGGGTCTTGCTCCTCATTTGTAAGTGGTGATGAATTATTGTAAAGGGCATTTTATAGTAATAGAAAGAAGCATTGCATGAATTTGGGTGCTTCTTTTGAGTTTTTTCATTATCCATGCATGGTTCAAGCTCCATGTTAGTTTTAGCTTGTAGTTTCTTGAATGGATTTGATAATGGTTGTTATAGTATTTGATGGACTTCTTTCCCATACTTTTAGCACTAGTTGATGACAAACTGCTATGTAAAGTTAGCCTAGGCTTGTTTATTTCATTACTACAACTAAGTTCAATTAGATGTTCATGAAGTGAATGTAAAATCTAAAAATCTGCAGACCTTAGGAGATTGCACTAGTTTTATGTAGTTGTAGGCTCCTCTTGGTCAAGCAAAACTCAGTTATGGGAGTCTATCTACTGTAGCATCCTCCATTTTTACTGTTCATTCATAGATTAGATTTAGATTAGGTTCCTTCAACCCTTTCCTCTTTTTCTATTTCTTTTAAATTTTTGTTAGAGTAGGATTCCAAGCACCATTACAATGTCAAACTTGGTGACTAAGGTGAGTTTCAGCTTGTTTTTTTGAGTGAGCAGTCACTATTCATTCACTTCTAGTACTTTGAAACTTCATTTGCAAACCCAACTTCCCGTGCTTTGTAAATGATAAAGGCCATCTTGTAATTACCAACAAATCACATCAACCAATTGAACTATTCCAAGCATTGTCATGACCTGACACCCGAGAGACCTTGGGATATTTTCTACAACTTGTTTGTAGAAATTATCTTTCAAGAGAGACATTGCACTTGTGCATTGTCTGTGTTGAGAAGGTGC
>VDFB02000015.1:449672424-449743323 GCA_007258455.2 Sequoia sempervirens | reverse complement strand
AAATGTCCATATGTAAATGTCAACTTATACTTTAAATGTTTATTTCATGTATATAGTCTCCCTGGCAGAGAAAGAGGAAAAGAAAGAGTTCACAAAAATGTATTGCAAAAATTCATGCTTCACATTTGGCGAGCACCAAATATGGTGCTCACCAAATGAAGGTGCCAAAATTATTTGAATTTTAAAATACCAAGCCTTAGGCTCGGTCATTTGAGCCATTTCGTGAGTGCCAAATTTGGCACTCACCAAATGGTCATTTCAAGTAAAAAAACAAAAGTGGCATATTTTTTCTGTCACAAATTGGTGTACATACCCAGTGATCTCATGTCATTTCCAACTACTTCATTTTTAGGGGCCAACTATATGTTCACATTTATTGATGACTTCTCTAGGAATACATGGGCATGTACTTTCTTAATTACAAGAGTGATGTCTTTGATTCTTTTAGGATCTTTAAGGCATTCGTGGAGAAGTAATATGGTCTTTCTATTTGGTGGAAATGTATAGAAAATGGAGGGGAGTATGTCAATCATGCTTTAGGGACTTTTGTATTGAACATGGTCTACATCATCAACTTGTAGATCCATACACCCCTCAATAGAATGTTTTTGCTAAGCGAAAGAACATAACTTTATGAGAGATGGCCAATTGTATGATTTATTCACAAGATATGTATTCTTCTTTTTGGGTTAAAGCAATTCATTTTTCCAATTATATTCAGAATCATATGTCTCACAAGGTATTTCAATATATGAATCCTGAGGAGGCTTGGTCCCATGTCAAGCCTGATGTATCTTCATCCAGAGTTTTTGGTAGTGAGGATTGGGTATTCATTCCTAAAGCTCGATGAAAATACATGGAGAGGAAAATCCAACCACTCATATTTGTTGGCTATTGTGAGGATGTTAAGTCATACAAGTTGTTTGATCCCAATTGCATAGATTTCTTGTTTTGGTGAGATTTCTAGCTTGATTAGCACTTTCCTCAGATGGATTCTTCACCACCAACTTCTCCCTCATTACCTTATCCTCTCTCTCTCCATCTCTCAAATTCCTTATATCTTGAGGATGAGGATGATGTCATGGCTATCCCTCCACCTCCAAATATTCAACCCTTACCCAAGTGGGCTCGCAATACTATTGATGCAACTAGATCTTTGGTATGTGATCCTTCAAGCTCTCATCGTACTCATGCACAAACATCAGGTGTTAGCCTTTTAAATCATAACATTTTGGATGATCCTCAAAAGTTTTTAGAGCCGGTTGGTATTCTTGATGGGATAGTGTTGTGGACAATGAGTATTCTTTATTGATGAAGAATAATACTTGGGATTTTATTCCTCTTCCTAAGGGAAGAAAGTTGGTTCAGTTCAAGATGGTGTATTATATCAAATATGTTGCAAATGGTTCTATTGATAAGTTTGAGGATCATCTCGTTGCAAAATGGTTTTCTTGGGTTGAAAGCATTGACTATTCTGAGACCTTTTCTCTCATTTCCAAGATGAATTCTATTCACCTTGTACTTTCACTTACAACTTCACAAGGATGGACAATATATTAAATGGATGTGAAGAGTTCTTTCCTTCATGGTTATCTTCATGAGGAGATTTATATGGAGCAACCACATAGTTTTATTGAGGACTCTTCATTGGTTTGTATGCTTCATTGTTCATTATATGGTCTCAAGCAAGCCCCTTGGCCTTAGTATGAGAAGATGGACACTTTCATTCTTTCTTATAGCTTCACACAATGTGATTCCAATCCCACAATGTGAATTCAACAACATGAGGGTGATCTTTTGATCTTTGTTCTATATGTGGATGATTTGATCCTTACAAGTGGTTCATCCTCCATGATCTAGAGTGTTCAACGAGCTTTTATGGACTAGTTTGAGATGACTAATCTCGACCTTCTATACTACTTTATTGGTTTATAATTTATTCAATCTTTAGATGGTATTTCCATATTTCATCAAAACTATGCTCTTGACATGCTTAAGATATTTGGCATGCTTGATTATAACCCTACCCCCACACCATTTCAGGTAGACGTTGTATTGTCTTGGACACTTGTACTACTCCTTCAGTAGATGCTACATTATATAGGTAGTTGGTTGGTAGTATTTTTTACCTAACATATTCACATCTTAATGTTTCTTTTATGGTTGGTCTTGTCTCTCAGTTCTCACATGATCCACATGAGATTCATTGGTAAGCTTCCAAACATATTTTGAGATATTATAAAGGATGGGATTTGCTACTCTCAAGAATTAATATAAGGAGAGTCTTCAAGGAGAAAATATCCCTCAGTTACCTCAAGGAATAAAGCTCGAGTGACAAGGTAGAAACAAAGAATATTTGTACAATTTAATCAAATGAAAGCTAAACTATCAAAGATGGAAATGATAAAATTGCTTAATAACAAATACAGATAATAAAGTTACAACCTAAAATTTATAGAAACAAAAACTTCAAAACTCATAGACTCTACCCCTAGGAGGATTAAGCTTTGGTCACAGATGATAGCACATCGTGGGGATATATGTGCCTCGTGTTGGCATCCCTGTCAAAATAGAGAGTAAAACCTTTAAATCTATAATTTCCAACTCTTCAAGTTCATACATCTACACACACAAAAAAGAGGGGAAAATGTTGGGGTTGTTTCAAGGCTTACCTCAATCAAACCCCCATTTTTTGTTTCCACCTCCACAACTAGCTAGATAGATAGAGATAGAAAAAAAGACATGAAATGTAAAGACGTGTGATAGAAACAAATCCCGCTATGGAGGAGAATCCCTATCATGAATAAAGTAGATGAGACAAATAGATGATAGTAAGTAGATAAAAAAATAGACAAGAGAGAGTTACCGACAGCCTGTGGCTCCCCTCTTGGCTTGATAGACATGACATGCTAGCTTGCAAGAGAGCCTTAATTATTGTTCTAACATAAATTTGACAGAGCTTTGCTAGAGAGAATGAGAAAGAATGAGAAGAATGAGATATTGAATGAGAGAGAGTGAGAATGAATGAGAATGAGAGTGAAAAGAGGAGTTTTGTGAGGTTGCATGGGAAAGAAGATTCATTACACTCATATTTTTTCCATAATGACACATGACATAGGTAAAGGATGTGAGATATTCTCATTTGAATCTCAGAAATTTTGGGGATGCTAGCACGTTACACAGATATATATGTGTTGTGCAAGTTTCCTACTCAAAATTTTTGAAGAATGAGGTATCCAAGCTATTAGCGCTTCATCATTGTCCCCTATGAAGTTAGAATCATTAAATTTTGACTTAGGTTTTTTCCATTAATATGGTGAGTTGCCATAAATGCAACATACTAGATACACAAGTGTGAAATTGCCACAAGATGCAAGTTTATGACATTGGAGATATATTTAGGGAACTTCACATTATGGTATTCACTATACATCAGGAGATTCTCAAATAGTTGGCTTTATTGACTTAGATTATACTAGTGATGTCAATGGTAGAAAGTCCAATTTTGGCTTTTTTTGCCTTAGTTCTAGCCCCATTACAAGGTCTCGCAAGAAGCAATTTGTTATTGTATTATCATCCATGGAGGTTGAGTATTGTGTAGCAATTTTGGCCAACTAGGAGATTTTGTGGCTTCATTAATCATTGATTGAGTTTTATTTTCCTCTTGATAGTCCCATTATTCTTTGGTGTGATAATTAGAGTGCCTTTCACATTTCTCACAACCCAGTGGAGCATCAACGTACTAAGCACATAGAGATCAACATGCACCTCATATGTAAATTTATTCAGGATGTTTCCCCACCTTGGAGTATATTCCTACAGCTCAGAGTAGGTTGCAAACATCTTCATGAAACCTTTAGCATCCCTTGTTACCTCCAATTGTGATAGATTCTTGGTATGAAGGAAGTTGTCCTTGGGTGGTCTTCATGAGGCCTCCTTCCTTCGTGTTTTTATACATGCTTTCATCTCTCTTTAGGAGAGGAGTTTTTCCCATAGGGCTTTCTCTTTTTCTTCATTTATGAGATATTTCTTTGATTGTACATGGGTACCTCATCAAGCCTTGTTTTTTAGACCCATTCATGCTTTATTTTCTTTTTATGCATTGGATTTTTAGAGCTTTTTAGCTACTCCCTAAGTTACGCTTAAGGGGATGTTAGATTAATCATGCATTAGTTAAGAGTTAATTGATATTTAATTGATTATTAAGCTAATTTCACTTCATGCACTTAAGATAAACTTAGGAGTGTTTTTTTATTTACTAGAGTGAGCTATTATTAGATCATTTTGTCTCGTCACATAGGATGACGAAACTTGTCATGATATAATCCCTTTATCATTTAGGTTTTGCTCTTATAAAGCACTCTCCTTCATTGTATTCATTCATTCTATAAGTACTTTCTTTTTGAGGAAATAACAAATCAGTATTTGCAACTCTCAGACATGGAAGGTGTTTCATTTGTTGTTTGATATTGCTTTATGTGTGGTTTTCACAAATCTAACAAAAAATTCATAACTAATTATTTACTTACTGAAAAAATAAAATGAAAATGCATGTCCTATCCAAGCATGTGTCATTTACTTATATTTAAAGATTCATTTTTTTTCTCATACTTAGGTTGGCTAGACTGGCACCTACTATTTACTTTTTTAAAAAATTATAGTAGTGTTTCATTACAATTTCAAATTTTCACCAAATAAATTGATTGTTTTCCAAAAGAAAAATAGTAGCTTAGAAACTATATTCAATTTTCTACAAATTATACTCTTACATATTTTCCAAATTGTATTAATTACCCATTCTATTTTTTATGTGAATTTGCTTAAGTCTATTTTTTTGTATTTTTATTGCCACTTAGAGGTATAGTTTGGTCCATCATGATCCTACACTCACCCATAAATTGAATCGATAGGAGGATTCATATTTTTTTAAACTATTTTCCTTGGTGATTTCAATATATTGATTGGAATAACCATACATGACACATATAACATAACAAAATTATTCATTTGCACACAATAGCCAAATTGAATCCCAAACCTATCTTCTCCTTTAATTATTTGCCACGTAGTAAATTAGTTTTTATATTCTATTATTTGAATTAGATAACTAAATCTTAATTAGAGAGGAGTTCCATCTACTACAAATTTATGAATAAAATTACATTTATCTTGGAAAAGAAGGGCATTTTCTTGACTTCTTCCATTTACTCAAGAGAGAATGAGGGTTAAGATGCGAGGGAGCTAAAAAAAGAAGGCCAAATAATGTAACATGCTACAATCATATAAATAAGGAAAAGTCAAACTCAAAATAGAATGTTAAAATAAACTATTATATGAAATCAAATGCAATGTTAATCCAAAACTAAGATATCCAAAAAATATATATATATATAATTTTGTTTTATATTCAACACCTTGCAAGTAATAATAATAAAATAAAAAAAGACCTAAAAATAAATTATTTGGATGGTTAATAGACCTATAGGATATAAAACACATATAAGCATTCACGCATGCAACAACAAAATTACCACAAAGTAAAATTCGAATGGCGCTTTCGTCTCTGTGCATGCCTTGGTCTGAGGTGGCTAGGGCTCCTAGTGGCTTGAATCAATGCAAATCTTTGTAGTTTTTTGGTGTTGCAGATCGAAAACCTCTTCTTTATACAGAGGCAGCAAAGAAATGGCATCATTTTGAGAAGTAGGGCACTAGGTATCCTTTGTCGGGGCATCAAAGGAGGGTTGGACATGTTCAACTTGTCCCAATAGAGGCTCCCTTGGGTCATTTACCTGTGATCAAGAAGGATTGGAGACGAGATGGGGGTCAAGTATCGTGTGAGGGTGCAGGTGCAAAGGTTACGGGGGTGGAGAGGGTTTCTCAGCCCCTACGAAAAGCTCCTGCAACCACTTTGATTTCTTTTGAGGAATCCATTGTAGATGAAGTAAAGGAGAATGAAAGGTATTTTTTCGAGCAAGGTTTGATTGGGAGGTTTCAGGGGTTTTGGCCAAGTCTTGCTAACCTACACAATTGGATTTCAAAGACCTAGCGCCCCATTTTGGAGGGGGAGGTGCAAATATACCCTAATGCAAGGGGGTTGTTCATGGTGGTGTTCGATAACTTGAAGGACATGAATGTTGTGCTTTGTGATTACCAATGGAGCTGGGAGGATAAACATTTGTTAATGTTGAAGCCATGGCACCCAAGTTTCAATCCTACTTCAGAATCCTTTGATTTGGTTCCACTGTGGGTAAGGCTTTTGAATCTGCCTCTTCATTTTTGGTTTGCAAATTGTTTTGAAGCCATTGGTAACACTTTGGGGAAATTTTTGGGGGTTGATGAGGGTACCCTGAATTTTCTGCGCACTACCTATGCAAGAATTTTGGTAGAAATGGACATTTCAAAGGACCTCCCTACAAATGCACACTTGAAATATTCAGGTGGGGAATGGTTACAATTTCTTGATTACAAAGGACTTCCTTTCTGTTGTCAGAGATGTTTCAACACTGGGCATATCACTAACCATTGCTCCAAGAAGAAGAGGGATTGCCAAGCAACATGGTGGAAAGAAGTTTCTCCCCAACACTATTCAGTGGAAAAAGAAAGCTTGGATGGTTTTGCCCAAGATGAGGATCTAAAGGTCGGAACCACTGATAAAATTTCCACAACAAAGCTCCAAGCACAGGCGATGGGTGCCTCATCTATTTTTTAATAGGGCAGCTTTCCAAAAGAAGATTTTGGGGGTCATTTAATGTGTTTGAGCATGGCACAAGAAGTGGGTACCTCATTTGTTGTTGAACACCGCAACTTTCCAAAAGAAGATTTGGGGGGTCATTCAATGAGTTTGAGCATGGTTCATTCAGAAGGTATGAATATTCCAAATGAGGTTTTGGATGAACCAGCATGGTCAGATGAGCAAGAGGAGGTTTGGCATAAGGTGGAAAGGAAAAAGAAGAAGAATCAGGAAGTTGCTTTCAACAAACTTTTACACTCCCATGGAAAGAGGAAGAAATAGTTGAAAGTTTGATGCAGATTTTTGTATTGCTTGAAATTTTTTAAGTTTAAGTTAGAAGAGTGGGGAGCTCATGTTGAGTAGAAGTTTTATGGGGTGTATGTTAGGTAGAAATGCATTTATGTTAGAAGCCTGGTCAAAATATTTTTATGAATTTTAAGGATGTAATCGATGGATGTAATGCTTTATTTTTTAGAAGATTGGTATGGAGATTGAGCAAGTGTATTATAATATTTTTCTTGAGATAATACATTAAGTTGTGTGGCAAGCTAAGTTTTCTCTTGAGAGGGTTTTCCCAAGGTACATCTAGTGTAATCTTGTGGTATATTTGTAATTATTTTGTATTGTATATTTTTAATAATTATTTTTCATATTTTTCTCATGAGAGTTATGTGGAAATGGTTATGTCTTACATAATTTGTGTTCCTTCTAATATTTTAGTAATATTGATTGTGCTAGTAAAATTCCTATTCTCTGGGGACATTTTATTAAAGTTTTTAACAATAATATATTGCTTTCATTTTACATAATTTGGGCTCCTTACATATGAGGAAGTAATGATAATTTATTAATTTTATTTCTTTTCTTGTTCAAATTACTCACAAAATGATGACAAGCACCACTCATGTAATGGAGGGAAAGAGCAAGGAAACATAATAGTCAAGGTCAATAGTGACACCTCACATACAATTTAAAATTTAATCATATTAAAATACACATAATGTACAAAAGAAGGATATCTAAATAGGGACTTCCAATGATCAAGGGAGTTTGTTATAAATGTTGGTTGGTCCATAGTTTTGGGTTATATTAACTAACACTATTGCTTTTAATTAAAAAAACACACCTTATTCGTAATAATTTACATAGCATAGTGTTTATTAAATTTATTGAATTCCTTAGCTTTTATCTCATTTGGGTGATAAACAATAGATTATCACTAATAAACTAATATTATAAAAAAATATTGCCAATAAGGTAAAGTTTTTTTTTTAAATGTGTAGGAATATTAAACCCTTCCATATAGTTCATTCAAAACAATGAGACTTTAGAATTTAGTGTACATGGTGGTGCAAGATGAAGCTACAAACTAACCTGTTGAGTCTCGTGTGATGAAAACCTCCAATGTTGATTGCATTGTCAAACTTGTTAGCTTTTAATTACTTTACTTACCATTAGTTGCTAAAATAATTAAATTTAAATGTGCAATTACTATTACTTGATAAACTTGTCAAAATTTGTCATTGTGTAAACTAGAGATGCCACATTTTTACAAGATCCTTAGAATTTTTACACTATATAATTTTTTTATAGAATACATAAAATATAACAAAAGAGTCAAAATAAATTGGATTTCATTCCCTTTTCCTCTCCCCTTTCCAAAAATCCATGATACATAGATAGGGGCATCTAGCATGCGTGTCATTTCAAAGGTTACATAATATACATGCAAATAAAGCATAATTCACATGGTATAATGGGTATTCACATGTGAGAATATCTATCTATATGATTAATGCACATGTTGTCTATATCTATTCCTAGTTCACATATCATGTGAATCAATGATGTCATGTGCATATATGCAAGAAACTTGTACAAATTTAAGCAAGTACTCACTAAAATATTATATTTTTCATAAGGGATGATGTAATTTTTGTTAAGATTGTGCTTGATAGGGAAATCTACACAACTTTAATGAATATATGGAATAAATGGTTTCTATATGTTTTTCATATTCCTTGCCAGGGCTTGCCTCGTAGTTGACTATTGGTAACTTTAATCTTCCAAGTTTCACAATGGGGTTTAATTTTATAGTTACCTTATTTTCATTTATCTAATGACCTTTAATTTCTTAGGAACCTAGTATACACTAATTGTCAATAATCCCCATGTACCTTGTCTAGGAGTGAAGGTTTATCAATGAATTTGAATAAAGACAATACATTCAATACTTATCACATATCAATATCCTCAATTGTAAAGGCATGAGATAAATATAAATTAGTTTTTAGATTTACATTAGGTTCATCTCTTTTATCCAGTTATTAAGCAATATATATGTGGTTATTTTTTAGGTCCCACATGCCACAA
Organism: Sequoia sempervirens; assembly: GCA_007258455.2. NCBI lineage: Eukaryota > Viridiplantae > Streptophyta > Pinopsida > Cupressales > Cupressaceae > Sequoia > Sequoia sempervirens. Next base: position 449,734,220 of record VDFB02000015.1, on the reverse strand, counting down.
TGTTTTCTTATCCCTTTGCTTGAATCTCCAACTACACACACCACATGACCTTCACTTAATATATCACTTCCTTGTAACTCTTTCAAACACAAGGGTAGAGGTCAAAAATTATAGAGGTGTGGTTGGTGGATTAATTAATAGCCATTAAGTGCTTTCCAATTAGAGTTTCATAGTTTAAAAATTACATTCTAAGGGTCTCCCTCATTCCAACTAGACATTACTAAGAAGAGACAAGTTTTCAGTGACTACCAACTAGAATAAAAAACCTAGTAAGATGAAATGTTGATAAATGAAGGAATGAAGGTGATATTTATCAACTCAAGCACTAGACCTAGGTGGAGGTAACGAAATATTGTAATTTATTTCCTATTTTAAAAAACTCAAACATAATTATGATTAAACTATTTTGAAATTAATCATTGCATCTAGGGCCCTAGATCAAGTTTTAGCTTGATTTTTGTTTACCATGTTAGGGTCAGAGAAGAATCTAAACCAAATAACTTTATAAAATTTGTATGTATCATAATATTGGTGGTCTTTGACACTTAACAAACTTGCAAGCCAAGAAAAACCAGATAGATGTGATTTATTTATCAAATCAAGCAATATTGTGTTATCTAAATATTCAAAAGATAAACCCCTAAAAATAAGACCTTTTGATGCAATAAGTTGGGTGAATATGAGAAAATCATTCAATTTAGATTTAGTATACCTCTCAAAAATATTTTAAAATCCAATTGATGTTACTTGGCTTAGACTTGAAGACATTATTAAGCATGATTTCATCATAGTATTGATAGTGAGAAACTAGATGCAATAGTGTTATTAAATCTAGCTTTACAATGTCCTTGGGGCTATTGTGTTATTTGGTTGTTGAAAAGATTTGTGAGGGGAACCTAGATGTAAGAACTCTACCCAATTTGACATTATCACACTTAATTCAAACATGAGATTTTATATAATTTAATTAAATTGTATCATCAACACCATAAGAGAATAATTTGAAATCTAAGTTTGAGCATGCCCACAAAAACCTCTATATCTAGAGAAGACTTAAAGGAAAAGTGTAGAAATGTATTGAAGAATTAATCCACTATGACTTAATCACATCCTTAGGCACTCAAAAAATAAATTTAAAATTTAGGGTTACTTGAAGTTGTAGATGTGATTAGCCCAGATTGACATTAGCATTATGCATGATTACTTGTGTATTAGGCTATTGTCACATTTTAAAATAATTTTAATTTGAATATAAGGAATAGTTTAAAAATTATTTCAACTCAACTAAAAGGAACTCTTTCCTCTATGAGGTTATTGATGGCCAAAATTTGAGAATATCATAAAATGGTTGTGATAAGAGAGTTAAATATGTGAGACCTGCCGAATGAAACTTAAGTTGGTTTTAAAACAAAGTGAACCCAATTAAAAGAGGATTACCCTAGATTAACACAAAAATGCATAGTTCTTCGAATTAAGAACCAAACAAAGATGATGTTAATTTAGTGGGCACAAAACCAAAAACATAATTTGGGATATTCAAAGCATAATGATGTAGAAAGGAACTAGGAAAACACCTAGAAAATAATAGTTAAAATAAATAAAAAATAGAATTCCCAAGCCTAAATCAAAATTAGATGTTGTGGTCCTCAAACACTGTTTATCGTGCCCAAAGATTAAACATGTGTCACTTAATTAGTAAAAGTCTAAGTGCAAGGGCAATCCTACATCACACAAAAAGAATTGCATTTTCCTTTATTTAATTTTGTTGTGATTTTTTACTTTGGTCTTACAAGCATGATTTCCAAGCACGTTTCACACATTTCTAGCATATTACAAATTAAATTTTAATATCTATTGGATAGCTGACATCAATATCTTGATTTTCATGTGTTTAGTGGCCCATAAACTGAATATTTCTTCACCAAATTGGTGGAGGAAAAAATGCAATGCCCAAGCATGTGAGTGGGACATTTAATGTTGCATTATGCTCAATTTTAAATTTCCAACACCCATATTTTGGGCCAAGCTCCGTCTTATGAAATTGGTGGTTGCATGGAGTGGAATAGTTACAAAAGGAGTGATTCTAGGAGTTACAATTTCTAGAATTCCAAGTCAAAATTGTTGATTGGATTGGAGAATTCCAATGCCCATAAGGAGAAGGAAAAAACATAGAAGAATAAAAAATTGGAAAAAATATTCAACGCCCAAGAATGAGGATGAAAAGAGAGAGTTGAGATTAACAATAAAGAGGATTTCAAAGACATGAAGTAGCAAAGAATTTTATGGTGCCCAATTGGAGAAATCTAGATAAAGAAGTTCCTATAGATGGGTGTGAAGATTTGATTTGGAGTGCATTGTGATAAATTTTTCAATGGTTTCCTATAGTTATGAATGTTTTGTAGCTAAAGTTTGGATTGGGGAGGCTAGTTTTAGTATAATCTTGCTTGTAGCTAGTTGAAAATTGGAGAGATTATGTTATTGCTGCAATAAAATAAAATGAATCAAGTTTTACTATAAGAATGTCCATTCCCTTTTTTAAATTTCCTTATGTAATGAAAATTTCTTGTATAAGTTCTCTTAATGGTTGGAGGTTGCTACACAACTACAATAATTGACACCCATTGAGGGTTTTCAATTGTTGATAGATACATCATATCCTCTTCTAATGGTGAAAATTATATACCTATAGATTTTCCCTTTTGTTTTGGGCTCTCTTTGATTAGAGTGTCCTAATTGGAATAATTAATTTACAAGTGGCATATTCTTGCATGAATTCAACTCATGCCATCACCATATCCCAATCCCATTATTACTTGTCCCTACAAATTTAGTCTTGATCCTTAAATGCCCCCATTTATCACCTTGGATTAAATATTGAAGTGCAAACTTAACCCAAATCATTTTGGTAGTCAAAAATCTTAATCCCAAACTTTTAAAATTTAGATTCAAAATTAATTGCCTCGAATCTCTCTTGTAAGCCTTTGTGAGCCAACCTAGCACATATTTGTGTTGATATATGTGCTTAATTTTTGTATTTAAAGATATTCATTCTTTCATTTGAAATCATATATAAATCTATTGAGGACATTTAAAATTTGGTTTACAAAAGAGATAAAAAGAGTCTAACAACATCATAAGAGAATTACATCAATATATGTCATCCTAAGTCCATTTCATGCTTACTTGTTGTAGTGTATAAAAATGTAACCCTTTATGTTCTCTCACTTGTTTGGGCCCTCCTAATTTAAATTGGACTTAATAGTGCCTTAATTTAGTGTTGTTAAATGTACCCCTTTACATTTACACTCTTATTTGGGCCCTCTTAATTAATTGAGCTTAATTATACCTTAATTAGCCCTTTTATTTATTTACAAGCCTAATTAATTACATTTTTTGAAGGGGAAACCCGAAAATAATTAATGCCTAAATATAACACTTGACATTGAGCAATTATGTGTGTTCTAGGTATATGGATCTGGGACCCATTCACCCATGGACAAATGGGTCCTCCCTAGACCTTTGGACCTAAATTTAAATTATGTTTTTTATGGTATTTTAATGTTTTCAAATCCATAATTCAATGTCAGCTTGTGATATTTGAATTTCGGGAAATTAAGGATACATACCTATAAATAGAAGGTCATTTCACTATGTTTCACCTATCAATTTCATGAGAATTTTATGAGCATTCTTCAAGCAATCAAAAGCATTCATGAGTAGATATATCAGAGATTTATTGCAACATTCAAGATCTATTCATTATGTCAAAGTCTTCTTGCATCATGCATGTTTTTGGAACTAACATTGTGATGAAGGTTTCATGATCAAGTCAAGCATTCAAAGTATCATTTCAAGCAAGATTCAAGTGTCAAGATCCACATCCAATTCAGCCATCTCATGAAAGTTGTAGATCTCCTAAGATCTCCATTATCAAGGCTTCTACAAGGGTTTGTTAAGTGGTAACATAGCTTTGTTCATTCTTTATTCCCTTTTTCATTTCATTATTTCAATTCAAGGTTTAATTACCAAAATGGGGTTTGACCAAGGAAAAGCCCCATTCACCCAAAAAAACATTTTTCTCTCTTATGTGTGTGATTGTAGATTTTCTTCAAATTTACAAAGTTGTCGTCAAATCATAGAATTTAATGTACAAATTGGATTTCTGAGTTTCCTACAATGAAACCTACACAAATTAGAAGCTACAAATCTACACCAGAGGCTCCCAAAAGATTTTTGCAACCCGTGTACTTGGACCCATTCGCCCATGGGCGAATGAGTCTCTGATCAACTTACAGAAAACACTTTTGGTGACTGGTACACATGTTTCTGCCCTTCTCAAATTTGCATTATGTTTTTCGATTCTACAAATATTGAGCATAATCTTCAAGTTTCAAGTGTTAGATTGTATTTTGGTGTTGATTTGCTATTTTTAGTTTTTCTCCCCAAAGTGTTGTTTAACCTTGACCCCCATCCTTTAGTCATAAGAAAATATGAAGATTCTCACTTAGGGTTGATTCACCTAAGGGTTAATAAATTCTTTGTGGGGATCTCATTTCCTAATGAAATAGTGAGAAATAGGTCCATCATATCATATTTCAACCCAAAACCCTATTTTTCATCATTTCACTTGTTATTCTTGAATCTTTCACTCAAATTCATAAAGCTAGTCTAACTAATGAGAATGTGGCATTCAAACTTCAAAAAATTCTTGAAGGTTTTCTCTCTTTTTTTTTGAAAAAGGGGTAAAAATTTATTGAATCAAGAGAAGCCAATCATACAAAGAAAGTCGGGTCCATAATAGGCACCCAAAACCAGAAATAGAAACAACAAATCACTAACGAACAACCCAAAGAGTCCAACCAACAAAAATCCATCAACCTGCCATAACCTCAATAGTGAGCCTATCTAATTCCTAGGAATAATCTCAGGATAAATTCTCCCAACCATCCACCTGCCAATCCCCAACATTCTCTAAGGCCCATTTAGCCAAACAATCAACAACCTTGTTCCATTCTCGAGGGATATGGGAAAAGGATATAAAATCAAGCATAGAGCTCAATCTAAGAATTTGTCTAACCACAGGTGAGCTTCCAATTAGCAACATACAACTTTGGCTCATTCAACATATCAATAAGGATTTGAGAGTTTGACTCATAGATGATCTGATGCCATCCAAGAGCACAAGCTCTTTCAATGGTAGTGAGAATCACCAACCCTTCCATGAGGTTATTAGTCTATTGTCCCTTATAAATAGAGAAGAAGAAAATGACCTCTACAAGAACCATCTGTGTTAATCTTCAAAAAATTACTAGAGGTGGGGACCACTGACCCTCTCTCTGAGTTTTCCTTCTGGAATGGCGATGCCTCATAACACAGGGGCACCCACGACTTAGATCATGAAGGTCCAACCTCCAAGCAACCCCATCATCCCCCTTTTCCAAAGGGGGGAGACCTCACACTTAGCTTTCATAGTCTCCCGAACCATGCCCACCACTCATTGCCAAACCTGGTGAACCACCAACTTATTGCCTCAAAAAATCCTTTGGTTCCTTTAGAGCCAAATCTACTAGAAAATAAAGGTGGGACCAGTTGTAATGTCCCCATTTTAGCACTACACTTTCCAGAGACTATTAGCCTATCCTCGGATGCCTAAAGGCTAGTTAGATGCAGAATTAGAGTTTCTTATTTTTTAGGAGGATGTTTAGGCAGTTTTGGGGGTTTGCATGTTGGAGTTTTGTAGTTTGGATTATGAATTCCTTATGGGTTTTATGAGAGCTTTGCAGTGGTGTGACATGCAACTAAAACATGTAACTTTTTTGGAATTACTATTTTTAGTAAGTTACGATGGCTACTCGAGATGTGGTTAAAATGCATTTGGAGACACTATTTTTAGCAGTATGCTACTTATAGTAAGTGTTATTTTTAGTAGTTCAGTGTTGGGGCTTCTAATGCATATTAGTATTTCCAACGCATATTAGTTTGAGCTTTGGATGTCACTTGCTATTTTTAGTAGGGTTTCAGCAGGCCAATTCAAAGGCTATTCTAGGTAGGTCAATTTGAGCAATTTGGTCTCCTGCACTCTTGGAGCTCACTTTGGTAAATTTAGTATTTTGATTGAATTTATATTTTAAGTGAATTTTTGGCTAATGCTTGGAGGACACCTAGTTTGATGAGATGATGTTTAAGTGAAAAATATTTCCTATGCTAAAGTGGACAACTTCATAAGGGAGATATTAAGTTACTTCTAATGTATTTTTCACTTAATAAAGTGGGACGCCAAACTTGAGCTTTATTTTCATTTTTAACAAAGTCATCTCTTCCTCATATTTGGACGCCATGTCTAGGTGGCTAATGAAGTTGCAAATGAAATACAAATACATTTTCATGAGGTGAATGTGAATTTCAGTCTGGGCACCCTAATTGGAGGGAAAAAGCATTTTGAATTTGTGGAGAAGTTATAAATAAGAGTGTTGGGCTTCGTTGTTGGTATCCATTGAAAATTATAATGAAGTGTTACTGAAATTGCTACACTCGCTTCGAGGAATGCATACCTCCTAGCAAAACTTAGTTTCATGCTTGCAAGATAGAACCTAGCTAAGCCTTGGACTATTCTTTACACTAAAGAACAAATTGAGCATAATGGAGAAGCTTTTTTTTGATGTTTTATGAAGTTTGGGTGTGTTTCTTAGCCCTTTTGTGCTATTGGTTTTGTGCTAGTTGTAGCACGTTGTTGCTTGTAGCTCACTGGGTGAATTTGTGATGATTTTGGGTATTGACCACATGTTTGAGTCTTCCTTGGGTGCCTCACTTTGTGGAGTTTTAGATTTTATTATGGTGAAATGAATTTCTTCTTGCTGGTCGCCCCTCCTTGAAGGTTGTACCTGTTGATGGATGTTTCTACACCTTCTCAAATTAGGTAATGCATAGGTGCATCAACTCTCTTGAAAGGTAATCTCTAGCAACAATTTGTTGAAAAATACCCCAAGGTCTCTTGGTTGTCAGGTCTTGACAAGCTTGGAATATCTTAGTGGTTGATGTGTTTTTCTAGTAAAACAAGGTCGACCTTTATGGTTTATAAAGCGTGGGAAGTCGAGTCTGCAAATGGAGTTTATAAAATTTTTGAAGTTATGTTCTATTGTTGCAAGTTCAAGACAATAGTCTCAAACCCCACTTTGATCTTCATATTTGGCTTTACAATGTGCAATGAACTTTATCCTAAGTTATTATTTTAAAAAAAAGGAAAAAGGGCAGGGAAAGGGAGAAGTTCCTAGACCTAAAAGTACCAATGAATAGTGACAATGGAGGCTACTACAGTAGACAAGCTTCCTAAACTAAGTTTTGCTTGGGCAAGAGGAACCTACAGTTACACAAAACTAGTGCAATCCTCTAAGGTCTGCTGATTTTCAGATTGCACATGCACATCATGAACATGCAATTGAACAAGGTTGCAACAATTAAATAAAGAAGCCTAGGCTAACTTTGCACAACAACTTGTCATCAACAAGTGCCAAAAGTACAGGCTAAAAGCTCATCAAATACCATAAAAACAATGTCCATCATCATATCCATTCAAGAAACTAACAACTAAACTAATAGGGAAATAGAACCATGCACACATAATGAGAAAATTCAAAAGAACACCCATAAATCATGCAATATTGCTCTCTATTGCTGCAAAATGCCCTTACACCAGCTCTCCAACCATTTACAAATGAAGGGGAGACCACTATTTATAGTTTTTCAAAGCTCAAATGAATGGCTAGGATTGATTTACATTGTGTGGCTCAGATTTGCTTTACACTAGGGTTTCACCTACCCCCATTATAAAGGAATTTAAAATACAACTTTTGTCTTTTCCTTATTTTTTCCTGTAGTGCCCAGGTGTTGTAGCATTCTTGTCTCCTAGCTGATTGCCTTTTTGTTATAGCTGAAATTGTTTGAAGGCTACCTTCACTTGATGTGTTCGCAACGTTCTTGCAGCTAATCAAGTGCGTTCTTGTTTGCAGATTCGTATCACCATGAAAGAGATAAGTCATCTTAGCTTTGACGAGACAACCTCGAAAAGATCATAATTATTTGGCAAGGGTAAAACAACTCCTCTATTTCACATTGTGGAGGACAACCTTTTGATCTTTGCACCGATTTCCTTCTAATGGGCATGCCATTGGTTTATCAGCCCATTGGGCAAGTTAATCGTTATTTATGTAAGCATTCTTCTACTTGCAATCTTTGTAAACCCGAGAAAATTCCCCATTTCAATATCCTTAGCCCTTCATTTACATTCTTTGTACTCAAGCCTTTGTGGCATAACATCCTCTACCCTCATCCCATCTGAGAGGTCTTCCATGATGAACATTCGTACGTTGGTCACCTTGGTAAACTTGAATTAAAGCTCCACCTCCACAACAAGTTCCGTGTGTCATCAAAATGGAAGCATTCCCTCTCCTAATTGCACCCCATATTCAAACTCCACGAGTGTAGGCAATTCCCTGACAGGCGTCTTTGGATGTTTATAAGGGTCCCTCCTCCTGCAAGAATACCTACACACGATATTTACAATGTTTTAATTAGAGTATCATTAAATCATTTATATGTGTAAGTGGGTACCCTAGCAAAATTCCTAAATCTGACCATAGAGATAAAATAACATTACTACCAAATACCCTTTTGAATTCCAAATCATTTTTAAATAGTCTTAACAACAGATTCCTCACATTGGGCGGTATTGTATTATTTCAAATGCTCTAATATTACGGAGCTGTGAGCATGAAACAGTTCTATGTCATCTGCTGGATGAAGGCACGAGATGGACAAAATAGTGGATCCCATAGTAAAGGAAGACACTCAAAAACAAAAAGATGTGGGTCCTGCATCAGGTATTATCATGTGAAGAGATAGTGCGAGTAGGTCGTTTGGCGATGCTGTTAGTAGTGACCGCTCCGTGGGTGACTCCCGTGTTTCGCTTTTTTACAATGTCCTCCCTCCACCTTAATGTGGGCCTCTCACGTAAGAACTAGGGACAACAACCCATGGCTAGGATCATCAACATTCCATATTTAAAATCTTTATGTTCGCCTATCAGGGAATCATGAAACCCCGTGAGATGACATATGCCCTAGAGTCATAATGTATCCTGGTGGGCTCCTAAGACATGAGCCATAGTCAAGGTACAAGCTCTATTTGTAACACGTACACAACACCACCCACATTCACGCTCGCAGATTTTCTTAATGGTGATGAAGTAACCTCTCAATCCCTCCTTATAGTAAGAATTTCAAAGAGTTTTCCCAGACAACGCCATCAACTAAGGGTCTTGTCATTTTTAATGATTCTCCCTCCTCATGCCACCAACGATTGCTTCTTCCTCTTAGCATATCTTCCTTTAAATTTTGTCTTTCAATGTCCATTTAAGCATCCCTCTGAATTCCCCGGATAACGACCACACACAAATATATCATGAAGAACAACCATTGTGGTCGGTAGTGGAGATGACATCTACAAAGAGACAATGTGAGGCAAGTTGTGTAGGTGAAAGAGGGTGGGAAGCCGCTGGGGAAAATTTGCCATGACTACGGTAATGGCAGATGACAATATGGGCAACAAACTCTGCAATCCATTTTTTCGTGGAATGAAACATGTGGGAGACCACTCAACCTCCACCCCATATGTTGTAAACTTTAGTTTATTCTTAGTAACTATATATGAAGCACTTAAAGCATTCAATCTTCCAACTGGGCATGGCATCCTTCTATACTCATTAATCGAATAAGTCCCAGTATGACACTGTGAGTCTTGCCTTCCCTAAGTTGTCCATATACCTATATCGAGGAGCAACCCATTTCTTCTCCATGTCTGACGTTGCTTTGCTTCCAAAGTTCAAATCCATTCTTCTTTAATCATGAGCCATCAATCCTTCTATGGCTAACCTTTTCTATCAATCTCCTTCAGGCTATATTTAGTTGTGCCTTTCAGAGGCAGTCCATCTATGCATTTGTTCAATCACCCTAGCAGGTCGTGCATCTATCCTCGTACTCGTTGGGGGTGGTCTTCAACTTATAATGTATGGAGGGAGCCTTGAGAAGAAGTGTTAGGGGAGAATGTGGATCCCACAGAAGAAGAAGCCATCGGGTGGGAAAGTGCAGGTTATGGCCTCAGGAAGGCCATTCAAAATGGCTGAGCGTTGATGGCTACAGAGACTGTAGACCCTGCAAAGCCAGTAGACGAGCAAGTGTGGGTGGTAGTGATAAGAATGTCGCTCAAGTAGTGACTTTCACCCAGGGCAATCTCGCAATCAAAATCTGCGAGCGGTGATTCCGTTGAGGAGGGTGGTGAAGAAAAAATGGTGGTGGGTGAATGGAGCTCTGCTACCCAGCCAAATACTCTTTCCCTTCTTCATTTTCACTTTGAATGGTTTCCCGTACTATATTCCTACCTCTTTGGTGTGATGTCTACCCCTCTTGCCTCATAGATTTCAGTTGGCTCACATATCTTGACAATACAAGCACAGACTATGGGACAATATTCTTCATGAGCTACTGCTACTTGCCCGCCACCCTCGGTATCATGTTCTCAAGAAGCAAACTTGACGAACATTTCATGTTTTATGCTCTACTTGCCAAAGACTTGATTCCTCGGTGTTTATTTGTGATATTTCATTGAATGAATTTTCATGAGGTGTGTGTTGTTTGTAGGGATGATGCATGTAAGTGTCATTTAGGGACAATGGCAAGAATAGTTGTGGCACCCACAAATAGTAATTCGGCCATGAAGAGTGTGGGTGGAGGGGCGCGAGAAGTTGACAGGGAAACTCCGTGAGGAAAATGGTGTGAGGCAGAAGGAACCCCGCTTTGCAGGTTTCACAACTATGATGTCTATTGCATGTAAAAGTGGCCACAAGAGGTGCGGATCCCATAGTAAAGAGAGCTATAATTTGGATGACCATGTGGGCTTTGGGTCTCGCGTGGAGAACCGTTGTCGGGTGAAGAAAGGAAGAGTGTAAAGACTCGACACCAATCTTCCCCCAATAACCGTGGTTAACTTAGGATTTCATTATGCTTTAAACGGGGCGACTTGAAGATGCTATCAAGAATATCACTCGAAAGCGGCCAAGTTAGTATATGCGAGCAAGACGTGTGGGGGTGCGGTCAACGAGATTCCATTTTGCAATTTCAGGGTGATGGACAACATATGCCTTAATGGAGCTCGCAAGAGGATGACAACACTGGTGAATCATGGGTCCACGGAGCAGGGAGTCAGTGGAGCTTCACCGTTTAGAAACGACATTGGGGTGACAGACTCCTATAGGTGAGGACTTGTAGGGGCAGACCCACCGACAGGTTTTGACTCAAAAGCCTGCCCACCGATCTTAAGTTTTGCTTTGATGAAATGGTATAAGCGGGATCCAAGTTGCAGGCCAACACAAGAGCTAAGTCATTTAGAGAACGACACTCATATGAAGGCAAGTCGTGCAAAATCCCACGATCATTTCAAACTTAAGTGATTTTGAAGTGTGTCAAGTTAGGTTTTCTTTGACAACATCAAAGATGGGATGGCATGGCCAAATGCGGAGTCTGCTATGCGGGCGACGGTTAAGGGTCAACCGTCATGAGAATAGCAAAATGGGGATATAAACCTGCATGGGGCAACCTACAATTGTGGGTTCATGGAGAATGAAGGACACAGCAGAATAAAACAAGTTTGGGGTCTACAGAGCAGGGCAGACACAGGGACTCGGCCGTAGGTGAACGATGGAGCGCAATGACGAATGACAAGGGGAAACTCGCAGAGTCTAGCCCACACTATCAAATGACTCAGCAAAACTTAGGTTGGTGAATTGGGCCAACATGAAATTGATCAATTTCAAGCTTAGGGCCAACTTAGGTTGGGAAATTGGGTACACAAAATGAGACAAGATCAAAGCAACCCATCAGGAGCAAAAAAGAGGGGGTCCCTGCCTTCGGTGGGACATGTGTGTAAAACATGCACAACAGTACCTTGCCTACAAGTGCCTTAGAAAGTGTGTATAAAATGTTTAGAGGTGTTTGCTGCTATTTCTTGCTTTAGAATTAGGCGCCTATCTCCTATGCTTCATTTGCATTTAGTTTCATGTCATTCGAAGGTGTATTGGTTGAGTTGTGACCATTTTACTAAGTTTGGAGATTGCTGGTTTGAGTTTTCTATTTTTTGTTATCTCATATCAGATTTGGTTAAGTTCAAATTTTTGGCTTGTTTCCTTAGTAGAATAGCTTGTGAAGTTTTGGGCCACATCATGTAATATCATTTTGCAGTGGATTGGACAACTTATACTCTTGTAACTTGCAAATTGCTTCTCATTGTAAGATTGAAATTAGTAGTACTGATTCAGTCACTTTATATTTCTGCATTTTACCTTGTAATTCCCACTTTTAGTGGAAGGGACGGGCCTTGTCGTCCATTTACTTTCAACATTTACTTTTTTGTACTGCCCATTGAATAAGTAGAAGGGATCATCAAGCCACACCTGCTTTACTTTTCAGTACTTTGTAATTCATCATCATGCTGATTGGATGAGCTGTCAATTTACTTCACTAAATAAGTGGTCAAGTTCCATATGCATTACTTCTAATCAACTGAGCCATCACTCTTTGTAATTTCCAACAATTTTACTTTTACATGCTAATGATCCCCTTCTACCGTATGTTCTCACCTTGCCCACATTGCAATCTAGGTGATCAGAAAGTGAAAGGGTCCCTTTCAGCTGGTTTATTTGGTTATGCTAATGTTAACGGGTGAAATGTTCGTGGAAAATTTGAAAAAAATTATAAGGGGATATTTCAATGGTATCAAAGCCAAAGTTCCTACCATCTTGTTGGGATAACAAAAAGAAATTTGAGTTGCCACAATGGAATTCAGTAGAATTTCCGAACAGTTCAATAGGTAATGTGAACATGAGGCTTCCATTCTCCATGAAGATTATTAAAGTATGGAAAATGAGTTTAAGAACGTTGTTTCTTTTGACTCTTTGTTGAATTGTGTGGTGGTTTTGAAACTTGGAAAGTTGGCTATGGTCAATTACATCAAGAAAATGATTAAAAGGGAAGCAAAACATGCCATGGTTGAAAGGTCAAGGAAGGAAGAAGAAGTGCTTGTTTGTGGGTTGTAACCCACAAGTAAGCAAGTTCAAGAGAAAAACCAGTCAACTAGTATTGAATATGGCACAAGCAAGGTGCACATGTCACCTCAAAATGATTGTGAGCTTGATGAATATACCTTGGAAAATGAGGAGTTTAAGGTAGAGCCCCAAAAAACTCCCTTAGACTTGCATGTGATAGGAAGTGATGAAGATTGGTTTGGTGAAAAGAACATAACAATAGTCTTGAGTCCTATTGAGGATTCATCCAATGAAGGTCTTAGGAAAAATGACTTCACAAAAGATTTCAGTAGTACCATTGTGTGGGTTGAGTTCACTAAAGAAGAGCATGTTAAGGATAATTTGGGTGGCGACATTGAACCAGCTTATGATCATTACCATAGTGATGTTGGTGGTGATTCTAATTTGTTTGTACCTCCTCTTCTTGAAGATTTGGAGATGGATAGTTTCCCTCTTGTTGTCCAAACTCCCCAAGAGTTTTCACATGAAAAGTTCATGACAAGTAACCAAGAAGACTTCTTTGGTATGCATAGGGCTGCTAATGATGAAATTAGTAACATACCTACTCATGATAGGTTTGTTGAAGATAAGAATGATAGAGTTTCCTAGACAACTAGCATTGAAGATTATTTTCTTCATTACAATGATGGTGTCAAGGGTGGTTTTGGGTTTGATTTTCAAACCAAGCCTTTGGAGAGAGATACTTATGAAGATATCAGTTTAAGTGAGTTGGGAGGTGATTTATTCAAAGAGTCAACACCCCAAGAAGAGTGTGATGAGCATTTTACATTTGATCAAAATAATCAGCCCCTTAGCATTTGGGATTTAGGTGTGAAGGTACCTAGCAATGACAATCAACCTGTGTGGGATGAATTTCCTTTGATTTGGATGATGAAATGGATCTTGATGAGAATTTTATATCAGCAAACAATGGTGATGTTATGCTTGAGCTTGGGGTTGCCTTCTCATTTGATCCAAGTGACAATGAGTTGGAAGCAAATTTAAAAGTCCATAAGGCTCCTGAAATTGAAGAGTTTGAAGTTGTTTTTGAACACAAATCTGATTTGTTGATTGTAAGCAAAAGCTTAAGGAAAATTGTAGAGTCTAATCCTCTCCTTGATATTGAGCATTTTCAGGTAGATGGTGGAGAAAGACAAGAGTCTTGGAGCAACTATAGGGGCAACGATTGCAAGAAACAAAGTTCTATTTTTTTCCTACAACCTATCAGCAATTCACCATCTTTGCATTCTTATGAGTGAGAAGGTCAATTCAAGGTGTTCGTTGAAAAGGAAGTGCAAGCTCTATCCCAGTTTGATTGCACACATAGTTTGATTGAAGAAATTTATTGGAAGGCTCAGTTTGAAGAGAGACAAAGAGGAGTTAAGGATGAAGTTGCTCTCCCTAATCTGTAACTTATCAAAGACTCTTTGGAGACATTGAAGTTAGAGTACATACACTTGATTGAAGATCGAGGTTATGCCATTGAATTTGCAAAGAAGACCTTCAATGCTTTCCAAGGAAGTGAAAGAAGGATGGATGGGCTTACTCTTGAGCTTGAGTCAACAAAATATATGTTAGAAAATACTCAAGTGACATTAATGGAGATAAAAAAGCAGCTAGCTAATTTCAAACTTATTAGGAAGCAAGAGAATGAACAAAGAGTTGAAGAAATCAAGCAAGTAATTGGAGAGATTGATAGTATTCAAGAAGAGTTTGATCTAGAAAGTGTCACAAGAAAATTAGAAGTTGCATGTGAAAATTTGGATCAACAAGATGAAAGGGATGACTTCCAATTTTTTGACAATCCTCTCTTTGAAGTGGGTACAAGATCGACTTATGACAATCCTCTCTTTGATTTGAAAAAAAGAGTCATGTAGTGAAGAGACCAAACATGAGACTGAGTATGGCTTCTAGTGTATGGATGATGTGATATCAAACCATAAGGATGTGCCATGTTTTGTGATTAGAAATCTTATGAGGTTACTTGATATTGAATGCATAAGTGGGTTTGAGGATCAAGTCTCCACTTGGGAAGTGTTGAATTAGGATGTTTTCAATGTCCTTTTCATCAAGATGTCCAAACACAGTCTGGTATTTGCTCAAGGTTTTATTACAACCATAAGGAGTGAATATTTTAGACTTGTTACTCATGAAGTAGTGGAGAAAGATGAACCAAAATATGGTGTTTGCATGCTTGTCAATCCATTCCTTTGGTTGAGTGATGCTTTAGCCTTTACTAGTCTATTTTGGGAGTTGTATTTGAGGTCATCTAATGTTTCATGCTCTCATGTTGTTGAAGCTTTCATGGATAGGCTTCAAGGGCCCACTAGAGGAGACACCTTACATGGGGAGTTACTCTCTTTCAAGAGAGTTGGTTCATCACTTCTTGTCTTGAAGAGGTGGTAGTTTTCAGTTGGAGATTGCTCTAGTATGCTTTCTAGCCACCTTTGAGGTGTTATCATGCAACACAATGCTCATTTCACATGCTCACACTTGGGAATTCCATTGGTGTTGCTATTTTTCCTTGTGTAGAGCACTAAATTCAGATTGTATTTTGATGATCCTAGCTTTGAACAACAGTGATTATTTGTTTCTTCAAACCTATTCTATTCTCAAAGTTCAACTTATGGAGGTTTGTGAAGTAAAATTTGATAGTTTCTTCACAATATTATTTCAGGATAGCGAACTTCCATGTGCTTTGGTTCATCATTCTGAGACTCTTGGAGTGGGTTCAATAAGATTTTTCAGAAGTCTTCATGATTGTATCAGAATAATTCAATGGAGGCATAGTAGATTCATGTGGAGTTATGAGTATGAGTTGTTTAAGCTCTTGTAAAGGATTGCTTCCCTCTTCGCAAGAAGTTTTGGAGAAGTCGCATATGCAATCATAGATTTGTTAGATACCTTATGAATATACACTAAGATGTTTGATTTTGATTTGAGTAGACTATCCTTCCTATTTCCTAGGATTGTGATAAACAGTGGCATTGTTGATATTGATGACTCAGAGCTTTCTGGGCAT
Organism: Sequoia sempervirens; assembly: GCA_007258455.2. NCBI lineage: Eukaryota > Viridiplantae > Streptophyta > Pinopsida > Cupressales > Cupressaceae > Sequoia > Sequoia sempervirens. Next base: position 449,718,069 of record VDFB02000015.1, on the reverse strand, counting down.
GAGATGTTGCATGATATTGATTTCAGTTCTTCAAGATTTTTTGGTTTGAGTATAATGTATGGTAACAATTTGGAGTTACAAGGGAGGTTAGTATTGGCATGATGTTTTCATTGATGTGATCAGAGTGGTGCAACATCGGCATGGTGGGTCCTTCCTGAGATGGACATGGGACCTTGGGATCGCACTTGGTTTGGTATGGATTAGTTTAATTTTTTTTTGGAGTTGCGGTGGGATTGCTTGAGGGTAAGCAATTTTGGGAAGGGTGGACTGTAATGTGCCCATTTTTAGCAGTACACTTTATAGAGACTGTTAGCCTATCCCCAGATGCCTGAAGGCTAGTCAGATGCATAATTAGGGTTTCCTATTTTTTAGGAGGATGTTTTGGAAACTTTGGGGGTTTGCATGCTAGAGTTTTGTAGTTTGAATTTTGGATTCCTTCTGGGTTTTCAGAGAGCTTCGTAGTGGTGTGACATGCAACTGAAATAGGTAGCTTTTCCAAACTTACAATTTTTAGTAAGTTACAATAGTTGCTCAAAATGTGGTTAAAATGCATTTGGAGACACTTACTATTTTTAACAGTATGCTATTTATAGTAAGTGTTATTTTTAGTAGTTTAGTGTTGGGGTTTCCGACACATATTAGTATTTCCGGTGCATATCAGTTTGAGCTTTGGATGTCACTTGCTATTTTTAGCATGGTTTTAGCAAGCCAGTTCAGAGGCTATTTCAGGTAGGTCAGTTTGAGTAGTTTAGTCTCCCACACTCTTGGAGCTCATTTTGGTAAATTCAATATTTTGATTGAATTTTTGGCTAAAGCTTGGAGGACACCTAGTTTGATGAGATAATGTTTAAGTGAAAAATATTTCCTATGCTAAAGTGGATGACTTCATAAGGGAGATATTTAAGTTACTTCTAATGTATTTTTCACTTAATAAAGTGGGACACCAAACTTAAGCTTTATTTGCATTTTTAACAAAGTCATCTCTTCCTCATATTTGGACGCCATGTCTAGGTGGCTAATGAAGTTGCAAATGAAATGCAAATACATTTTCATGAGATGAATGTGAATTTCAATTTGGGCACCCTAATTGGAGGGAAAAGCATTTTGAATTTGTGGAGAAGTTATAAATAAGAGTCTTGGGCTTCATTCTTGGTCGCCATTGAAAAATATAATCAAGTGCTATTGAAATTACTACTCACTCGCTTCGAGGAATGCATACCTCCTAACAAAACTTAGCTTGCAAGATAACACCTAGCTAAGCCTTGGATTGTTCATTACACTAAAGAACATATTGAGCACAATGGAGAATTTTTTTATTGATGTTTTATGAAGTTTGGGTGTGTTTCTTAGTTCTTTTGTGTTGCTAGTTTTGTGCTAGTTGTAGCATGTTTTTGCTCGTAGCTCATTGGGTGAATTTTTGATGATTCTGGGTATTGACCCCATGTTTGAGTCTTCCTTGGGTGCCTCACTTTGTGGAGTTTTAGAATTTATTATGGTGAAATGAATTTATTCTTGCTGGTTGCCCCTCCTTGAAGGTCTTACCTTGCCTGCAAGTGCCTCAAAAAGGTGTGTATAAAATATTCAAAGGTGTTTGTTGCTATTTCTTGCTTTAGACTTGGGTGCCTACCTCCTATGCTTCATTTCCATCCAGTTTCACATCATTCAGAGGTTTATTGGTTGAGTTGTGAGCATTTTACTGAGTTTGGAGCTTGCTGGTTTGAGTTTTCTATTCGTTGTTATCTCATATCATATTTGGTTAAGTTTAAATTTTTGGCTTGTTTCCTTAGTAGAATAGCTTGTGAAGTTTTGAAGATAATCTAATATCATTTTGTAATGGATTGGATAGCTTATACTCTTGTAAATTGCAAATTGCTTCTCATTGTAAGGCTGAAATCAGTAGTATTGATTCAATCACTTTATATTTCTGCACTTTACCTTGTAATTCCCACTTTTAGTGTAAGGAATAGGCCTCACCATCCATTTACCTTTTTGTATTGCCTGTTGAATAAGTGGAAGGGGTCGGCAAGCTGCCCAGACTTTAATTTTTAGTACTTTGTAATTCATCATCATGCTGATTGGCTAAGTCGTCAATTTACTGCCACTGAAGAAGTGGTTGAGTTGCATATGCATTACTTTTGATTGGCTAAGCCTTTAGTCTTTGTAATTTCTAGCAGTTTCAGTATTACATGTTAACGATCCCCCTTCTACCGTATGCTCTCACCTTGCCCACACTAGGATCTGGGTGATCAAAAAGTGAAAGGTTTCCTTTCAGCTGGTTTATTTGGTTATGCTAACATTAACAGGTGAAGTGTTTGTGGAAAATTGAAAAAAAATATAAGGGGATATTTCACTGATATCCACACAATTTGAAGGAATGAGGCTTGTGTTGAGGGTCTTCTCAAACTCTAGAAATCAATTAGAGAAGAAGCATGAACACATGTATGTCTCTAAACACCCCACCAAAGATGCCATGTGACCTTGGAAAAAGAGCAATGAAAAAACAAATGGGGTGAGCCCTCTTCACTGTTGCCACAAAGAACACAAATTGAAGGACCCTGAAAGCCATGCTTCCTAAGGTTCTCCCAAGTGAGACACCTATTCCATGCAAGAGTCCACACAAAGCAGTTACACTTAGGCCATGAAAATTTATTCCAAGTAGTTTTCCACCATAAAACCTCCATCCCTCCATTTTTTTTATGGTTCAACTCTTGATATCCATTGGCCACCGTGTAGGTCCCCTTAGGGTCATGACTCTAAGTGAATATATCCATTGAACTGAGGGAAATGCACTCTCTACCAGCTAAAATGTTTCTTAACTTCGCCTGACCAGTCTTGAAGGTGTTCTTAAACACCACCAATAGTTATATATAAGGAGATCAAGGTAAGTGAATTCTAATAGTTTACTTTTTTCCACATTGATTTCATGGTTGCAAGCTTAGGTCTAGCCTTTCATTCAATTATGCAAGCATGAAGATTAGGCTTGCTAGTTTGAGCCTTAATTAGATCAATGCATAATTAATTTGAAGATCTAGAGATAATCATCTAATTATGTTCTAAATTTTAGTATTGTGGTGAATCAATTTTTAAAACTTCAATGTCACTTTTTTATCTCTAAAATTTAACTAGATATTGATTTAATTTATTTAATTTTTACAAATTAATTAATTTATTTTAATTGTTTAATTGATCAATCTAAGCTCTAACATTTAAATAAATTTATATATATATCTACTATAGGTATCTTAAACACATCTATTGAAAAAAACACGAGACATATAGTCTCAAGTTATCATATATTGTTAATAGATGCTATTTTACTTTTGAACTATTTAAAAATTATTTTATTTTATTATATCAGTATGTGTCACTATAAAAGGGATATAATGTAATCATGTACGTGTGTTAACAAAAAAAATTAGAAAGACAATGTATATTTTTTAATAAATTAAAATTATAATATAACTCTCAAGAAAATAAAAGAAAATAACTCTCATACCAATAAACTAACTATTAAATTGATAAAAATAATTCTTTAATAAATATAAAATAAAATAAAACAACTATTAAGTAAATAAAATAATTTTAAAAATTGGATAACAATTGTGAATAATAATATTTAATGTACTATATTGGAGAAATCACTCACAATGTGCAAAGGTGAAAATGGGTGTGTAGGTGTGACGCTAGATAGGAGGTGATGATGGGGTGCTGATGCTGCACGATGGCCGCACAAAAGGGAAAATCCAAGGCTGGGAAGAATTCAAAGGGCTCTTCTACCCTGCCCTCGACATCATTGGGATTTCTTATCTCTTTGTCAACCTTTGCTTCTTAGCCTACGACCCCTTTCCTCATTGCTGGGTGCAAGAACAAAATTAACCCTTTCCACGAATGCTCAGAGTTCTATAAAACTCAAATTACCCTAGATTTCCCTCCATCGCCTTCTATCAAGATTGATTTAGCCACTTTCGACCCTAATCCAATGCACACTTATTTTTTGGGAGACTCAAAGGTATGCCTAATGGACACCCCTATCAACTTCCACATCTCTGATAATTGCATTCAAGATTTAGGGAGGAGATTGGAAACTGATCCCTCCTTGTTTGCTTGTTGAGCAAGAGGCCTTTGACTGATCATTTATCGAGTGGATTAGGCTTCCTAGAACAACATCCCCACTCTAAACATCGACATCTTGGATTTTGGTTTTTTCTTGCTCTATTTCGCCGCTACAGAGGATTGCTCCTTTGTTAGGCAGAAGGGCCCTTGGTTTTATGGCTAGTATGGGCTCTTCTTCTTGGAGTGGTCTCCTTTCTTCGATCCTGCCTCTGCTAGGGTCACAAAGGTTCCCATCTGGATCAGGTTGTACAATCTCCCACCAATTATGTGGGAACTGAAGCTAATCAAAAACATGATTGAGTAGTTTGGAACCTTTGTTAAGCTGGATCCTGAAGCCCCCCATAAAATATTCTTTAGGGTGTGTGCCATCATTGATATCTCCAAACCAGTGCATCATTATGTCTTGATCCACTCAACTTTTGGCACCTGAACCCAATTTCTAAATTATGAAGGTATCCCCTTTAGATGCTTTTGCTGCAATGTGCTAGGACATAAAATTGCTGGTTGCTCTTCTTCTTTGATCGTCCCTTCTCAAAAGTTTAGCCTCAAGAAATGGGTTAAGAAGTTTGGTAATCTTGATGCGAAGTTCATTTGGCATGACCATGTGAAGTTTTTTGTTGCATAGGAGGATCCTTTACCTACTTCTATGGCCCCGATTGTGGCCTCTATTGATGAGGTTCTGCCCTCCTCTTTGCCCTACAATGCTCCCTGAGAGGACCCTCCCCCTCAAACCATTACTACCCCCTACCCAGCGGGGGTGGCTAGTGATGGTTCTAATTTTGAGGGCTCTTTTCCCTTCATGGATGATCTGGATGAGGATTTCTCAGATTTTTGGACATCGATGATTTGGTTGTTCCTATTGAAAAGTGCTCATTAGCCCAAACTACTAGTATCATCTCTAAACCAAACTTCCTTGCCAAAGGGAAGAAGGGACACAAATCTGAAGCAGAAAAGCTCCATATTGAAGGCAAAGATGTTGTTGATGAAGGAATGCAATGGACTATGGATGCCCTCCTCACCAGAAGTATGAGGAAGGGGATGGCCAAAAATGCCACTTGAGTTGTTTCTTGGGGGTGGTGGATATGGTTTGTGTTGAGTTTGGCTGGAGCTTGGTCTCCAATGTTTAACAATGCTATGTGATCTCTATTGGTCTTCTCAATATGTCTTAGGTTTCTCTTAATTCTTAGTCATCTTTATGCTCCCCATTCGTGGGTCTGAAATGGTCTTTATTTTTTATGTGTTCATTTATTGAGAGTGGGCCTTAATCCCACATATTTATGAATAAAACAAAAAAAATAATTAAAATAACTTTTAAATTTATAAAATAAAATAAATATAACTCATGTAAATAAAAAAAATGATTTTAAATAATTTCTTAGTATCTATCTTTAAAAATATCTATCATCTTTCTTGAGATTGTCAATTTTTATTCAATTTGACAAATTGAATAGATCATGGAGAAAGACATCTTTCCACATATTTGAGAAATTTTTTGAAGAAAGATATTATTTTATTTTATTCTATTTATTTAGATTTTTTATTTTATTTTATTTTATTCTAGTTATTTGGAGAGTTATTTTTTTTTGTTGTTTTAAAAATATGTCTCCACTCTTTAATAATTTTTATTACGCTCCCTTATTGCCACTGTAATTACAGCTGTAGACATGATTATAATTTAATTAATTGTTCTTTTAGATAAAGGATGCTTTTATTTCTTACAGCAGAATAAGAAATTTAAATAGAGAAAACGTTCTACAAATCAATTGTCGAGCTTCGCAAATTTTTCTAATTTGCAGTGAAAAGTTTCGGCTATTTTTGTCTTTCGAAAATCCGTTGAAGCATTTAATTTGGAGAGTGGTTACTGAATTGGGTGCTCGTTATTTTTCTTGGGCGCTGAGGATTTTTTTTATTGGGTACTCGTTTTCGATTAATTTCCCCTGAACTCGTATTCGGTGTTACCGATTTTCTTGGAAGGGGTTTTTATTTGAAATCATTGTTTGAGATTTTCATTGGAGGGTTTAGGGTTTGAATTGCGTGTTGGAAATATTTGCTGAAGGGATATATATTTGAATTGGGCGCTGGAGGTTTTCATTAAGGGTGCTTGTATTTGAAGTGGGTTTTGATCAGATGGATATATTGGGTAACTCTGCTTCTTCGTCGTCGTCAATAGCACAACAAACATGGGAACTAGAAAACAACATAGTGAACATGGATGTCCCCAATGCAGAGTGTGATGCCATATATAGATATGAGGAAGCCGCTCAGAGCAAGGTGCAGCAGGACAAGCCATGGAGCAGGGACCCACACTATTTCAAGAAGGTGAAGGTGTCTGCATTGGCTCTGTTGAAGATGGTGGTCCATTCTAGGTCAGGAGGCACCATTGAGGTCATGGGATTAATGCAGGGAAAGACGGATGGGGACACTATTATTGTGATGGATGCATTTGCTCTTCCTGTGGAGGGTACTGAAACCAGAGTCAATGCGCAGGCTGACGCTTATGAGTATATGGTGGAGTATGCCCAGACTACGAAACAGGTATGTATGCTATTCGTGCATTCATTTCTCTTCCTTTTACTGTTTATTTTCTTTGTAATATGTGTGTTGCCCATTGTTGCAGAAATGATGTTATGGTTCTATGGATTGGTTTTTTCTTTTTTTGTATCTGTTTTAAGAGTAATTAGAGATTTGGTGGAATTGATATAGAATATGATAGTATGATAATGTGATGTATAAAAGTATGTCTCTGAAAATATATTAAACTGCAACAGTTTATGTGAATACCTTTTTTTTCATCATTAAAAAACTCAGATTAAGATAGTGAAGGTTCAGATACACAGGTCGTCCGTAGGTAGATAGCATTAACATGTTCAAACATAGCACCTAGCATTAGGAACAGTAATAGAAACGTAATATCTAAAGGTAGAGCTCATGTAGGAATCATAAATAAAAGTGGGCAATTCAGAGTGCAGCTTTTGTGTAATTTTCAACACCTGAAACAAAACGATAGCACACATCTAGAAAGGCCGCAACGAACATTGGCCCAGCTCTAGGAGACTTCTGAGTTACTAATAGAAAGTCCTTATGGATGATGGTCTTCCCACTCTGATTCAAGAGTGCCCTCGGAGGTTTTGCTGCTCAGAGGGGAGGGATGCTGCCTCTTATTGAGAGTGTCGGATGGGGGGAGGGGTTTGGGGGACAGCAATTTTATTTTTATTTTTTAAATTTTGGAGACAGCAAAGCATTTGAAATTTTAAAATACAAATAATCCAAAATACCTAAAAGTAACAGAAACAAACGAAAAGAATCTGAAATCTTAAAGGGTATGTACAACTACAATTCATTGATTTGATAGATTGATAATAATAGATATAATATGAAGCATGATTTGTATTGAGAGATGCCCCAAGATATAAAGGAAAACCCTTACAAACTAGAAAGACTAAACCCTAGACCTTAAGAGTTATGGTCCTTTGTGTGCATTGCCGTTGTATTATTCTATTTTAACGTTGATTGGTCTTTTCGATTTGTTTACTTAAGTTTACATCCCGATTCCCATGACTATCGTCATCCTATCGGCCCTTAGCTTTTTCTTATTAGTAAATATCCACACCTGATTTATTCCTTATGTTATCCAGTCACAGTCAGTTGCAAATTTTAGTCCCTACTGGCATTCCATGTGTTGATTTCTTGTTGCATCACGAGAGTCCTTCACATCACAGTTTTTGTTTGAAGTCTTTTACTAAAACAATGAGCTAGCAATATCATGCCATGTGTTCTCGAGTAAGGAGTCATACTTGCTAGTTCATTCAATATAGTGTTGTCCTCGCATTGAGTTGATGGCTTATGATTGGCCCATGAATGCTTATGTGTGTGTTGCATGGAGTAGTTTAAAAGGTCTTGTTAGCTTGTGACAACTAGCAACATTCCATTGCATCACGTAGCTCCTTTACATTATGGTTTTGAGTGAGGGCCCCACTTTCACTCTCATGATGCATGATGGATTCATCTTTCCCAAGGAAATCTTGATATGGTTTGATTGTTGGCGGCGCTCTATTGCATCATGCAACTCCTTCACATCGTGGCTTTGAGTGAGGACCCCACCTTCACCCACGTGATGCACAATGCTTTGTCTCTTATGGGAGGAAATGTTGATATGGTTTCTAATTAGGTAGTATTATATGCAGTGGTAAACAAATGGAGAATTATTATTGCATTGCAAGGGTTCTTCACATCGTAGTTTTAATGAGCACATGCTTATACTGAGAGGGGGGGTGGGTGAATTAGTATAAGACAATCTTTTACTTTTTCAAAACTTAACCATAGCAATATCAATCGCACAAGATCTAACAATTATGTAACACAAGAAGAACACACAATTTACGTGGAAACCCTTATGGGAAAAAAACCAAGGAAAAATTGCTTATATGTGAAATCTTCTTACAATCTTTGCAAGCACCAACCCATTGGAGACACCAATCTCTTGTAATGAGAGGCACCAGCCTCCCGATTTGCCTTAAAACTGCTATAAATCTGCCTTAAAGGTCTGCTCCAAATCAGTTTATATGTCTGCTCTAATTCTGCTCCAAATCATCTTGTAGATCTGCTCTAATTCTACTCCAAATCACCTTATAGAACTGCTAATTAAGTCTGATTATAATCTACCCAAAAACCTCTTTTAGATATGCAGATAAAGTCTGATTATAATCTGCACTTGTATCTGCTGAGTAGGAAAGATATTCATTAATTGCAGGCATTTCTAACTCCCAACTCTTCTCCTTTTATACCATTTAACATGCCTTTACCCAAGGGAGGCGACTATCCATAATGGGGGTCGGCCACATTAGAATTTAAATAAAATAAAATAAAATTTATTTTAAGTTCTCCAAAGTAGGTGCCAACCTAAGAAGGTTGGCCAGCATTAAGACTCAAGATAAATAATAAATATTTCTTTTATCTTTCTCATTGGTCGGCCCAAAATTAAGGAAGGGCAATTTCACCAATATGGGCACCACACATGAATGGGGTCGTCCAGCCCATTAAGACCACAAATTTAACATTAAAACACTAAATATTTTCCTTTGACAGCAACAAAATGATAGTAGATGATAGCAGCAATTTGTACTTCTTCCCTTTGACATCAATGACAACAATATTTCCAACAAGTTTCGGATGTGGTTCCCACTATCATATGCATAATGCATGATGGGAATAAAAGGTAAAATGTTATCGCCAAGGTTACCCCAAGTTTCCGGGACGGGGACGGCAGGGGACGGCGGGACGAGTCCCCAAGTTTCCGATTTTTGAGGCCAAAATTAGGGACGGCAGGGGACGGCTATATAAAAATATAGGGAAAATTTAAATATTCAATAGATAACATGAATAAGGCATGCATAATACACATTATAGAACATTAACATATAACATTTGTGTTCAACATTATGCTCAATACAATAGTCAATACGCATTCAAAATTAACATACAGTTACACAAATCATGAAACAACCTCCAAGTTATAATTTATAAACTTATATCAAAATGCCCAAAGGCTACATTGCTGCCATATAGTTTTAAAGTTTTAGTTTGCTATGAAAATCAAAATACAATATCGTATGTCAATAATGAATACAAATTTACAAAATAAACAAAGAGCACTGCTGCCCCTAATCATCTCTCATAACTGCATCAAAATCAGAGTCATCCTCTGAGTCACTGCCACCGTAATGCTCCTCCTCAACCAATGGGACCCCAACCAAGCCCTCAGCTGTCTCCTCCTCATCTATCTGAGCCGCATCCTCGGGATCAATATCCCACCGTAGAGCTGGAGTCTGTCGATCCTAAAGCCGAAGAGCACTATGAACAGCCACTAGCTTCTCTGCTCGTCTAGAGGTAAGTCTATTCCTCTTGACAGAGTGGATAAAGCCATATGTGGACCAATTCCTCTCTGCAGCAGAGGAACTAGCAACCTGTGCAAGAAGGCGAGTGGCAAGTATCTTCAACTGCGGTGTATCTCTCCCATGATAGGTCCACCATCCAATAGGGTTCCCTTGAGCTAATATAGCTCTATCCAACCTCGCCTGTGGTTTGCTCAAGTTTGGGCCATTAAGATTAGCAAAGTCTAGAAATTGTGACCGAAGTATTGAAGCTTGCTCAGCTGGATAAATCTTTTCAATGGCCCGTGTGAACCCATCTAAAACCTCAGGATCATCACATGGAGGCACCCTACCATCCCTTGGTGCATACCATTTTGGATTTAGAGCAAAGGCAGCCATATGAAGCGGGGTGTTCATTGTATTCCACCTCCGCGTCACAATGGGCCTAATGTGTTGCTCATATAAATCCAAAGTGGGGTCCTTTGCCAAAATAACTTGCCTGATCTTCCCAAGCATAGTGTCAAATGTCTCATATATCTCTCTAAGACTAGGAGAGTCTGTATCAGCATATCTAATGACATCTACAATGGGTGAGATAAAGGAGCAAATATATCTGGAAAATGCAAACAAAACGTTCAAAATAATTAGTTGACAAGTTATTTGACATGTTAGAAACTTCAAAAGTTGGAACATTGGACAATAAAATTAAAATATTAAAATCAGAAATTTAATATGAAAATCAGCCATCTAATATGTCTTACCTCACATTGGCCCACCAATCATCATCGAGGATCTTTTGTTTGATGCTCTTTCCTTGAGTAGAACTTGCATTAGGCCATCTAGTCCACTCAGCATTGACCATCATCAGTTGTAGAGGCTCATGCACCTCAAGCATCCTCTCCAATAGGATGAAGTAGGTGGCATATCTACATTCATTAATTCAATGATTCATTAAAAAATAAAAATTTAAAACAAAATCAGATTATGAATACAAATTGAAAGTGAAACAAAATGAAGTAAATGGCATACCTTGTATCAACAGGTTTGAGAAACTCCTTCTTTGAAAATGTCCTGAAAAGAGCAAGTGAGGTGTGGTGGTTGCAAATGAACATTTGAATTTCTCTAGCTTCTGCCACCGTTTTCTTCACCCAATCCATCTTCCCTATGTCTTTCAATGCATTGTTCAATGCATGAACACAACATGGGGTCCAAAATATGTGCCTGTAAGTACCCTCCACCATCAATCCAGCCGATTTGCACACACGTGCTGAATCGGTGATCACCTGCACCACATTTGCAGCCCCAACCTCCTCTATGGCATCTCTCAAAATGGAAAATTGGAAGTCAGCATCCTTACGTTTCCCTGAACAATCTACGGCTCTAAGAAAATAAGAACCAGCAGGGCATGTGACTATGACATTGATGAGTGGCCGACGTCTACAATCAGTCCACCCATCCATCACTATAGAGCACCCCGTCCTCATCCATGTTTGCCTCATCTCCTCCATTAACACATTAACTTTGGAGTACTCTTTGTCTAGGAGGGTGGTGCGTAGCTTATGATCTCCAGGGGGTACAAATGAAGGACCAACAGTGACTAAGTCTTTCACCATTTGTTTGAAATAAGAGGAACGGGCCACATGAAATGGAATGGCATGGGCAAAAAAGAATTTGGCAATGGAGGATTCACAGGTTTCTCGTGCTTGGTTTTGAAACATGGACTCAACTGAGGCTCCCTTATCACCACCAATCACCTTCCTCTTTCCTCTTAAGATAACAGTACTACCAACTGTGGAAGGACTAGGAGTAGGAGTAGGCATAGACGATTGTGAACTTGGGAAAGAAGGAGACCCAGTTTGAACCCCACCATCACACTCCATTTGAATTGTTTGGCACTCTATAAATAGTGCATCTGTCAATGCAGGACACGTTCTAACTCCATGGCCCACCTCACCCAAAAAATGAGACCTAACTCTAGTGTAGCTGCCCCTAAACTCCTTTTCACAAACATGGCACAACCAAACCCTACTCCCCCCTGAATTTTTTTGTCTTTCACCCATGGCTGTCACAAATTGAAGGAATGGTTTTTTTTTGTCTATTGGGTGTTTGGCATAGTCCTTCATAGTTTTGGAATTGGTTGATGAATGATGGTGTTGGGTAGGGGTTATTATGCTCTCTAGTTTGCCTTCTAACTTGCATTTCAACTTCACTATCACTCCCACCTTCACTATTGCTCATATTTTTTGTTTTTAGAATGCAAGTGTTGACTGAAAATGAACAAAATAAAAAAAAATCAGACTATGCAAACTTCATATTTTGCAAAAAAAATGAAAAAAAAAGAATGGTGAAAGAAAATGCATACCTTTTTTGATGGATTTGCACTCCCAGCAACACTCTTTCAACCTCCTCTCCTCCTTCAAACAGCTGCTCCTTCTCCTTCAATGGCTGCAATTTTTTTTCTTCTCAAACCCTTGGCTCCCTACACAAACAAAATGAAAATAATGAACTTTTAGAGGCCTCCTTTCATTCTTAAGAGAGCAAAACATGGTGGGGCCCACGTATGCCACATAGGCAGGGTTTTATTTTTTAATTTTTTGCTTTTTGAATGCTTGGCGAAACGGGCGAGGGTCGGTCAGTAGTCCCCGGAACCGTCGGGCCAGTTGTGGCCCGTCCCGTCAGGGGCGGGTTTTCAAGGGGGACGGTCCCCCCCCGTCCCCTAGCCGTCCCCTGGTGCCCGAGACGTCCCCGGAACCGGGACGGGTGGTTTTGGGGGGGGGGGACGCGTCCCCGGGTAACCCTGGTTATCGCACATAATGGCTTAGTTGTTAATGCACATGGCATGATGCTGTGATATTATTGGGCCACATATTAATCACCCCAACAAATACGATGCTCCTATTGGTTGATGTGTACAACATGTCTCTTCATTGTCACCAAGTGTAAAGACAGGAGCATAAATTTGACTCTTGGCAAGTTTTTTCTATTGCCAAGGCTTTTACATCACAGTTTTAAAGAAATGTACCATACACGAAACCATGATGCCTAGTAGCCATTGATCTTCCTCTCTTAAAGACATCAACAATCAACATTCAAGCAAAATTGAGGGAGTTAATGGTCACGCTATTAATTTTTAGAGTACAAAAAAGTGTGCCAAAGGAACATTTTACTTGTTGCACTACTCCCTATTGGCTTTGGCATGGTTCGTCATTGATGTCAAAGGTTGTTGAAAAGGTTGAAGGAGTTTGTTGGTTTGAAGGCAAAGTGCATTCAGGACAGGTAAAGAATTTGTTGTTACTTGCTTCATGCTTGCTTCTCATAATGTTGAGGGTTTGAACTTTGAAGTCAAAAGAACCTTATTGGTGTCAAAGGATGTTAATAGGCGTGGTTTGGAATTGCTTTCAAAGCTATGGTGATTGATATATCATACCTGCTATTGGTTCTTCATTTCACAATGCAGTGTTGATGTAACTAGTTCTTCGTTCTTTGTCATTAATCTTCAAGGTATGGTGAGGTATTTGTACATAAGTGCTCTTAAAAGGACTTAAACCCTAGTGTTTATGCTTTATCAAAGATCATCTTTGTTGTCAATGAATCACTTTATTCTGCTTCAAAGGCTCTGTATCAAAGGCTTATGGAATGTCCAAGGTGTTGGTGTTTGAATTGATATTTGGTGCAACAACCTAGAAAGATGTGTTGATGTTCATGTACAACGTCGGTCTCTACTTCCAGCCGATCTCCCTTACATATTGAATAAATTAGATAATAGCCTTTGACTATCTAATTTATATATATTGCGATTTAATGAAGTGGCTCAATCTTCTATCAAGGCCGACCTTGATTCAAATACTGAAGAGGCACGATTTCTTATGAAGGTGTGATTTAATTAAGGCCGACATCATTTGTTATGAAGAGTTGTGATTTGTTTATTGAGGCCGACATCCATGAAGAGACGCGATTTCTTGAAGCCGACATCATGTATCTTAAAGTCACGACATTTGGATAGGGGCCGACATGAACAATTAGAAGGGATGTGCCTCTCCTATTCATTTGTATATATACTCATTGATCTGTCCATTGTAATCATCTATTATTCAGTTAGGTTATTCAGAAAAGTTCGATATCCTCAAGTGCGAGTTTGTATTCAAGTGCAGATCGATTCTTGATAGAAGGCTGTGTATTATCACTGAGATTTACATCATTGTGTTGCTGTATTTGCATCAGTTTGTGGTGCCTATTATTGGCCTTCATATCGGCCTTTGTAAAGGAGACTTGTTTACATATCAATATATAAGTGATATATTGTTGCTGGGTTTTTCTCCCTCAAGAGGAGGGTTTTCCTAAGGTATCTATTGTGTCTTTGTGTCTGATTTTTGAATTAAATTCTGTGCATTAAATCTGATCATAAAATTAACATGGTATTAGAGCGGGTTTGAGGAGATCGTGATCAGATTTGTTCTTACAGCGATACTCTATTCTCATCTTTATACTTCTTTGTCTATCCCTACCTTAGTCAAGATGGTGAACGGTTTGAAGATTGAGGATAGACTCGAGGGATCATCCAACTTCACATTATGGAGATTCAGGATCATGCTTACCTTGCAAGAGAATGACTTGGGTGAGTTTGTGGAGTCCAGTGTTCCTGAACCTAAGGAGGAAGAAGAGAAGTTGCAGTGGAAGAAGAAAGATATCAAGGCAATGAAAATATTGGTTGATTCCATTAAGGATCATATCGTTCCTATTGTCTCTAAGTTGAAGACGGCAAGAGACATGTTTAAAACATTGGAAGAAATGTATGAAATCAACAATACCAGCCGGGCACTTGCACTGAAGCAACAACTGCACCATGTGAAGATGGCGAAAGGAGAATCAATGATTGCATACTTCATAAGGATTTCAGATTTGAGAGATCAGCTCTCAACAATTGGCCATGCGGTTGACGACAAAGACTTGACTATGCTTGCTCTCAATGGTCTTCCTTTGTCTTGGGAATCCTACATTCAGGGAATCCGTGCAAGATCAAAATTGCCTAAGTTTGATCGTCTAAGGGCAGACTGCATTCAAGAAGAATCAAGGTTGGTGGCTAGAGGCGTTGGTCAAAGTTCAAAGAATGAAGATATTCATGTTCTCGCCTCCCATGCTTCGAAGAAGAAAGGAAAAGATGGAAAGAAAAGTTCTTCAAGAGGAATCGAGATAAGGGAAATGATGATATACCCGCCTCCAAGAAGAAGAGAGACATGTCCAAGATTCAATGCTTTAGGTGTGATAAGTTTGGCCACTTTGCTAAGCATTGTCCAACTAGACCTAGGCAACAAGCCACCGTTGCAGATGTTGATGATGTTTCTCCATAGAAGGATTCATGTGAATACTTGTTCTATTAAGCATTGTCAAGCAGTGTACCTACAGATACCAACACTTGGCTGATCGACAGTGGTGCTTCTCGACACATTACCGGATTTAAGGAGCACTTATCAAGTTTGGTGGAGAAAGATTCTTTCTAACAAGTTATTATCGAAGATGATGCTGGCTACTCCGTGAAAGGGATTGGGACCTCTACTCTTCATTTAGATTCCAACATTACACTTCGGTTGAGAGATGTTCTTTATGTTCCAAGAATCAAGCGCAATCTCATCTCCATTTCAGCTCTAGAAGATAAAGGATATCAAGTTGCCTTCTCCAAAGGCAAAGTTCTTGTGTGGATGGAGAATTCCAGTTTCAAGGATGCTCAAGTAATTGGTGTTAGACATGAAAGCCTCTATAGGCTATGTACACGTCCTCTACAAGCATTAGTTCATGATTCTTCAAGCCTATGTGATTTGTGGCATTGAAGATTGGCTCACCTTCACTTCCGAGCCTTACCTATCATGGAGAAGATGGTCATGGGACTTCCTAAGTTCAATCAAGAGCATGAAGGAACTTGCAAAGGATGTGCTATGGGTAAGAATTCAAAAGCTCCTTTCCACAATAGAGAAAGTAGATCTAAGTGTATTTTAGACCTTATTCATTCTGATTTATGTGGACCTATGTCTGTTCCTTCTTCGAGTGGTTTCTTGTATTATGTTCTTTTTATTGATGATCACTCTAGAAAGACTTGGATCTATTTTTTGAAAACTAAAGAATCTGAGGAAGTGTTAGAAAGGTTCAAAGAGTTCAAAGCTCTAGTAGAGAATCTTTCTGGTAAAAGAATCAAGATCCTCAGATTTGATAATGGAGGAGAATACACCTCTGGTAGCTTTCAAAATTTCTGTGTTGATGCTGGGATTAAGAGGGAGTTTTGTGTTCCCTATAATCCTCAACAGAATGGTGTTGCAGAGAGAAAGAACAGGACGATCGTGGAAGCAACAAAAGCCATGATTCATGACCAGGATCTGCAAACCTTCTTATGGGCAGAAGCTTTTAGGACTGCAGTATATTTTCAGAATAGAAGTCCTCACAAGGTCTTGGAGAATATGACTCCGGAAGAAGCCTTTACAGGGAAGAAGCCCGAGGCTAGTCATTTGAGGATCTTTGGATGTCCTGTCCATGTTCATGTTCCAAAAGAAAAGAGAACTAAGTTGGAGCCTTCTGGCAAGAAGGGAATATTTGTGGGCTACAGTGAGACATCAAAAGCCTACAGGATATATGTTCCAGGTCAGAAATTGATTGAAATCAGTAGAGATGTCACATTCTAGGAAGATGTTGCATTTAGAAGATCCAAGAGAACTCATGTGGAGATTGACTATGATGAGCCTCCTCAGGGTATGGAAGTTGACCATACTCCTGAGATTCAGAGGGAGACTTCAGAACCGAAGGAAGATGTTGATCCAATTGAGCCCTTGGAACCTATTGATGGGCCTACCGATATTGTGATTAGAAGAAAGAGACCTCTTTGGGCTAGGCAAACTATGCAAGAGGCTGAAAGGTTCGCAGCTCCTAGAGGTACATTCAGAGCAAGTAAAAGGCCACATAAGTTCTCCAGTTATGTTGCCTTGATGAGTTAGATTATTGAGTCTGAGCCTTCTAGTGTGGAGGAAGCTTCCAGTCAATAGGTTTGGAAAGATGCTATGTCAGAGGAGTACCATTCAATTCTCAAGAATGATGTTTGGGACATTGTTCTTAGACCCGAAGGCAAATCTGTGGTATCTTCAAAATGGCTCTTCAAGATTAAACATGCAGCTGATGGGAGCATAGAGAAGTACAAGGCAAGATTCGTGGCTCGAGGGTTCTCTTAGAAAGAGGGAGTTGATTATGAAGAAACTTTTGCTCCTATTGCTCGCTATACTTCTATTAGGACTATCATTGCCATTGCTGCATCTAGAGGATGCAAGATTCATCAAATGGATGTGAAGACAACTTTTCTAAATGGCGTGATCGAGGAAGAAGTTTATATCAGCAACCTAATGGGTTCGAGGTACATGGGAAGGAATCTCATGTTTGCAAGCTGAAGAAGGCCTTGTATGGTCTTAAGCAAGCTCCTCGTGCATGGTACGAAAGAATTGATCGTTACTTGTCAAGTTTGGGCTTCTTGAAGAATGATGCTGACTCTAATCTGTACTTTAAGGTAATTGATGGTGAAGCATTGATTTTGGTTTTATATGTTGATGATTTGATTCTTACTGGAGAAGAGCACTTAATCATCAAATGAAAGAAAGAGTTGGCCTCTGAGTTTGAGATAAAAGACCTTGGACTTACGCACTACTTCCTTGGCTTAAAACTCTGGCAGAAACCAAATGAGATGATTCTAAGTCAAGGGAAGTACACCATTGATGTACTTAAGAGGTTTGGTATGATGGATTGCCAATCTATGTCTACACCTATGGAGACCAATCTACATAAATTGAAGGAGGCTGCAACTAGTTCAGACTTGGTGGATCCTACTATGTACAAACAACTGATTGGGTCCTTGATGTATCTAGTTAACACCAGACCAAATATCTGTTATGCTGTGAGTGCACTTAGTCAGTTCATGTGTGAACCGAGACAGATACATCTTGTTGCAGCTAAATATATCCTGAGATACTTGCGTGGCACAGTTGGATATGGGTTGAGATATTCTTCAGATGCAGACTTGGTACTGCATGGTTATACTAATTATGATTGGGCAGGGTGTGTCATAGATCGGAAGAGCACCTCTGGATGTTGCTTCAGTTTGGAATCGGCTATGATTTCTTGGTGAAGCAGGAAGCAGTCATCTGTAGCATTGAGTACAGCAAAGGTAGAATATATTGCAGCTTGTATGGCAGCTCAGGAAGCAGTGTGGCTTCATAAGCTCCTTGCAGGATTGTTTGGACAATCAATGGAGCCTACTATCATTCATTGTGATAACCAGAATTGTGTGAAGCTTTCTGTCAATCCTGTGTTTCATGACAGAACCAAGCATGTTGAGATAAAATACCACTATATCAGAGATATGGTATTGAGGAAGGCTATATAGTTGAGGTATATTAGCACTGATGAGCAGACGACAAACATTCTCACCAAGCCTCTCTCCAAGATAAAGTTTGTGTACTTTCAAGATAAGCTTGGTATGGTGGAGAATCCAACCTTAACTGAGAAAGAGTCTCAGTATCAGTGATAGCCTGTAATGAGTTCTTCTCTGTGAGAGAAGTTCGAGGTGAAATCCCTTGATTAATGAGTTCTTCTTTGTGAGATAAGTTCGAGGTGAAATCCCTTGATTAATGAGTTCTCGGTAAGAGAAGTTTGAGGTGAAATCCCTTGATTCCACCCTCTGAGAGAGTCATGGTGGATGTCATGTGTGTGACTCCATGACAACATCATGTGAGAGAATCCGTGATGATTTTTGTACTTGTGTTTCACCCTCTGGGAGAGCCATGGTGAAAAGTCATGTTGAGGTGACAATATCACGCAAGTGATGAACACTTGTACATACCATATATGGTTGTAGCCATTATGGTTGATATCATGTTGAGGTGATATCTAATATCACGATGAGGTGATATTCTTCCTTTCCACATTTGGTTGTAGCCATTGTGGTAGACATCACGTTGAGGTGATATGTCTTGTGCAGCTGGAAGTATTCTCCCTAGCTGAGAGGGAGTGTTGATGTTCATGTACAGCGTCGGTCTCTACTTCTAGCTGATCTCCCTTACATATTGAATAAATTAGATAATAGCCTTTGACTATCTAATTTATATATATTGCGATTTAATTAAGTGGCTCAATCTTCTATCAAGGCCAACCTTGATTCAAATACTGAAGAGGCATGATTTCTTATGAAGGTGCGATTTAATTAAGGCCGACATCATTTGTTATGAAGAGTTGTGATTTGTTTATTGAGGCCGACATCCATGAAGAGACGCAATTTCTTGAAGCCGACATCATGTATCTTAAAGTCACGACTTTTGGATAGGGGCTGACATGAACAATTAGAAGGGATGCGCCTCTCCTATTCATTTGTATATATACTCATTGATTCGTCCATTGTAATCATCTATTATTCAGTTCGGTTATTTAGAAAAGTTCGATATCCTCAAGTGCGAGTTTGTATTCAAGTGCAGATCGATTCTTGATAGAAGGCTGTGTATTATCACTGAGATTTACATCATTGTGTTGCTGTATTTGCATCAGTTTGTGGTGCCTATTATTGGCCTTCATATCGGCCTTTTTAAAGGAGACTCTTGTGTTTACATATCAATATATAAGTGATATATTGTTGCTGGGTTTTTCTCCCTCAAGAGGAGGTTTTTCCCAGGGTATCTGCTGTGTCTTTGTGTCTGATTTTTGAATTAAATTCTGTGCATGAAATCTGATCATAAAAGTAACAAGATGCTTGTGAATGGTGATTATTGAAGGTTTTATAAAAACCCCAAGTCCTAGGGTTTATCCCTTGTGAAGATTTTCAAAGGAAAATTTGCTTTTTGTTATATTTAATTGGTGACTTGATATCACCAGTCAAGGGTCACTTAAGTGACCACTTGAGGGGGGCTACTTACATTATGAGACCGGCTCTTCCTTATAGTGCAACTGGCCAGGCAGGTGAATAGCAAGTATTTTGCCACTCATTATAAAATCAACGACTATTATTCAATTGTCTAGTTGGTGGGCTGTGTAAATCAAATGTTCACATTTAAATCTCTAAACGGTTATTTCCTAAGGCTTCAACATTGACAGAAATTTGAAAGGTCATCGGGTTTTGTTTTCAGTTACACAGTTTTGTAACTGTAAGTGGACAACGATGGAATGAGGAAGTTTTGTGAGTGTGTTGAGGGTATTGTGGAGATGGTTTGGACATTTTGAAAAGTGTGCTGAATGCTGTGTTACTATGTTCTTGTCTAGAAAATACACAAGGATATTTGAGTAATAACATGTGAAAGAGATGAAGAGCCTTGTTTGATATGAAGGCAGATTATACAGTGAATATAAAGGCAGAATGAATATGAAGATTGCACAGTAAAAGAAAAAGGTGATTGAGACTTCATGAAAAAGAATAGTAATTGAAGGATGGTGAATTCAGGATTGAATGCTCAAGATTGACTGAGCTGTTTTGAAACCAGTATGTAATGGTTTTTGGTGTTGAAATGAAATGAGTACTCAAGGTGGTGGATTTCTTCACAAACAAAACATGATAGGAGAGTTTTTTAATTAATATGCTTTTGGTTTTTAACTGTCAATTGATTGCAGTGAGACACTTTGTATTTCAAGGAGTAAGGTGATATAATTTGAAGATGAAATGTTTTTGAGGTGGATGTGATGTATACTGACAGGCAGTGTGATGACACGCAGAGTGTACATGAAGACTGCCATTGAACAATGATTGAATAGAAGCTTTGAATGATCATGACAAGTAAGTGGATGTGAGAATGAATTCACTGTGTAAGAGTTCTTTTTCCTGTGAAGAATATGCAATAAGATTGTGAAGACAGTGTACAATTGGACAACATTCAGAAAATAGTGTTTTGAATTACACAGAAGAATTTGCTTGGAGGATTACTTGTTCTTGGATTATCTGAAAATAGTGAACAAGATGTTTGTAGAGAATTCTATTGCTAACATTTGCACCAGACCAGCCTAAAATATGTTTATATTTTCTGAATCAATTAGAATTTTGCAAAAGAATTGCTTGTTTATATGCAAAGGTCTAAGTATATGCAAAGGTTTTCTTGTAGGGAGAATAGCCACTCATTTATGCAATATTAAAGGTCAATCAAGTGAGATTGGAGATTTATTGTATTTTGTAAACAGAGTTGAGTCAAGTGAGCAGAGTGAAGGGTTGAAGTATGATTGCAGTTATCAATGCAACAGGATTATGTAGCAGGAAGAGTCACTGTTTTGAATTGTTCTTCTTTTCTCGTGCTAGGCCAGATGTGTAGCAGAGTTTTTGTCTGATGGTATAAGGGAATTCTTGTTCAAGGAGAATTACATCTTGAAGGTTTGAATAGGAGAAATGCTGTTTGCTGAGTTGATGCAGAGATAGTGCAATGGTTTGTATGGTAACAGGGTAACCCCCTGAAATTGTATCTCTTCTTTCATTGGAGATTGGTCAGTAAGACCATGGAGTTGGAGTGATAAGGAGTGGGTGCTCTTATCAGTTTTGTTTTGCCAGTGAGGCAGTTGTCAGTGAGAGATTAATTGTAATCAGTGAGATTTTATATTGCCAATGAGGCTGTAATCAGTGAAATTATTGTTGTACCAGTGAGGCCTAATAAAATGAACTTTCCGAGTGGTTTTTTCTCCCTGTACAGGGTTTTCCATTCATAAATACCTAAGTAGCCGGTTCGGGTTCGCGGGTTCGGTTCGCCGGTTTGGCAAAATTTTTTGGGGGGGGGGTGGGTTCGGTTCGTCTTGGGTTCGTTAGTATGAATTACAAAAACATGTAAAAAATATATAAATTTATTGTTAAAAATAAATTATTAATATAAAATTTTAATTAATCAATTAACAATTAATTATAACTTTATAAGTCTATAAAGTTATAAGCTATATTTATAATTATATAATTATAATAACAAATAATAAATACAAATTAAATTATTATACTATATATATTATAAATTTATAAAACAATTATTGCTAATATTTATATTTATCATATTTATATTATAAATATAAATAAATATAAAATCACGTCTGATTGCGAAGTGTTCAGGATGGGATACACCAGATATGGAGCGCTGCCAATTTTGAGTCTTTTTTTTTATCTCTTTATCCCTTTTGTCAGTGTCTTTTCGTCGTGTGTGATGGGAATAGCCTGCAACCGTCGCGACTACTGTAACGGGTGTAGCCTGCAACTCGGAACCCTCGACATCCAACCGTAATGTGCAGAAAACAAATTAAATCGTGTTTGCGAAGTCTGAAATTGTTCTTTTTCGCAGTGGTGGTTGAGAGAAAAATAAATAGGACCCACAGAGGGACCAGACCCGAACCCATAGAAGGACCGGACCAGGACCCGGACCCAGTGCGAACCCGGACCAGGACCCGGGCCAGAACCCTGCGAACCGGCTACATAGATAAATACCGTGTCTCATCTTTTCTTGGTGATGTGTTGTTTTCTTAATTAACATGTGATGTTGTGACTTGCACATCTTTGTGTTTTCTCACAAAATATAATATTTAAGGTTTTTGTGAAATCAAGGAAATTAAGTTTATGTGATTGGTTTTATTGGATCACTGATTCACCCCCCCTCCCAGTGATCCTTAGTATTCCTACACTACCATATGACCCAAAGCACCATTAACAATCTGTTGAGGCCCTACAACTATAAAGGCACAAATTCATATGCAATAGTGGAAAAGGGAAACGACCCTTGCAACCATTAATGTAGCAATTGAAATTGTAATTCTCGATGGTCTTCATATTTACGGTTTTTTTTTTGGCTTTCCATCTTGTGATCTCTGATTGTCACATGTCAAATTCTTTTCTATATAAGGGGTGAATTTTTCCCTTTGAAAAGGGTTGGATAGTGAGGGAAAAAGCCTCTGTATTGTATACCATACTTATTTGAAGCATAGAAGCAAATATTGTTCTCAAGAATTTCTTGACATGCCAAAAGATGAAGATATTTTTTAATTTCTTGTAATGTCCCCTCCAAAGTGAGACATCTGTATTCAGTAGATTAGCCTATTATTGCGATCCTTGTAGGCTAATGAGATTGGATAGAGGGTCCATTTAGGGATGCAACTTCTTCAATAGTCAGAGCTATGTAGGATTGGTGTTTGTTTGAGGTCTATAGGACTCCGTATGAAGAACTTGCTATTTATAGTAAGTCAGAGATGCTAGAGATGGAACCCTGCTATTGTTAGTAAGGGGGTATGGTCATATGCAGTTTCCTCATGCCAGCTCCCAGTTCTGATGGCGTGCAAAAATGTTAATAATGGAGATATTAATATTTATTTGATTAAAATAAATATTAATGGTTTTGAGCTTATATTATTAAGTTATAATATAATTTTATATTATAACTTAAGTGACTTAAGTGAAGGGTCAAGTTCTCATCAGTTGGGGCCAGTTGAGCAATTAAATTGAATGGTAATATTTATGCACCAACAATTGAAACTTAAATGAAAATTAAAAATAATGTTATTACTCATCTCAAAATTGAAAAAAGAGGAGCTTTTTGGGTTAAATCGAACCCTAATGTGAGAAGCCTATTTATCTCTTGAAAATCGTTCAAGGCTTCATCATGATGATTGTTGTGTTGTTGATGAAGTTTGGCTGAGAAGAGAAAGCCAAGGGTTTTCAATCCTCGTGCCATTGGAGAATGTTTCTTCTTCAGTGTTTGCAGCCATTTGAAACAGTGAAATACCTGTTATTTGGTATTTTGGAGGGCATCATTCAGGTATTCTATTTGAGCATATTGGTGAAGGAATACAAAGATTATTCAAGGGTTTCAAGGTTATATGTTTGCAGATCTGAAGACTGTGGAAGATTAAGATTTAATCATTTGCAAATCAAATTTATGTTTGCTGCTACAGTGACGTGAATAGTAGCGCTACAGTGCCGAGCTACAGTACCCGTGCACCAAGGGTTTGATTCTATGGTTCAAAGGCAGCATATTGAAGGAGATTTAGACCTGTTATGAGTTTGCTTTTTTGGTTGAAGTTGTGAACAGCAGCTGCATGTTTGCAAATTAATCGGGGTATGATTGTAATAACCTGCTCTATTGAATAATGATCAAATAAATATATAGTGGAGGAGTTATTATCTCAGTTGCTTGTAATCTTTTATGTTTTTGCATTTTATTTCCTTGTAAATATTTCAAGAAAACACAAAAAAAGCAGAAAACCCTCATTAAACATCAAACACACAAAACAAAAAAATTAGCATTAGAAATAAGGGCACGAAGAGTTACTACATTTCTCGAGATATTATTGGAAAAAAAACCATAAAAGTATTGCGAAAATAAATAAATAGTAAAACTAAAAAAAAAGAGAGAAATAGTTGATGTTTTTTACATTTAAAGCTATCCTAATTACATGGAGAGTGACAGTGAAAGTAAATAAGAGTGTACATCATGAATTTAATATGGATTCTTCTCATTAATTTTGATATTACTAATTATAGATAATTGTAAATATATGTGTCTTAAATTTAATAAATAACTTTAATAGAATGATAATGAACCTTTAATGCAATAAAATGCAATTAAGGTAAATCTGACTTGTTAACCCTACAGTTCCCCGTAACTATCAAGTCGAAAAGAATAAACTATACACAAAATGGTAGCAATAGTTGATAACCAAAGTCTCCCTAATCTCTTCAAATATCTATTAAGTTTATAGCAGTGACAACATTCATATTTGGCATTTCAAGACAACAATGTCTTGTCTTAACAACATTCATATTAATCACTTTGATCAACAATATTTCCTATTATGTCGACAACAATATTGATGCCCATAATAATCAATCACAATACTAAGGAGGATGCTACTGAACATCGTATTGTTAAAAAATGCGTAGGTCACAATAATGACATAGTACTACTAATCAATAATCATAAGAAAATACTAATCACAAATGGAATTAGTCAAAAGACAATAATGATAACAACGATCACAATAGGTACAACATAACTAATAGCTCATTTTTAACAATGAAAATTCCCAAACAATTACCTCAATCATATAACTATTTTACAAATGAAATAACAACAATATCCATTTATAAGTAAAAATGATAGCAAGTCAACGATAACACTAACATTTGTGATGCACCAATAATGTCAAGAATGTCAAGTTAAAGAATAGCATAATCATTTGACATTAAGGGAACAAGGGGTGTATATGAATGTGCTACATTTTGTAATGTCCCCGTTTTCCGTCTTGCCAAATAGACATTAATTTAATTATTTGATATTGTCTAGCAAAAAATATATTTAAAAAGGTAATATTAAATAATTAGATTGCAGTGCTATTATAAAGTGATGCTAAGGAAGTATTTAAAAGGTATTTTATAATGCCACTTTATTAAAAGATGTTTAATGTTTTGGTGGGAAATTTGAAAAGGTTTCCGGAAGTTTCCTCAGATGGAAATAAAAAGGGCTGCAAGTGGTCATTTGGGATATGTTGGTTTATCATTTTATTTGGAATTTTGGTGAAGCTCTTTGCAGTTCAAAACCCTAGGTGGGAGATCCAACGCCTATATCTTGGTCTTCTATTATTAGCAGTGGAGGCGCATATCTATTAAAAATCTAGAGTCTAGAGGAAAGCCGTATTTAATTAATTTACTTGCTGCTGTATTTCCTGGCCGTACCAGTCTGTACAGGGCCGTACTGTACCAGAAAGGACAACTTTTCCCTTCAAGAGCAAATCACTTGCCTTTTTGCAGTCTAACTTCACAGGGGAAGGCGCCTGGCATCTAGGAAGCTTTATACCTCATCTGGCTAGAGAAGAGCTGGCATCTGAAGGCCGTACGAATTTGATTTCATCTCAAAGGTGGCAAAAACCAGGTTCTTTAGAATATTGAAAATCTATTGTTTTAATTTGCATGCAACTGGATATTATATGTATTCATCTCAGAAGAATAATTTATGATCCAGATTCAGTATCTGTATTAGGGTTTGAGATTTACGAAATGAAATCATCTTTTCAAAGCATTTATTTCATGTTTCAAGATTAAAACGTACCATTTCATTTATTGTTCAAAACCCTAGAAAACGTCAGAAAACCTAAAACCTTCAGAAAGTCAAACAAACTGTCAGATCCGGAGAATAGGGGAAACTGGGGTTTCTACAGTGGTATCAGAGCTAAATCCTGCCATCCTGAGGGTTTAGCCGTCTTCTGCAGCCGGAACAGTTAGGGTTTTACCAGGTATTTATTTATTCAGGCGAACTTTGGTTACAGGCACCAGGGTTTGATCTGGCAGCCGGGAATCATGGCTGACAGGTATTACAGGACTGATAGAACAGTTGATCTTAGAACAGAGACTCCTTACAATAACAGAGATCAGAACCGTGCGGAGGTCTTGCATGCACTCAGAGAACTTAGTGCAGGTCAACGACGGTCAAATGGTGTATTACAGCAGGTGGCAGTTGCACTTCAGAGACTGGATACTCCGAGGAGATCGTCACCACCTCGTGACGATGACAGAAGTGTTACAGGTTCGCGGAGAGCTCCTAGGTCAGTGTCACGGACAGCGGATAGGCCTACGAGGCCCACCTTCACGAGACAGGAGCCCGTTGAGGATATATCAGGTGAAAGGTATGAGGGTTTGTTCGCCAGCACACTCAGGGCAGCGAACAACGAGTGGCAGTTAGAAGCACCTGAGATTAGTGGGAGGATTAACATTGACAGGACACCGCAGAGCACAGATGGAGAAGTGATTAGCATGTTTCGGGAGTATAGCAATCTACCTCAGAAGATTAAAGAGAAACTTTCTTTCGTGAGTTACGTGGATGTGCACCCGAGTCTTTGCCATAAGACGGAGTTCGAAAAACAGAGATATCTCACTACAGCTCGTGAGTTGTTTACACCTGGGAAAGATAGAGAATCTACATCTGATGATTGTACAATTCTTCATGAGAGTGATTTGATATCTTCAGTCTCTTGTGAAGTAGGCAGAAATTTGTGTGATGAATTTGATCGAAGTGCTTATTTGATCCATAAGCACACTAGCACAACTTCGGGTAATGGCTTACCTACATCGTCTTTGCAGGAGGTGACTCAAGAAATTTCTGCCCTAAAAGCCACTTCTGATTTTTATAACAGCGATGGTGAAACTTTGCGTGAGCATGATATAACAGCTGTTTCAGAGGTGCAAAGTAACTCTATGGAGTCGTCACGTGAAGAGATTCCAGAGTTGGGTACTACAGATGCAGTTGGTATTGAGGATTTATGTTATGACGAGTCTGATTTTTCGGATCAGACCTTTGAAAACCAACTAGAGGATTCGTATGTTGACACGGAATCCCAGGATCATGCGTTGGATGAGCATGCAGTCACTGTTGGAGTAGAAGCGTGTGAGGATACTGTCAGACCAGCAACTTCTACCGTACCAGTTGAGCCATCCTTCGAGGTACAGAGCAGCAGTACCTTAGATGTTGAGGTGTGCATGGTTGAGAGCACACACGATGCTGCAGATCATGAGGAGAGCGATGACGGATCAGCGTCATATCATAGTGCATATGGTGAACCGGAAATCTTGTATGGGGGTCGTGAGTTTCAGAATCCTCATCATTTGGTTGGGCAACTACATGTGGATGACACTATGATTACTACCGCCCTTGAGCATTTTGACGTTGCTCGTCAGATGTTGACTACCTACAGTAGGAGTCCTTCGACAGATGAGCACAGTGATAGAGGTTTTTCCCTTGCAGTGATACATGCACTCCGAGAAGCAATTGGAACGATGAAACAAAACTATCTAAAACTACTAGCAGACAGAGATTTCCTTCTCGAGTGGGATTGCCTTTGTTATGATGCATGGCGGGGAAAAGAGGAGCGGATCGATGAGCTCACTCATGAGCTTGAGGTGACTGCGAATTCATTGCAGAGCACCCAGTTGGCTCTTCGGGAGTCACAGTTACAGATTGAGAGGCTTACCGTGGCGTTGAGGTTAGCACAGTCTTCACCACCTTTGGACATCGTGCAGTCTTGCATGGCAGTGGTTGGTGAGGAGTATACACCCATGGTTCATAGCAGTGTAGGAGATGTTGAGGATGAGGTTACCTCCATCTCGGTCACAGGATCAGTTGATACAGATAGGATGAGTGCACTCGATGAGAGTTGCAGTGAGCCACGCATTGCACCTGGTTCTCATGAGACTAGTCCCGCGATAGGTGATGCAGGGCAGATCGTTGATAGTTCCTGTGACATGGTTGTTGATACACTGGAGAGTTGTGTGACAACCCTTGATACTTGTCCATCTTCACAGCAGATATTCAGAGTCTCATCCAGTTGGGAGATTGGTACTTGTGTTGATTTGTTTCCCTCTCCCGGAAGCAAATCAATCTTTTCATTTGATACAGTTGACTATGGTCGGCAGCTCGTTGAGCCTAGTCAGGAGTACAACTCAGTTTATTATTCCAGCGATTCAGAGATGGATGATTCCGATCAGGATAGCGTGATTGTGCAGTTTGTAAACAATCCATTGTTTGAATTTGATGGTGGGGTGATCTATGATAACCCACTCTTCGAGTTGGACGCCGATAGTACTCTTGACATTAGTTCTGAGTTGGGTGATGATCGTAGTGTTTGGGATTGTTGCAGTGCATCGCAATTCCAAACCAAACTCACAGAGGAGTTCAATGAGGTGTACACGGTGAGGAGTGCTTACAGTTTTGTCTTTGATCCGCCTGTACATGATTCGATGCACCGTTCTCGTACACAGGGTGATTCTCTTGGTGCAGTCGAGGGGAGTAATTCATTTCGGTGTCCAGAGTTACCATCTTCACAAGATGGAATTAGCGGATGCAGGTGCTTGATCCAACAGTTTGTGGGGTATTACTTGCAGGGGCCGCAGTCAGTCATCTATCATGCCGATATGTATTCGTCAGGGCTTGATACGGCTATGTCGCAGATTTTTCATACAGGTGCATGGTTACAGGGCGACTATGGTGTTAGTTGGCATGATGGCACGGACAGTTATTACATCCATGAGGGTTTAGCAGAGGACAGGGAGAGATTCAAGATAGTAGATGCTTCTAGTAGCTTTTATCTCTGCATGACGGATGGATGTAGATTTATATTGTATTGGGATCCCGGTGGAGACAGTGTTGGCACCGAGTTGTGGGTGGGTCCCAGTGATTTACTTCACTATTCTCAGCATGGTGAGGTTGGAGGCAGTAGAGCGCAGTGGCAGCCTGAGGAGGACCGTCACGACAGACTCTTACGCTGGGTTTGGGATCCAGGCATTGATTGCGCAGTTGAGTTTGATGCCGCTACAGGAGATAGTTCGAGATGTGTGGGACATTACACAGTTTTCTTTTTGGGGCCTTCCGAGGAGTTTGTTTGCAGTTGAGATTGCTTGGGGTCAAGCAATTTTAGGGAGGGCGGACTGTCATGTCCCCGTTTTTGGCGAGCATCAGATGGCGTGAGGTTGGCCTATCATGAGACCCTCGTCGGTGGCGAGTGGTTAGAATTCGTTTCGGCTTGGCTCAGCGTCGATTAGCGGTTTTGATCAATTGGCTTTCGTTCGGGCTCATTCACGAGACATTTTGCGAATTGCTTTTTAGCAGTTCCTGGCAGGCAGAGTGGGACCACTGCTATTTTTAGCAGTTTGGCTGGCGCGTCCGGATTCATTTCAGAGTTCGTCAGCATCAGACGGAACAGTTATCGGACATGTAACGAGGAAGATATTAATATTTAATTATATTAATTAAATATTAATTATTTAACGATTATAATGTAAAGTTATAATAATAAATTATAACTTAAGTTGCCTGCCTTGAGGGGTGCGCCCATCAACATTAAAAGGGGCCAGTTCGTGAATTAAAATTATTATAAAATATTTCACTGAGAACTATGGAGAAAATTAAAGATTTAAAAGTGAATATATTAAAATTCCCTATTATTAAGGAAATCGCACTTTTGTGCAATAAAGGGTTTTTGCCTTGGGAAAGGAGCAATTATGACATTTTGGAGAAACAGGAATTGATCAAGTTTTGCCAGAGCACTGAGACTTTAGGGTTTCATCTCAAAATCGTCGGAGAACGAGCCATCTCCTTCGAAGCAGTTCAGAGGATGTGAAATAACATCCGATTTATTGCCAGTCGTGGGATTTCTTCAGTCAGAGGAAATCACAGTGCATCACAGTTGATTCAAACACCAGAGGTTTATCATTCACAGAGCTTCAGCATCAATTTATATACAGAAGACCTTCCATTGTTCAAGGCGCCCAGTATATTGTCATTCTGTAGAATATAGGGGAGGAGCCGTACAAATCATTTAGTTCCTGCTGCAGCCGTACTTTGTACAGCAGGGCCGTACCTTAGCTAAGCTATATCTTTGCAGTTGAAACACATCTCATTCAGAGTAGAATTTCCAGAGGACTTGCAAGTTGCAGGCGCCTAATATTCAGAGACCAGAAGATCACAGCTGAGGCCGTACATTACAATCATTGGCTGCTAGGGTGAAAGCCGTACCAGGCACATTACAGCCGTACCATCCCTTTTTAGGGCGTATTCTTCAAGGAGATCCAACGCCTATATCTTGGTCTTCTATTATTAGCAGTGGAGGCGCATATCTATTAAACATCTAGAGTCCAGAGGAAAGCCGTATTTAATTAATTTACTTGCTGCTGTATTTCCTGGCCGTACCAGTCTGTACAGGGCCGTACTGTACCAGAAAGGACAACTTTTCCCTTCAAGAGCAAATCACTTGCCTTTTTGCAGTCTAACTTCACAGGGGAAGGCGCCTGGCATCTAGGAAGCTTTATACCTCATCTGGCGAGAGAAGAGCTGGCATCTGAAGGCCGTACGAATTTGATTTCATCTCAAAGGTGCCAAAACCAGGTTCTTTAGAATATTGAAAATCTATTGTTTTAATTTGCATGCAACTGGATATTATATGTATTCATCTCAGAAGAATAATTTATGATCCAGATTCAGTATCTGTATTAGGGTTTGAGATTTACGAAATGAAATCATCTTTTCAAAGCATTTATTTCATGTTTCAAGATTAAAACGTACCATTTCATTTATTGTTCAAAACCCTAGAAAACGTCAGAAAACCTAAAACCTTCAGAAAGTCAAACAAACTGTCAGATCCGGAGAATAGGGGAAACTGGGGTTTCTACAGGTAAATCTCAAACCCTAATACAGATACTGAATCTGGATCATAAATTATTCTTCTGAGATGAATACATATAATATCCAGTTGCATGCAAATTAAAACAATAGATTTTCAATATTCTAAAGAACCTGGTTTTTGCCACCTTTGAGATGAAATCAAATTCGTACGGCCTTCAGATGCCAGCTCTTCTCTCGCCAGATGAGGTATAAAGCTTCCTAGATGCCAGGCGCCTTCCCCTGTGAAGTTAGACTGCAAAAAAGCAAGTGATTTGCTCTTGAAGGGAAAAGTTGTCCTTTCTGGTACAGTACGGCCCTGTACAGACTGGTACGGCCAGGAAATACAGCAGCAAGTAAATTAATTAAATACGGCTTTCCTCTAGACTCTAGATGTTTAATAGATATGCGCCTCCACTGCTAATAATAGAAGACCAAGATATAGGCGTTGGATCTCCTTGAAGAATACGCCCAAAAAAGGGATGGTACGGCTGTAATGTGCCTGGTACGGCTTTCACCCTGCAGCCAATGATTGTAATGTACGGCCTCAGCTGTGATCTTCTGGTCTCTGAATATTAGGCGCCTGCAACTTGCAAGTCCTCTGGAAATTCTACTCTGAATGAGATGTGTTTCAACTGCAAAGATATAGCTTAGCTAAGGTACGGCCCTGCTGTACAAAGTACGGCTGCAGCAGGAACTAAATGATTTGTACGGCTCCTCCCCTATATTCTACAGAATGACAATATACTGGGCGCCTTGAACAATGGAAGGTCTTCTGTATATAAATTGATGCTGAAGCTCTGTGAATGATAAACCTCTGGTGTTTGAATCAACTGTGATGCACTGTGATTTCCTCTGACTGAAGAAATCCCACGACTGGCAATAAATCGGATGTTATTTCACATCCTCTGAACTGCTTCGAAGGAGATGGCTCGTTCTCCGACGATTTTGAGATGAAACCCTAAAGTCTCAGTGCTCTGGCAAAACTTGATCAATTCCTGTTTCTCCAAAATGTCATAATTGCTCCTTTCCCAAGGCAAAAACCCTTTATTGCACAAAAGTGCGATTTCCTTAATAATAGGGAATTTTAATATATTCACTTTTAAATCTTTAATTTTCTCCATAGTTCTCAGTGAAATATTTTATAATAATTTTAATTCACGAACTGGCCCCTTTTAATGTTGATGGGCGCACCCCTCAAGGCAGGCAACTTAAGTTATAATTTATTATTATAACTTTACATTATAATCGTTAAATAATTAATATTTAATTAATATAATTAAATATTAATATCTTCCTCGTTACATGTCCGATAACTGTTCCGTCTGATGCTGACGAACTCTGAAATGAATCCGGACGCTGCCAAAGCCATACTGCTAAAAATAGCAGTGGTCCCACTCTGCCTGCCAGGAACTGCTAAAAATAGCAATTCTGCAAAATGTCTCAGAATGAGCCCGAACGAAAGCCAATTGATCAAAACCGCTAATCAGACGCTGAGCCAAGCGCCGAAACGACCCTCTAACCACTCAGTCAGCCGACGAGGGTCTCATGATAGGCCAACCTCACGTTTACTGATGCTCGCCAAAAACGGGGACATGACAGAATTCCTACGGGTATCCAGTTTCAATGGTGTAAGATTCCTCCCTAGCTGGTAGTAGGAGAAATCATCCAGGTTTCTTGCATTTGCACGATAATGGTGGTATTGAAATTTGTTAAGTTTCCTCTGGAAACAAATTTCAGTGTATTTGATTTATCAAATGCAGAGGTATTTATTAATTATTTTGATACAGAAATAAGGGAATAATATTGAGCATATTTCTTTATGTTTTGATATATGGAGATAAATAAATAATATTATTCCAGTGGCAATTACCAGCCATACTATTTTGAAAATCTTATATTTATGCTCACGTGGTCTCCAATATCCTTAGCACAGCACCATAAGGAGTCATCAAGGTAAGTAGATAAGAAATCGCACCAAAAGAGAGTCAAAGATGATGAAATGGAGCTGAGAATACATTCAAATTTGCCTATAGAGGAGTCGCAGCTTTTTGGGAGTCCCACGTAGCAATAAGGAAAAGACAAAATCTGACGCAGCTGATAAAGGAGTCAAAGGAGACAATAAAAAGAATTTATGTTTTCTTCCGTACTTTTCCCAAGGGGCCATTCAGCATAATGGGGTCGATAGAAATAGTTTGAAGGATTAAAGTTTTATTTGCTTCCAGCACATCTTTGTGTGGGCCCACCAAACCTGGCTGTGAGTAACCAATGAGGAATTGCAGCCTTTTAAGTCTGCTGTGGTAATTCATAGGGCTGCCATACATATTAAAGATGTGCCGTACATGTGACTAAGGAGCTGCTGTTGATGTTACAGGTCAGAAATTTTATTGTAGAAATTTATTAATATTTCAGACCAGTCAATGTGAAGTATTTGAGGAATTATGAATGCTTTGTGTATGAGATTAAATATCATTTTCAGTTAAATAGTTCTGGAAGTCTGTCCATGTTAATTTCTTGACTGTAAATGAATGCCATCAATATGAGGGGTTAAGAAATCTGCTTGAATCATTCAAAACCATTAGAAATGCAAACTTAGTCAGACTGCTGCAAAGTGTTTGATGAAATGTTAGTGAGCATAAGTTGGTGAAAATTGGAAAAAAATTGCATACAAATTTAGGCCAGGATATTACATATTTTAAGAATCCTTGCCATGTATGTGTGAACATCTTGTCTAGTGCTCACAAATCATGAATAGTTACAACATTGTTTGCTATTATCAAATGCAATAGTTGTAGTCACTAATCACAATAACGAAAATCATGTTTCCACAAGGTTTTCAAACCCAATTACGCTAGGTGTCTTCACAACTGTAGATGGCCATGTTCATTTTTTAAATAACTTTAGCAATAGTTGTTGTCCCTTAGCAACAGATCTAACTGCTATTCAATAATGACAACTGGAAATTTTAACAGCTACTTACATTGTTCAAGGTGTATAACCTGTTTATAAAACTTCTAGAGTAGAATAACAAAAAACTTGCAGGTCTGATGCTTATATAAAAGAAAAACTAATTTACTGTGATATTTCTAGTGACATATTGCTAATAATTTATATTGGTGAAAATTTTGGCCAGAGATATTTTGAAAAAGTTGCGATATTTTCAAGAAAATGTTGGGAACCTTGTCAAGAAAAAGATATATTGGAATATATCGCAATATTTTAAAGATACCTGCTTCTATGATTTGAAGAAAGATCGGTTTCAATCTTGTCTATTCATTCTATTGTGATACTTATTTCTGGTTACTTATACGAATGATGATTTGATTTCATAGTTGTCTCCCTTTTCATATTGTTTGTTCTTGAAGAGAAGTACACCCTCAAGAAGGTGAAAAATCTTTGCCTATACATTTTCTATAGGATTTGCTGTTCTAGTTAGTACACTTTCAAGGAGAGTGATAAATCTTCCCAAAAAGCAAGTAGGGTTTGCAGTATTGGTAAGGGATTATTTAGTAGAATTTTTGTAGTCAAATTATATTTGCAGGTTCAAGTTATTGCAAGGCAATAATAGTCACTATAAGGTAGTGGTACATGTTTCGAACCACCAGAAATGTTGTTGTTAATGCAAATTGGTGTCAATATTTGGTGACTTTGTATTTCTTTGAATAGGCACCAGTCAGTTTGTAGGAAACCTCCCAACCTGCTCATACTTTAAGAATGAAAATCATTAGATGTGTAATTTATTTTATAAATTATATTGTTCATGCTTGAGCATAAGAGTACAAGGGGTGTATATGAATGTGCTATATTTTAAGAATCCTTGCCATGTATGCATGAACATTTTATTTGTTTTACACAATAATAAACCTATTGCTTTTCACATAGTCCAGTGTACATTGATAGGGATACCCCCTAGGTCTTGCAGAGCCTAAAGTATAGGAGTATCTCTTGTTAGTTGTGACTCTCTTGACTAATGGTTGAAGAATTGCTTCCTATTTTACATATGTTTGGCATAGATTTGCAAAATTAGGAGAACTTGTATGAGGTGCAATGTTTTTTCAGGCATTTCATTTTTCTCGTATACTCTATCTTTAAAGAATGAACACATTATTGTATCAGGCTTATTTGTGAAGAAAACCCTATTATGGATGGATTTATATTGAGGGATGGGTATTAAAATAAGAAAGATACACTGTAATGTCCCTTTTTAAATTGTCCTTATTTTTCCTTAAATAAGTAACTCTTGTTGAGTGTTTTGTGATTGATGTCA
The DNA here is from genome assembly GCA_007258455.2 of Sequoia sempervirens. Classification (NCBI taxonomy): domain Eukaryota; kingdom Viridiplantae; phylum Streptophyta; class Pinopsida; order Cupressales; family Cupressaceae; genus Sequoia; species Sequoia sempervirens. The sequence continues at coordinate 449,682,661 of VDFB02000015.1, read as the reverse complement.
AGGTGCTTGAGCTACTTGGTTGCTTGTTTGAGCTACTTGGTTGTTTGTTTGAGCTGGTTGCTTGCTTACTTGAGTTGGTTGGTTGCTTATGTGAGCTGGTTGCTTGCTTACTTAAGGTTGCAGCTTGTGTTGGAATCGTATGAACTTAGCATATGCGATGTATGTGGATCATTTGCATCAGATTCTAAGTCAAAATGTCAAGTTAGTTTCCATGTCAGTGCCATGTCACCCTTGACTTGTCAAAGGGTCGAAGAGTTGTAACGCCTATGAGGAGAATATCAACGACTTCCTTTAGTGAGGTTGCTAATATTTATGTTTTATGGGGCGGCTCTTCCATTTTCTTATTGTGTCAGTCACAATTACTCTTGCCGAGTATGTGGGGGACAGATTTATGTGTTGGCTTGTTTATATCTTCAGGGCGGCTTTATTTGAAAATATTAATTTTATTCCATCCTCATCTTCAGTGACGGCTCATGGTATTAAGTCTTCTATGTATTATGGATGTGGCAACTCCTTTCATCAATATGCTTATTTGTAACACCTTTAGTGCCGACGATTTTTAATAATGTCAACGAATGGACATTAGGTGATTATTTGCTGTTTGAAGGGTGAATGAAGGTCATGAATTTTGATTTTTGTACTCATTCAAAAACATTATCGATGCATATGAATGGCGGCAAAAGTGAAGTCATGTGTTTTCAAAAAGGAATTGCAAACCAGTTTTATTCATTTATGATATTTCTGAAATTGTTTTTTGAAGGCTTCCTTAACAAGTATCGACTCTATCTTTAGCCAAGCGTGATGTTAATCTGGTGTTAACGGAATTCAGTTTTTGGTGCTTCAGCTAATTCAAGGCGGACTCTATAATCATCAAAAAACTCCTTGCTATATTGGACATGTAACTGTAGCAGTCAATGTAGAGTGAGTTGTTTTTCAAATGTGTTTGGGCTGTGTATGCTGTTTAAAAATACATGGGTATGTGTTGTAGTCATTGACGAGTTTCAAAAAGGTTTTGGCAGACCATTTCCATGGACCAAAAAGAAAAACATTAACAGGTTTTAAAGCTGCCTTGGTAGAAAAAGAATATTGCATGAAATTCTTCAAGTTATGAAGATATAAGTGTCTGGGTGCGTGAGTTTGTATATGCACGATTTTGGAGGGTGTGATGGTCTTAGCTGATTGGCGTCCTATGTGATTTGAAAATATGAAGACAAGATATATAAGGATCGATCTGTTTTTATTTGCATATGAGAACTGAAATAGTATATACTCAAATATGTCATCATTTCTATAAAATCCTGACTTGAGTTGTGTGTATGAGGATTTAACATTCAAAACTCTGATAGTGTCTAAAAGGCATGAAAAGTGAAGTGTAAGAATTTTCAACAGTGTTAATCTCCTTGTCTCATTCATTATTTTTGTGTTGGGATGCATAATGTGAAAACCTGAGTGAGTTTTTGGAAGGTGCTAACGAACAGAAGCAGGAACCTAAAGGTGCAGATTATTTTGTGTTTAGAAATCAGAGTTGCAGTGTTATGACAATCTTCAGTGAGTTGGTGCTCTGGCAATAAGAAGTTGGTGCTTCGGAGAGTTGATGCTCACTTTTGTAAACTGGGTTGGTGCCCATTGTGTTTAATGAAAGCTATTTATTTGTTGTGGTGTTTTACCTGAAAGGGTTTACCATGTGAAATTGGTGTTCTTCGTATTGATGCTTGCTTATATTGTTTTCATTACTGATTCTGTTAGTTTTGAGTTTTAAAATTTTAAAATACTGATTCACGCCCCCTGCCCCCCCTCAGTATTTTCTGTGTGCTCTTCAATTGGTATTAGAGTGGGGATCCTTAGGAAGCAAGTTTAAACGCTTGGAGGTATATCCTAATTGCACAGATGGGTTCTCATGAAAGTCTTGCAACAAACAAAGCTCCCTTATTTGATGGCTCTAACTTTGCATTCTGGAGCATTCAAATGCGTACTTATCTGATGTCTCTTGGTTTTGATGTTTGGAGAAGTGTAGTAACTAGTTATACAATTCCATCAACTCCTCCATCGGATGCAGATGGAAAGAAAGCTTTTGAAAATAATGCAAAAGCTATGAATGCAATCTTATGTGGTTTGTCAGAAACAAAATCTATGAAAGTTATGCATTGTGATATTGCTCATGAGATTTGGGACAAACTTCAGAAAACATATGAATGAGATTTCAAAGTCAAAAAAACCAAACTTCAGACACAGAAGACATTTTGAGAGTCTCAGGATGTAGGAAGAGGAAAATGTTGCTTCTTATTTTCTGCGAGTTGATGAAGTTGTCAACACCATTAAAGGTCAAGGAGAAAAGATCGAGGAGTCCTCTATAGTTCAAATTTTTTTAAGGTCTCTTCCTTTGCGTTTTGATGCAAAGGTTTCAGCAATTGAAGAGATGAAGGACCTTGATAAGTTGATGGTTGATGAGCTTCATGGCATTCTAACAGCCTATGAGATGAGGACAATTTTTGATTTTTCATCCAAAAGGGAGGCAGCCTTCAAAGTTTTGAAGAAAGGAAAAGACAAGGAGTTTGTATCTAGTGAAAGTTTTGATGAAGATTCTGATTCTAAAGAGGCACATTTCATGAGGAAGTTGAAGAAGGGTTCAGGCAAATATGAAAGCAAGTTGCTGTTCAAGTGCTTCAATTGTGGTAAGGTATGACATTTTGCAGCTAAATGTCTATATGCAAAGAGTGAGGACAGCAAAAATGAAAGAAGCCCAAGTTCAACAAGAAGTTTTAGATATTCAAAAAGAGTCTCTATTCAAAGGATGAAAGCTCATCTAATGATAGTGATGAAGAGTCTTCAGATGAAGAATCTTATTCATGGCCAAAGAAGAAGTCCACGCTGAAAATGAAGAACATAAAGATCATATTGATGAAGAAGGAGAAGTGGACCCTAAAGAGGAATTAATAAGTGCTTTGAGTGAAATCAAGAGACTTAGAAAGAAAAAATAGAACTTGAAACAGCAGCTACAAGAAGAGAATGAAACAAAAACCAAGACATCTCAAGCTCTTGGAAAAGCAGAAAAATTGATTGTTGATTTGAAGGTTCAGATTGAGGAAGCTAGAAAGATTGAAGAAGATGTTAGAAATCTGCCCAAAATAAAGGAAGAAAACTGTGAGAAGCTTGAATCAGAAATTGTTTCATCGAGAAAACAACTTGACAAGGCTATGTCTCAGCTAAATAGAGAAATCAAGAATGAAGAGAGTGCTATCTTGTTAGACAAAATTATCAGTTCACAAAAACGTTCACTTAATAAGAGTGGAGTTGGATTTGAAAAAGGTCAAAGTTCCAAGCCTACAAAGGAAGAACAGCAGAAGACCAACTTTGATAGAACAAACGATTCACCATCAAAAATCAGAAATGGTACTTTCAAGAGGCCTCCTATCTCAAGACAAGCACATATGACCAGGTTTAACAATTATTTCTTTTATGGTTATTGCTTCTCTTGCAATCGTTTTGGACATAAGGCAACCAACTATAGAGTGTTTGTAAGAAATGATTTCAGACTTATGAGTAGGAACTCTTTTGCTCCCTTGAGAAATTGCAATGTTATATGTTATAAGTGTAATAACTTTGGTCACACTGCAAAAGTTTGTAGAAGTGGTATGGCGGATTTCTCTAAGCAGAACAAGAAGGTTGAGAAAGAAGACAAAGCAAAAGAGGTTGCTAAGGTTTGGAGAAAGAAGTTTCAGTAGAGTCTATGATGTGCAAACAACCTTTCATGCACAAAATGAGAGAGACAAATGGTATATTGATAGTGGCTGCTCTAGGCATATGACTAGAGACGAGCAAGTTTCTTACTCTCAAGAAGACTAATGGAAGTACGGTAAGATTTAGTGATAATGAATCTGCAAAAAATTTCAGGTAAAGGCACTCTTGTTTTGGATGATGTTAAGACCAAAGTTGAGAATGTTTTGTATGTAGGCCTAAAACATAATTTATTATGTGTAAGTCAAATGTGTGACCAAGGACACACCCTAGTTTTCAATTCAGATTGTTGTGAAATTAGTAAGGATTGTAAACATTTTGCTGATGCAAGTAGGGATGCTAACAATCTGTACATTCTTGATGGTATCAAAAGTGAGAAGTGCGGTTTGAGTTAGGAAGATGAAGGTTGGTTATGGCATAGGAGGATGGGATACATGAACTTTGATAGTCTTGTTCAGATCAATAGAAAGGAAGTTGTTAGAGACATGCCGAAGCTTACAAAACCTTTAGACAGTGTGTAGAGAATGCCAATTGGGAAAGCAAACAAGGCAGAGCTTCAAGTCAAAAGAGTATTCAAGCTCAAAGCCTCTGGAGTTGATCCACATTGATTTATGTGGGCCAACAAGAACTAGGAGTATGCAAGGTGAGAAATATTTTATGTTATTAATTGATGATTTTTCAAGAAAGACTTGGGTTGTATTTTTGAAGGAAAAATTAGAAGCACTTGAGAAGTTTAAAGTTTTCAAAGCCTTAGTGGAGAATGAGAAGGGTCTAAAAATCAAATGCTTACGTTCAGACAATGGAGGAGTGTTTACATCAAATGAGTTTGTAAATTTTTTTGACAAACATGGAATAAAAAGACAATTCTCAGCTGCAAGAACACCGCAACAACTTGGTGTTGTTGAAAAGAACAAATCAGTCCAAGAAATGGCTTGTAGCATGTTGAATGAGTCAAAGGTGAACTATTCTTTTTGGAGAGAGCCTGTCCATACTGCTGTTTATATTCAGAATAGGGGACTGATTAGAGCAAATCATAACAAGACTGCGTATGAACTATGGAAAGGTAAGCCTGCTTCATTCAAATATTTCATAATTTTTGGTAGTTCTTGTTATATTAAAAGGGATGAAGACAATCTAGGGAAGTTTAATCTTAGGGCTGATGAAGGGATTTTCTTAGGATACTCTTCTAAAAGTAAAGATTATAGATGTTTTAACAAAAGATTACGCAAGATTGTTGAAAGTGCTAATGTGAAGGTTCATGAAGACACTAACATTCATAACAAGATGCAAGATGATGATGGTAGTTGTCAAGTAGATGAAGAAGAAAGTGCTGTTCAACAAACACCTTGAAATGTACAACATGGGGCAGCAGATATAACTTATGGAAATACACCTTCATGTGTTCAACATGGGAGAGTGGATGTTACTACAAAAAATACACCTACAAATGACCAAAGTAAGAACACATCTAAGGCTTTTTTCGAAGACTTCTTCAAAGTTTGTTCAAAGAAATCATCCTATTGATCAGATTTTGCAAGAGGATAGACCAAGAGCCACAAGAAGAGAAACTAACTATTATGAAGATGGAGATGTCTCCTTGCTGTCCAAGATTGAGCCTAAAATTTTTGAGGAGGCAATAGAAGATAAACATTGAGTGGCAGCCATGGAAGAAGAGCTTGATCAGATTCAAAAAAGTGAAACTTGGGAACTTGTCCCAAGGCCAAAGGACAAGAATGTGATTGGTACCAAGTGGGTGTTTAGAAACAAGTTGAATGAAGATGGTCAAGTTGTGAGAAACAAAGCAAGGCTTGTATGCACAAGTTGAAGGTATTGACTTTGAAGAAACTTTTGCTCCTATTGCACATTTAAAAGCTATTAGAATGTTCTTAGCCTTTGCTTCTTTCAAAGATTTTAAATTTTTTCAAATGGATGTCAAATTTGCTTTTCTAAATGGTAATTTGAATGAAGAAGTTTACATAGAACAGCCAGATGGGTTTGTTATATCAGAAAATCAGAACTATGTATGCAAGTTGAAGAAGACACTTTATGGACTTAAATAAACCCCACATGCTTGGTATGCTAGATTGGATAGTTATTTGCAACACTAGGGCTTCAGAAGAGGGATAGCAGACAACAATCTATATGTGAAAGAAGAAAGTAATCATATGTTGATTGTTGTAGTTTATGTTGATGATCTTTTGATGCGTGTTTTATGACACAACAAAAATTCTAGAATAAAGTGTCCAAAGACACTCTATCCCCTCTTGAAAAAATACCTCGTATGCTAAGACTGCAAGAAAGATCATAAGACAATTCCAATGTTTCAGCTAGGTGTGGATAAGCTCTGTGGTCGTTGTGATTTTCCGGGGACACAATAGGGATTTACTTTGGCAAGTTACTCAGAAAAGCAAAGATGCGAGTGCCATATCATTTTGGAATTTTCTAACTTTAGATTAAAAAAAAAAAAGTGAAAAATGAGTAAGGGTTTAGAAATCCTATGCTATTCCTACGAAATCAAGAGATGGCAAGGATTGAGTGAAATTAAAAAAAGTGAAAAAAGAGTAAGGGTTTAGAAATCCTATGCTATTCCTACGAAATCAAGAGATTGCAAGGATTGAGTGAAATTAAATAAACAATACTTTGTTTCACCACGCTACATGACAACTACACAAAGCAAGTGCAATCTTCTGGGATTTGTGCTTAAGATTTCTTTACTACGAACAATACCATCAATAGAACAACATTATTTGAAGTAAAAATTGAAGCATCCACATCAAAAGCTCAGTCTAACTTTACGCATTGAATGAAAAGCATTCACTCAAAGAAATTATGAGCTAAGTTTCACTAATCTCTGCTATCAATCTATCATTCTCTTAACATACATTTGAATAAGATTCTAATTCAAATCTATTTTACAAGGAAGAGAAATATGCAACCATGCAACCATTTGACAATGAAAGGATTCAAAGCATCTCATGCATTATGAACTTTATTATCAAGATAATCTTTAGCAACAATTTCATAAAACTCTCTCTCTTATTATCTATGCTCTATTTCACTAATCTTTGCTATCAATCTATCATTCTCTTAACATACATTTGAATAAGATTCTAATTCAAATCTATTTTACGAGGACGAGAAATATGCAACCATGCAACCATTTGACAATGAAAGGATTCAAAGCATCTCATGCATTATGAACTTTATTATCAAGATAGTCTTTAGCAACAATTTCATAAAACTCTCTCTCTTATTATCTATGCTCTATTGCTTTACAATCTCCTCTAATCCTCTATATCTTGCTATCTCTATATCTCTATCTATCAAAAATGAGAGAAAGGGGGAGGGGGGTGTTTATATAGAGTTTCTCGAGTACAATGAACGATCGAGATCAAAATGAGATTAACGACCCAGATTCAAAATAACTAAACCCTAATTAGGGTTGCCTAAACAACAATCAGTTAACTGCAGAGAACTTCATGCACTGGGAGTTGCATCCTTATCCACTCGCAAAGCACTACGTTCGGTGAACCTAGACACAATCATGCTAACCTCTTCCATGGAAATGTTTGGCAGCACATTGACTTTGTACTCCAGCAAGTCTAGACTTTCTGCACATCCTGCGAAGGTGATTGTCCATTATGTTTCATGCAGCAAAAAGGTGTCTCGGACGGTCGGGAAGCTGAATGCTTTGGTCAAATTTTCCTTCATGATTGGCTCGGAAGTGATGGAGAAAATTCTTTGAACTTTATCTTTTAAATTTTCTGGCTGCAAGTGTTTCTTTCAGACAATATCTTTGTCAAGCACATCTACAACCATTTGGTAAATCTTACTCCGAATCTCCTTTGCCTGCTCTTCAATTTTGGCACCATCTTGCTTTACTCTTTCCAGGACTTCTTCCCGTGTGATCAATGCATAATACCAGTTGTTGAAATCATATACAGCTCCAGCTTCAATAATCTTTTCATCAATCAATCTCTGCTTTGGAATGCCCTTTACCTCTCGAATACATGGGATAATTTTATTCTGGATGTCTTGGAGGCCATCCCATGCTTCGGCCAAGTTTGCCACTCGTGATAGCAGAAAGGAAGTTTGCTCATAAACATATGCTAACTTCTCTGCAAATGCCATCGCCTCTTCTTTCTTTCCTGCCATCCATTCTTTAATTTCTCTGGCTGTAGTCAATTCCTCTTCAAAATTTCTGACCAGTTCCTGTGAAGAGTTTGGAAGTGGAGGTGCTGATTGGTCACCTTGATTGAGTGGCCTGGTTAAATGCTGGATATATTCTTTTAGACGCTCAATCTCTCTTTTATATTCCTTTTTTTTGCCACTTCTTTCTCCAGCCTAGACTTGATGGTGGCAACAGAATTATCCAGGTCCTCAACTTCTTGTCCTTTTGTTGTCGGACCAATATCAATAGTTGTGATGGCATATTCATTTGGGGCAATCTCATTTTGGAATTTATCAACTGTAGGCACTGCAATTTGCACTGTGCAGTTACCAACCACATCTCTTTGTATGGCAGAAAATTTCTTGGCTGGCTTTTTTGTGGCAGTCTGCTCTATCCTCACCAAGAAGTCTGCGGTATCATCTTCTGGTACCTCTATTGGCGCCTTTATTTTTAGTCTCTCTTTCAGCCAATCTGGGATGGTTGATTGTTCAATTCCATCTTCTTGATGATCTTGGACATCCTGCATATCCTGAACTTCTTGCACGGACATGTCTTCCTGGATTCCCTTGAGAGCGGAAATCATTCCCTCTTCAAATTTTCCATCCATGATATCCATGTCATTGCCCAACTCCAAAATCTCCGTGCCTATAAGAGAGGGATGATCATCATCTACCAATTGCATTGGCTCCATATCTCTTTCCAAAACTGGCGTGGGAATTCTGACTTGCTCCCATGACTCTTCTTCCATGATCAATATTTCATCTATATTTCTGGATGTAGCCGAATGAAGGGGCTTGGATTTCCGCTTCTTTTGAGTGGGTCCTTCATCTGCTATTTTCTTCTTGTTCTGTTTTTAGAGTCATCAATTTCTTTTCTCTTTTTCAAGTTGGCAACGTTCGTTGGTTCACCTCCATGAGATGCACCGGCATTTGAGGAACAAGACTCCGCCTCACCCATCAAGTCATATGTGAATTGCACCTTCCTTTGTTGCAAAATTTGCACTTGTTGGTCCATCCACCATTGGGAATATTTGAACACAGGCCTCATGAATGTTGTTAGGTCACCAAGCTCAGGCTCAGACCATCTTACAGGAGGAAGCAGTTGTCTTTCATTGAGGCCCGGCTGCACGTATGCTCCATCATCATCTAGCTGATCAGGTACTCGAAAGAGTTCTATCGCCCTTATCATATTCAGCGGCAACCTTGACCATAGTCTTTTTCTTGCGTCGTATTCAACAGTGGCATTTGCCCAAAAGTCTTCTAAGTCAATTTTGTGTTTATATTTCTCTCCGTCCACAGTTCCAATGTGATGAAGTGGATTGAAGTCAGCTCTGGGCTTGTAGGATATGAACGGGTATCTTTGTATCTCCAATCGAGCACTCTCTGCCGCTTGCACCAATGGACATGATTCCTCCATATTGCCGATGAAAAGTGGAAAAGTGACAACTGCTTTATGCTTTTGGCCTTTGGATATTCTGATATGTCTCCAATTGCCTCAGAACTTCTTGTAAAACCATTTTGTTGGTAGGATAGATTGGCAGTTTGTACGGGCGACCTGTGAATCCTTGAATCCTGATGTATGTAAATCTAGGAAACTAGATGAACCAGGATCCATATTTGTCGAATCAAACTTTTGGCCTCACAAGGAGCCTCTGATGTGTTCTGCCTTGGAGAATTTGAGTGATATACATAAGAAAGGCGTGATGCGTGTAATATCCCCTTCTCAAATGTGATCATTTCTGTTGACCGTTGGCCTATTCCGGAGACCCGTAGGCTACTCGGATGGTGAAATTAGGGTTTCCTAATTTTGAGGAGGTTGTTGCTTGAAGTTTGGAAATTGGATTGCAGATTCTTTTTAGGTTTTCAGAGAGCTTCGTAGTGGTATGGTCAGTTTGGCGTTCCGAGCAACTTCATGAATTTACTATTTTTAGTAAATTCTATTTTTGGCAGTGGACAGGTTGGGTTCAGTTTAGTTGGTCTTCTTCTTCAGTTGGTTTAGCTAGCACTTCAGTTTTTGGCCTTGGGTGCATTTTCCTTGGAGAAATAAGTATTTTCACATTATAATATTATATTTTAATATTATAACACCCCCTTGTCTAGCATTACAACTTTATGTTGTTTTTAAAAAGGGGACCTAAAAGGTCAATGCTTCATTGAGAGATAAATTATATTTTTAAAGTCAAATATTGAGCTAAGTGAAATGGACGCCTACTTGAGGAGATTGACTTTTATAAAAAAAGTGAAATATTTCATTAAGAGAAAAAGGACGCCATCTTTTGGAGGGAAATGTTGAATTCAAAATTAGGGTTTTGGGTGCCCTTCTTGAAGCTTC
>VDFB02000015.1:449628392-449672324 GCA_007258455.2 Sequoia sempervirens | reverse complement strand
GAGGGAGAGAGGGAGAGGTAGGGAGGAGATAGAGGGGTTTGTGTGTGTGTGTGTGTGTGTGTGTGTGTGTGTGAGAGAGAGAGAGAGAGAGAGAGATAAATATGATACAACTTGCTAACTACTAAAATTTGACCTCCTGATTACTAAAATTTGACATATTGGTTACTAAAATTTGACTAAGTCTAAAAAATTATAAGATCTTCCAAAAACTAGAATTTGCATTATAACTCCAATATATTTGAAACCACTCTCAAACATCCTGAAACTAAATACATGTGAAATATAACTTAAGGTATAAGAAAGTAAATGTCCATATGTAAATGTCAACTTATACTTTAAATGTTTATTTCATGTATATAGTCTCCCTGGCAGAGAAAGAGGAAAAGAAAGAGTTCACAAAAATGTATTGCAAAAATTCATGCTTAACATTTGGCGAGCGCCAAATATGGTGCTCACCAAATGAAGGTGCCAAAATTATTTGAATTTTAAAATACCAAGCCTTAGGCTCAGTCATTTGAGCCATTTGGTGAGTGCCAAATTTGGCACTCACCAAATGGTCATTTCAAGTAAAAAAACAAAAGTGGCATATTTTTTATGTCACAAATTGGTGTACATACCCAGTGATCTCATGTCATTTGCAACTACTTCATTTTTAGGGGCGAACTATATGTTCACATTTATTGATGACTTCTCTAGGCATACATGGGCATGTACTTTCTTAAGTACAAGAGTGATGTCTTTGATTCTTTTAGGATCTTTAAGGCATTCGTGGAGAAGCAATATGGTCTTTCTATTTGGTGGAAATGTATAGAAAATGGAGGGGAGTATGGCAATCATGCTTTAGGGACTTTTGTGTTGAACATGGTCTACATCATCAACTTATAGATCCATACACCCCTCAATAGAATGGTTTTACTAAGTGAAAGAACATGACTTTATGAGAGATGGCCAATTGTATGATTTAGTCACAAGATATGTATTCTTCTTTTTGGGTTAAAGCAATTCATTTTTCCAATTATATTTAGAATCATATGTCTCACAAGGTATTTCAATATATGAATCATGAGGAGGCTTGGCCCCATGTCAAGCCTGATGTATCTTCATCCAGAGTTTTTGGTAGTGAGGATTGGGTATTCATTCCTAAAGCTTGGTGAAAATACATGGAGAGGAAAATCCAACCACTCATATTTGTTGGCTATTGTGAGGATGTTAAGGCATACAAGTTGTTTGATCCCAATTGCATAGATTTCTTGTTTTGGTGAGATTTCTAGCTTGATTAGCCCTTTCCTCAGATGGATTCTTCACCACCAACTTGTCCCTCATTACCTTATACTCTCTCTCCATCTCTTGAATTCCTTATACCTTGAGGATGAGGATGATGTCATGGCTATCCCTCCACCTCCAAATATTCAACCCTTACCCAAGTGGGCTCGCAATACTATTGATGCAACTAGATCTTTGGTATGTGATCCTTCAAGCTCTCATCATACTCATGCACAAAAATCAGGTGTTAGCCTTTTAAATCATAACATTTTGGATGATCCTCAAAAATTTTTAGAGGCGGTTGGTATTCTTGATGGGATAGTGTTGTGGAAATTGAGTATTCTTTATTGATGAAGAATAATACTTGGGATTTTATTCCTCTTCCTAAGGGAAGAAAGTTGGTTTAGTTCAAGATGCTATATTATATCAAATATGTTGCAAATGGTTCTATTTATAAGTTTGAGGATCATCTCGTTGCAAAATGGTTTTCTCGAGTTGAAAGCATTGACTATTTTGAGACCTTTTCTCTCATTTCCAAGATGAATTCTATTCACCTTGTACTTTCACTTACAACTTCACAAGGATGGACAATATATTAAATGGATGTGAAGAGTGCTTTCCTTCATGGTTATCTTCATGAGGAGATTTATATGGAGCAACCACATAGTTTTATTGAGGACTCTTCACTAGTTTGTATGCTTCATTGTTCATTATATGGTCTCAAGCAAGCCCCTTGGCCTTAGTATGAGAAGATGGACACTTTTATTCTTTCTTATAGCTTCACACAATGTCATTCCAATCCCACAATGTGCATTCAACAACGTGAGGGTGATCTTTTGATCTTTGTTCTATATGTGGACAATTTGATCCTTACAAGCGGTTCATCCTCCATGATCTAGAGTGTTCAACGAGCTTTGATGGAGTAGTTTGAGATGACTAATCTCGACCTTCTATACTACTTTCTTGGTTTATAATTTATTCAATATTCAGATGGTATTTCCATATTTCATCAAAACTATGCTCTTGACATGCTTAAGATATTTGGCATGCTTGATTACAACCCTACCCCCACACCATTTCAGGCAGATGTTGTATTGTCTTGGACAATTGTACTACTCCTTCAGTAGATGCTACATTATATAGGTAGTTCGTTGGTAGTATTTTTTACCTAACATATTCACATCCTAATGTTTCTTTTGTGGTTGGTCTTGTCTCTCAGTTCTCACATGATCCACATGAGATTCATTAGTAAGCTTCCAAACATATTTTGAGATATTATCAAGGATGGGATTCACTACTCTCAAGAATCAATATAAGGAGAATCTTCAAGAAGAAAATATCCCTCAGTTACCTCAAGGAATAAAGCTTAGATGACAAGGTAGAAACAAAGAATATTTGTACAATTTAATCAAATGAAAGCTAAACTATCAAAGATGGAAATGATAAAATTGCTTAATAACAAATAGAGATAATAAAGTTACAACCTAAAATTTACAGAAACAAAAACTTCAAAACTCATAGACTCTACCCCTAGGAGGATTAAGCTTTGGTCATAGATGACAGCACATTGTGGGGATATATGTGCCTCGTGTTGGCATCCCTGTCAAAATAGAGAGTAAAACCTTTAAATCTATAATTTCCAACTCTTCAAGTTCATACATCTACACACACAAAAAAGAGGGGAAAATGTTGGGGTTGTTTCAAGGCTTACCAACAAATAGACAAGACAAATAGACAAGAGAGCGTTACCGACAGCCTGTGGCTCCCCTCTTGGCTTGATAGACATGACATGCTAGCTTTCAAGAGAGCCTTAATTATTGTTCTAACATAAATTCAATAGAGCTTTGCTAGAAAGAATAAGAAAGAATGAGAAGAATGAGATATTGAATGATAGAGAGTGAAAATGAATGAGAATGAGAGTGAAAAGAGAAGTTTTGTGAGGTTGCATGGGCAACAAGATTCATTTCACTCATATTTTTTCCACAATGACACATGACATAGGAAAAGGATGTGAGATATTCTCATTTGAATCTCATAAATTTTAGAGATGCTAGCACGTTACATAGATATATATGCATTAATGAGGTATCCAAGCTATTAGCGCTTCATCATTGTCCCCTATGAAGTTAGAATCATTAAATTCTAACTAAAGTTTTTTCCATTAATATGGTGAGTTTCCATAAATGCAATAGACTAGATACACAAGTGTGAAATTTCCACGAGATGCAATTTATGACACTAGAGATATATTTAGGGAACTTCACATTATGGTATTCACTATACATCAGGGGATTCTCAAATAGTTGGCTTTACTGACTTAGATTATACTAGTGATGTCACTGGTAGAAAGTCCAATCTTGGCTTTTTTTGCCTTAGTTCTAGCCCCATTACAAGCTCTTGCAAGAAGTAATTTGTTATTGTATTATCATCCATGGAGCTTGAGTATTGTGAAGCAATTTTGGCCAACTAGGAGGTTTTGTGGCTTCATTAGTCATTGATTGATTTTTATTTTCCTCTTGATAGTCCCATTATTCTTTGGTGTGATAATTAGAGTGCCTTTCACATTTCTCACAAGCCAGTGGAGCATCAACGTACTAAGCACATAGAGATCAACATGCACCTCATATGTAAATTTATTCAGGATGGTTCCCTACCTTGGAGTATATTCCTACAACTCAGAGTAGGTTGCAAACATCTTCATGAAACCTTTAGCATCCCTTGTTACCTCCAATTGTGATAGATTCTTGGTATGAAGGAAGTTGTCCTTGGGTGGTCTTCATGAGGCCTCCTTCCTTCATGTTTTTATACATGCTCTCACCTCTCTTTAGGAGAGGAGTTTTTCCAATAGGGCTTTCTCTTTTTCTTCATTTATGAGATATTTCTTTGATTGTAGATGGGTACCTCATCAAGCCTTGTTTTTGAGACCCATTCATGCTTTATTTTCTTTTTATGCATTGGATTTTTAGATTTTTTTAGCTACTCCCTAAGTTACACTTAAGGGGATGTTAGATTAATCATGCATTAGTTAAGAGTTAATTAATCTTTAATTGATTATTAAGCTAATTTCACTTCATGCACTTAAGATAAACTTAGGAGTGTTTTTTTATTTACTAGAGTGAGCTATTATTAGATCATTTTGTCTCATCACATAGGATGATGAAACTTGTCGTGATATAATCCCTTTATCATTTAGGTTTTGCTCTTATAAAGCACTCTCTTTCATAGTATTCATTCATTCTATAAGTACTTTCTTTTTTAGGAAATAACAAATTAGTATTTGCAACTCTCATACATGGAAGGTGTTTCATTTGTTGTTTGATATTGCTTTATGTGTGGTTTGCACAAATCTAACAAAAAAATCATAACTAATTATTTACTTAATGAAACAATAAAAAAAAATATGCATGTCCTATCCAAGCATGTGTCATTTACTTATATTTAAAGATTCATTTTTTTCTCATACTTAGGTTGGCTAGACTAGCACCTACTATAAATAACTTTTAAAAAAATTATAGTAGTGTTTCATTACAATTTCAAATTTTCACCAAATAAATTTATTGTTTTCCAAAAGAAAAATAGTAGCTTAGAAACTATATTCAATTTTCTACAAATTCTACTCTTACATATTTTCCAAATTGTATTAATTACCCATTCTATTTTTTATGTGAATTTGCTTAAGTCTATTTTTTTGTATTTTTATTGCCACTTAGAGGTATAGTTTGGTCCATCATGATCCTACACTCACCCATAAATTGAATCGATAGGAGGATTCATATTTTTTTAAACTATTTTCCTTGGTGATTTCAATATATTGATTGGAATAACCATACATGACACATATAACATAACAAAATTATTCATTTGCACACAATAGCCAAATTGAATCCCAAACCTATCTTCTCCTTTAATTATTTTCCACGTAGTAAATTAGTTTTTATATTCTATTATTTGAATTAGATAACTAAATCTTAATTAGAGAGGAGTTCCATCTACTACAAATTTATGAATAAAATTACATTTATCTTGGAAAAGAAGGGCATTTTCTTGACTTCCTCCATTTACTCAAGAGAGAATGAGGGTTAAGATGCGAGGGAGCTAAAAAAATAAGGCCAAATAATGTAACATGCTACAATCATATAAATAAGGAAAAGTCAAACTCAAAAGAGAATGTTAAAATAAACTATTATATGAAATCAAATGCAATGTTAATCCAAAACTAAGATATCCAAAAACTTTATATATAATTTTGTTTTATATTCAACACCTTGCAAGTAATACTAATAAAATAAAAAAAGACCTAAAAAAAATTTATTTGGATGGTTAATAGACCTATAGGATATAAAACACATATAAGCATTCACACATGCAACAACAAAATTACCACAAAGTAAAATTTGAATGGTGCTTCCGTCTCTGCACATGCCTTGGTCTAAGGTGGCTAGGGCTCCTAGTGGCTTGAATCAATGCAAATCTTTGTAGTTTTTTGGTGTTGCAGATCGAAAACCTCTTCTTTATACAGAGGCAGCAAAGAAATGGCATCATTTTGAGAAGTAGGGCACTAGGTATCCTTTGTCGGGGCATCAAAGGAGGGTTGGACATGTTCAACTTGTCCCAATAGAGGCTCCCTTGGGTCATTTACCTGTGATCAAGAAGGATTGGAGACGAGATGGGGGTCAAGTATCGTGTGAGGGTGCAGGTGCAAAGGTTACGGGGGTGGAGAGGGTTTCTCAGCCCCTACGAAAAGCTCCTGCAACCACTTTGATTTCTTTTGAGGAATCCATTGTAGATGAAGTAAAGGAGAATGAAAGGTATTTTTTCGAGCAAGGTTTGATTGGGAGGTTTCAGGGGTTTTGGCCAAGTCTTGCTAACCTACACAATTGGATTTCAAAGACCTAGCGCCCCATTTTGGAGGGGGAGGTGCAAATATACCCTAATGCAAGGGGGTTGTTCATGGTGGTGTTCGATAACTTGAAGGACATGAATGTTGTGCTTTGTGATTACCAATGGAGCTGGAAGGATAAACATTTGTTAATGTTGAAGCCATGGCACCCAAGTTTCAATCCTACTTCAGAATCCTTTGATTTGGTTCCACTGTGGGTAAGGCTTTTGAATCTGCCTCTTCATTTTTGGTTTGCAAATTGTTTTGAAGCCATTGGTAACACTTTGGGGAAATTTTTGGGGGTTGATGAGGGTACCCTGAATTTTCTGCGCACTACCTATGCAAGAATTTTGGTAGAAATGGACATTTCAAAGGACCTCCCTACAAATGCACACTTGAAATATTCAGGTGGGGAATGGTTACAATTTCTTGATTACAAAGGACTTCCTTTCTGTTGTCAGAGATGTTTCAACACTGGGCATATCACTAACCATTGCTCCAAGAAGAAGAGGGATTGCCAAGCAACATGGTGGAAAGAAGTTTCTCCCCAACACTATTCAGTGGAAAAAGAAAGCTTGGATGGTTTTGCCCAAGATGAGGATCTAAAGGTCGGAACCACTGATAAAATTTCCACAACAAAGCTCCAAGCACAGGCGATGGGTGCCTCATCTATTTTTTAATAGGGCAGCTTTCCAAAAGAAGATTTTGGGGGTCATTTAATGTGTTTGAGCATGGCACAAGAAGTGGGTACCTCATTTGTTGTTGAACACCGCAACTTTCCAAAAGAAGATTTGGGGGGTCATTCAATGAGTTTGAGCATGGTTCATTCAGAAGGTATGAATATTCCAAATGAGGTTTTGGATGAACCAGCATGGTCAGATGAGCAAGAGGAGGTTTGGCATAAGGTGGAAAGGAAAAAGAAGAAGAATCAGGAAGTTGCTTTCAACAAACTTTTACACTCCCATGGAAAGAGGAAGAAATAGTTGAAAGTTTGATGCAGATTTTTGTATTGCTTGAAATTTTTTAAGTTTAAGTTAGAAGAGTGGGGAGCTCATGTTGAGTAGAAGTTTTATGGGGTGTATGTTAGGTAGAAATGCATTTATGTTAGAAGCCTGGTCAAAATATTTTTATGAATTTTAAGGATGTAATCGATGGATGTAATGCTTTATTTTTTAGAAGATTGGTATGGAGATTGAGCAAGTGTATTATAATATTTTTCTTGAGATAATACATTAAGTTGTGTGGCAAGCTAAGTTTTCTCTTGAGAGGGTTTTCCCAAGGTACATCTAGTGTAATCTTGTGGTATATTTGTAATTATTTTGTATTGTATATTTTTAATAATTATTTTTCATATTTTTCTCATGAGAGTTATGTGGAAATGGTTATGTCTTACATAATTTGTGTTCCTTCTAATATTTTAGTAATATTGATTGTGCTAGTAAAATTCCTATTCTCTGGGGACATTTTATTAAAGTTTTTAACAATAATATATTGCTTTCATTTTACATAATTTGGGCTCCTTACATATGAGGAAGTAATGATAATTTATTAATTTTATTTCTTTTCTTGTTCAAATTACTCACAAAATGATGACAAGCACCACTCATGTAATGGAGGGAAAGAGCAAGGAAACATAATAGTCAAGGTCAATAGTGACACCTCACATACAATTTAAAATTTAATCATACTAAAATACACATAATGTACAAAAGAAGGATATCTAAATAGCGACTTCCAATGATCAAGGGAGTTTGTTATAAATGTTGGTTGGTCCATAGTTTTGGGTTATATTAACTAACACAATTGCTTTTAATTAAAAAACACACCTTATTCGTAATAATTTGCATAGCATAGTGTCTATTAAATTTCTTGAATTCCTTAGCTTTTATCTCATTTGGGTGATAAACAACAAATTATCACTAATAAACTAATATTATGAAAAAAATATTGCCAATAAAGTAAAGTTTTTTTTTTAAACCTGTAGGAATATTAAACCCTTCCATATAGTTCATTCAAAACAATGAGACTTTAGAATTTAGTGTACATGGAGGTGCAAGATGAAGCTACAAACTAACCTGTTGAGTCTCGTGTGATGAAAACCTCCAATGTTGATTGCATTGTGCAAACTTGTTAGCTTTTAATTACTTTACTTACCATTAGTTGCTAAAATAATTAAATTTAAATGTGCAATTACTATTACTTGATAAACTTGTCAAAATTTGTCATTGTGTAAACTAGAGATGTCACATTTTTACAAGATCCTTAGAATTTTTATACTATATAAATTTTTTATAGAATACATAAAATATAACAAAAGAGTCAAAATAAATTGGATTTCATTCCCTTTTCCTCTCCCCTTTCCAAAAATCCATGATACATAGATAGGGGCATCTAGCATGCGTGTCATTTCAAAGGTTACATAATATACATGCAAATATAGCATAATTCACATGGTATAATGGGTATTCACATGTGAGAATATCTATCTATATGATTAATGCACGTGTTGTCTATATCTATTCCTAGTTCACATATCATGTGAATCAATGATGTCAGGTGCATATATGCAAGAAACTTGTACAAATTTAAGCAAGTACTCACTAAAATATTATATTTTTCATAAGGGATGATGTAATTTTTGTTAAGATTGTGCTTGATAAGGAAATCTACACAACTTTAATGAATATATGGAATAAATGGTTTCTAGATGTTTTTCATATTCCTTGCCAGGGCTTGCCTCCTAGTTGACTATTGGTAACTTTAATCTTCCAAGTTTCACAATGGGGTTTAATTTTACAATTACCTTATTTTAATTTATCTAATGACCTTTAATTTCTTAGGAACCTAGTATACACTAATTGTCAATAATCCCCATGTACCTTGTCTAGGAGTGAAGGTTTATCAATGAATTTGAATAAAGACAATACATTCAATACTTATCACATATCAATATCCTCAATCGTAAAGGCATGGGATAAATATAAATTAGTTTTTAGATTTACATTGGGTTCATCTCTTTTATCCAGTTATTAAGCAATATATATGTGGTTATTTTTTAGGTCCCACATGCCACAATTTTTTCTTATCCCTTTGCTTGAATCTCCAACTACACACACCACATGACCTTCACTTAATATATCGCTTCCTTGTAACTCTTTCAAACACAAGGTTAGAGGTCAAAAATTATAGAGGTGTGGTTGGTGGATTAATTAATAGCCATTAAGTGCTTTCCAATTAGAGGTTCATAGTTTAAAAATTACATTCTAAGGGTCTCCCTCATTCCATCTAGACATTACTAAGAAGAGACAAGTTTTCAGTGACTACCAACTAGAATAAAAAACCTAGTAAGATGAAATGTTGATAAATGAAGGAATGAAGGTGATATTTATCAACTCAAGCATTAGACCTAGGTGGAGGTAATGAAAGATTATAATTTATTTCCTATTTTAAAAAACTCAAACATAATTATGATTAAACTATTTTGAAATTAATCATTGCATCCAGGGCCCTAGATCAAGTTTTAGCTTGATTTTTGTTTACCATGTTAGGGTCAGAGGAGAATCTAAACCAAATAAGTTTATAAAATTTGGATGTATCATAATATTGGTGATCTTTGACGCTTAACAAATTTGCAAGCCAAGAAAAACTAGATAGATGTGATTTATTTATCAAATCAAGCAATATTGTGTTATCTAAATATTCAAAAGATAAACTCCTAAAAAATAAGACCTTTTGATGCAATAAGTTGGGTGAATATGAGAAAATCATTCAATTTAGATTTAGTATACCTCTCAAAAAGATTTTAAAATCCAATTGATGTTACTTGGCTTAGAATTGAAGACATTATTAAGCATGATTTCATCGTAGTATTGATAGTGAGAAACTAGATGCAATAGTGTTATTAAATCTAGCTTTACAATGTCCTTGGGGCTATTGTGTTATTTGGGTGTTGAAAAGATTTGTGAGGGGAACCTAGATGTAAGAACTCTACCCAATTTGGCATTATCACACTTAATTCAAACATGAGATTTTATATAATTTAATTAAATTGTATCATCAACACCATAAGAGAATAATTTGAAATCTAAGTTTGAGCGTGCCCACAAAAACCTCTATATCTAGAGAAGAATTAAAGGAAAATTGTAGAAATGTATTGAAGAATTTATCCACTGTGACTTAATCACATCCTTAGGCACTCAAAAATTAAATTTAAAATTTAGGGTTACTTGAAGTTGTAGATGTGATTAGCCCAGATTGACATCAGCATTATGCATGATTACTTGTGTATTAATCTATTGTCACATTTTAAAATAATTTTAATTTGAATATAAGGAATATTTTAAAAATTATTTCAACTCAACTAAAAGGAACTCTTAACTCTATGAGGTTATTGATGGCCAAAATTTGAGAATATCATAAAATGGTTGTGATAAGAGAGTTAAATATGTGAGACCTGCCGAATGAAACTTAAATTGGTTTTAAAACAAAGTGAACCCAATTAAAAGAGGATTACCCTAGATTAACACAAAAATGCATAGTTCTTCAAATTAAGAACCAAACAAAGATGACGTTAAATTAGCGGGCACAAAGCCAAAAACATAATTTGGGATGTAGAAAGGAACTAGGCAAACACCTAGAAAATAATAGTGAAAATAAAGAAAAAATAGATTTCCCAAGCCTAAATCAAAATTAGATGTTGTGGTCCTCAAACACTGTTTATCGTGCCCAAAGATTAAACATATGTGACTTAATTAGTAAAAGTCTAAGTGCATGGGCAATCCTACGTCACACAAAAAAAATTGCATTTTCCTTTATTTAATTTTGTTGTGATTTTTTACTTTGGTCTTACAAGCATGATTTCCAAGCACTTTTCACACATTTATAGCATATTAAAAATTAAATTTTAATATCTATTGCATAGCTGACATCAATATCTTGATTTTCATGTGTTTAGTGGCCCATAAATTGAATATTTCTTCACCAAATTGGTGGAGGAAAAAATGCAATGCCCAAGCATGTGAGTGGGACATTTAATGTTGCATTATGCTCAATTTTAAATTTCCAACACCCATATTTTGGGCCAAGCTCTGTCTTACGAAATTGGTGGTTGCATGGAGTGGAATAGTTGCAAAAGGAGTGATTCTAGGAGTTACAATTTCTAGAATTCCAAGTCAAAATTGTTGATTGGATTGGAGAATTCCAATGCCCATAAGGAGAAGGAAAAAACATAGAAGAATAAAAAATTGGCAAAAAATATTCAACGCCCAAGAAAGAGGATGAAAAGAGAGAGAGTTGAGATTAACAATAAAGAGGATTTCAGAGACATGAAGTAGCAAAGAATTTTATGGTGCCCAATTGGAGAAATCTAGATAAAGAAGTTCCTATAGATGGGTGTGAGGATTTGATTTGGAGTGCATTTTGATAAATTTTTCAATGATTTCCTATAGTTATGAATGTTTTGTAGCTAAATTTTGGATTGAGGAGGCTAGTTTTAGTATAATCTTGCCTGTAGCTAGTTGAAAATCGGAGAGATTATGTTATTTCTGCAATAAAATAAAATGAAGCAAGTTTTACTGCAAGAATGCCCATTCCTTTTTTCAAATTCCCTTATCTAATGAAAATTTCTTGTATAAGTTCTTGTAATGGTTGGAGGTTGCTACACAACTGCAATAATTGACACCCATTGAGGGTTTTCAATTGTTGATAGATACATCATATCCTCTTCTAATGGTGAAAATTATATACCTATAGATTTTCCCTTATGTTTTGGGCTCCCTTTGATTAGAGTGTCCTAATTGGAATAATTAATTTACAAGTGGAATATTCTTGCATGAATTCAACTCATGCCATCACCATATCCCAATCCCATTATTACTTGTCCCTACAAATTTAGTCTTGATCCTTAAATCCCCCCATTTATCACCTCGAATTAAATATTCAAGTGCAAACTTAACCCAAATCATTTTGGTAGTTAAAAATCTTAATCCCAAACTTTTAAAATTTAGATTCAAAATTAATTGCCTCAAATCTCTCTTGTAAGCCTTTGTGAGCCAACCTAGCACATATTTGTTTTGATATATGTGCTTAATTTTTGTATTTAAAGATATTCATTCTTTCATTTGAAAGCATATATAAATCTATTGAGGACATTTAAAATTTGGTTTACAAAAGAGATAAAAAGAGTCTAACAACATCATAAGAGAATTACATCAATATATGTCATCCTAAGTCCATTTCATGCTTACTTGTTGTAGTGTAGAAAAATGTAACCCTTTATGTTCTCTCACTTGTTTGGGCCCTCCTAATTTAAATTGGACTTAATAGTGCCTTAATTTAGTGTTGTTAAATGTACCTCTTTACATTTACACTCTTATTTGGGCCCTCTTAATTAATTGAGCTTAATTATACCTTAATTATCCCTTTTATTTATTTACAAGCCTAATTAATTACACTTTTTGAAGGGGAAACCGGACAATAATTAATGCCTAAATATAACACTTTACATTGAGCAATTATGTGTGTTCTAGGTATATGGACCTGGGACCCATTCACCCATGGACAAATGGGTCCTCCCTAGACCTTTGGACCTAAATTTAAATTATGTTTTTTTATGGTATTTTAATGTTTTCAAATCCATAATTCAATGTCAGCTTGTGATATTTGAATTTCGGTAAATTAAGGATACATACCTATAAATAGAAGGTCATTTCACTATGTTTCACCTATCAATTTCATGAGAATTTTATGAGCATTCTTCAAGCAATCAAAAGCATTCAAGAGTAGATATATCAGAGATTTATTGTAGCATTCAAGATCTAT
Source organism: Sequoia sempervirens (assembly GCA_007258455.2). NCBI lineage: Eukaryota > Viridiplantae > Streptophyta > Pinopsida > Cupressales > Cupressaceae > Sequoia > Sequoia sempervirens. Next base: position 449,659,363 of record VDFB02000015.1, on the reverse strand, counting down.
TCATTATGTCAAAGTCTTCTTGCATCATGCATGTTTTTGGAACTAACATTGTGATGAAGGTTTCATGATCAAGTCAAGCATTCAAAGTATCGTTTCAAGCAAGATTCAAGTGTCAAGATCCACATCCAATTTAGCCATCTCATGAAAGTTGTAGATCTCCTAAGATCTCCATTGTCAAGGTTTCTACAAGGGTTTGTTGAGTGGTAACATAGCTTTGTTCATTCTTTATTCCCTTTTTCATTTCATTATTTCAATTCAAGGTTTAATTACCAAAATGGGGTTTGACCAAGGAAAACCCCCATTCACCCAAAACAAACATTTTTCTCTCTTATGTGTGTGATTGTAGATTTTCTTCAAATTTACAAAGTTGTCGTCAAATCATAGAATTTAACGTACAAATCAGATTTCTGACTTTCCTACACTGAAACCTAGACAAATTAGAAGCTACAAATCTACACCAGAGGCTCCGGAAAGATTGTTGCAACCCATGTACTTGGACCCATTCGCCCATGGGCGAATGAGTCTCTGATCAACTTACAAAAATCACTTTTGTACCCTTCTCAAATCTGCATTATGTTTTCCGATTCTACAAATATTGAGCATAATCTTCAAGTTTCAAGTGTTAGATTGTATTTTGGTGTTGATTTGCTATTTTTAGTTTTTCTCCCCAAAGTGTTGTTTAACCTTGACCCCCATCCTCTAGTCATAAGAAAATATGAAGATTCTCACTTAGGGTTGATTCACCTAAGGGTTAATAAATTCTTTGTGGGGATCTCATTTCCTAATGAAATAGTGAGAAATAGGTCCATCATATCATATTTCAACCCAAAACCTTATTTTTCATCATTTCACTTGTTATTCTTGAATCTTTCACTCAAATTCATAAAGCTAGTCTAACTAATGAGAATGTGGCATTCAAACTTCAAAAAATTCTTAAAGGTTTTCTCTTTTTTTTTGAAAAAGGGGTAAAAATTTATTGAATCAAGAGAAGCCAATCATACAAAGAAAGTCGGGTCCATAATAGGCACCCAAAACCAGAAACAGAAACAACAAATCACCAACGAACAACCCAAAGAGTCCAATCAACAAAAATCCATCAACCTGCCATATCCTCAATAGTGAGCCTATCTAATTCCTAGGAATAATCTCAGGATAAATTCTCCCAACCATCCACCTGCCAATCCCCAACATTCTTTGAGGCCCATTTAGCCAAACAATCAACAACCTTGTTCCATTCTCGGGGGATATGGGAAAAGGATATAAAATCAAGCATAGAGCTCAATCTAAGAATTTGTCTAACCACATAGGTGAGGTGCCAATTAGCAACATACAACTTTGGCTCATTTAGCATATCAATAAGGATTTGAGAGTTTGACTCATAGATGATCTGATGCCATCCAAGAGCACAAGCTCTTTCAATGGTAGTGAGAATCACCAACCCTTCCATGAGGTTATTAGTCTATTGTCCCTTATAAATAGAGAAGAAGAAAATGACCTCTACAAGAACCATCTGTGTTAATCTTCAAAAAATCTACTAGAGGTGGGGACCACTGACCCTCTCTCTGATTTTTCCTTCTGGAATGGCGATGCCTCATAACACAGGGGGACCCATGGCTTAGATCATGAAGGTCCAACTTCCAAGCAACCCCATCATCCCCCTTTTCCAAAGGGGGGAGACCTCACACTTAGATTCCATAGTCTCCTGAACCATGCCCACCACTCGTTGCCAAACCTGGTGAACCACCAACTTATTGCCTCAAAAAATCCTCCAGTTCCTTTGGAGCCAAATCTACTAGAAAATAAAGGTGGGACCAATTGTATTGTCCCCATTTTTAGCACTACACTTTCCAGAGACTGTTAGCCTATCCTCGGATGCCTAAAGGCTAGTTAGATGCAGAATTAGAGTTTCTTATTTTTTAGGAGGATGTTTAGGCAGTTTTGGGGGTTTGCATGTTGGAGTTTTGTAGTTTGGATTATGAATTCCTTCTGGGTTTTATGAGAGCTTTGCAGTGGTGTGACATGCAATTGAAACATGTAACTTTTTTGGACTTACTATTTTTGGTGAGTTACGATGGCTGCTCGAGATGTGGTTAAAATGCATTTGGAGACACTATTTTTAGCAGTATGCTACTTATAGTAAGTGTTATTTTTAGTAGTTCAGTGTTGGGGCTTCTGATGCATATCAGTATTTCCAACGCATATCAGTTTGATCTTTGGATGTCACTTGCTATTTTTAGCAGGGTTTCAATAGGCCAATTCAATGGCTATTCCAGGTAGGTCAGTTTGAGCAATTTGGTCTCCTGGACTCTTGGAGCTCACTTTGGTAAATTCAGTATTTTGATTGAATTTATATTTTAAGTGAATTTTTGGCTAATGCTTGGAGGACACCTAGTTTGATGAGATAATGTTTAAGTGAAAAATATTTCCTATGCTAAAGTGGACGACTTCATAAGGGAGATATTAAGTTACTTCTAATGTATTTTTCACTTAATAAAGTGGGACGCCAAACTTAAGCTTTATTTTCATTTTTAACAAAGTCATCTCTTCCTCATATTTGGATGCCATGTCTAGGTGGCTAATGAAGTTGCAAATGAAATGCAAATACATTTTCATGAGGTGAATGTGAATTTCAGTTTGGGCGCCCTAATTTGAGGGAAAAAGCATTTTGAATTTGTGGAGAAGTTATAAATAAGAGTGTTGGGCTTTGTTGTTGGTATCCATTGAAAATTATAATGAAGTGCTACTGAAATTGCTACTCACTTGCTTCGAGGAATGCATACCTCCTAGAAAAACTTAGTTTCATGCTTGCAAGATAGAACCTAGCTAAGCCTTGGACTATTCTTTACACTAAAGAACAAATTGAGCATAATGGAGAAGCTTTTTGTTGATGTTTTATGAAGTTTGGGTGTGTTTCTTGACCCTTTTGTGCTAGTTGTAGCACGTTGTTGCTTGTAGCTCATTGGGTGAATTTTTGATGATTTTGGGTATTGACCACATGTTTGAATCTTCCTTGGGTGCCTCACTTTGTGGAGTTTTAGATTTTATTATGGTGAAATGAATTTCTTCTTGTTGGTCAGCCCTCCTTGAAGGTTGTACCTGTTGATGGGTGTTTCTGCACCTTCTCAAATCAGGTAATGCATAGGTGCATCAGCTCTCTTGAAAGGTAATCTCTAGCAACAAGTTGTTGAAAAATACCCCAAGGTCTCTCAGGTGTCAGGTCTTGACAAGCTTGGACTATCTCAGTGGTTGATGTGTTTTGCTAGTAACACAAGGTCGACCTTTATGGTTTACAAAGTGTGGGAAGTCGAGTCTGCAAATGGAGTTTATAAAAAATTTGAAGTTATGTTCTATTGTTGCAAGTTCAGGACAATAGTCTCAAACTCCACTTTAATCTTTATATTTGGCTTTACAATGTGCAATGAACTTTATTCTAAGTTATTATTTAAAAAAAAAAAGGAAAAAGGGTAGGGAAAGGGAGAAGTTCCTAGACCTGAAACTACCAATGAATAGTGACAATGGAGGCTGCTACAGTAGAAAAGCTTCCTAAACTGAGTTTTGCTTGGCCAAGAGAAACCTACAATTACATAAAACCAGTGCAATCTTCTAAGGTCTGCTAATTTTCAGATTGCACATGCACATCATGAACATTCAATTGAACAAGGTTGCAACAATTAAATAAAGAAGCCTAGGCTAACTTTTCACAACAGCTTGTCATCAACAAGTGCCAAAAGTATGGGCTAAAAGCTCATCAAATACCATAAAAATAATGTCCATCATCATATCCATTCAAGAAACTAACTAAACTAATAGGGAAATAGAACCATGCACACATAATGAGCAAATTCAAAAGAACACCCATAAATCATGCAATATTGCTCTCTATTGCTACAGAATGCCCTTACACCAGCTCTCCAACCATTTACAAATGAAGGGGAGACCACTATTTATAGTTTTTCAAAGCTCAAATGAATGGACAGGATTGATTTACATTGTGTGGCTCAGATTTGCTTTACACTAGGGTTTCACCTACCCCCATTATAAAGGAATTTAAAATACAACTTTTGTCTTTTCCTTGTTTTTTCCTGTAGTGCCCAGGTGTTGTAGCATTCTTGTCTCCTAGCTGATTGCCTTTTTGTTATAGTTGAAATTGTTTGAAGGCTACCTTCGCTTGATGTGTTCACAATGTTCTTGCAGCCAATCAAGTGCGTTCTTGTTTGCAGATTCGTATCACCATGAAAGAGATAAGTCATCTTAGCTTTGACGAGACAACCTCAAAAAAATCATAATTATTTGGCAAGGGTAAAATAGCTCCTCTATTTCACATTATGGAGGACAACCTTTTGATCTTTGCACCAATTTCCTTCTAATGGGCATGCCATTGGTTTATCAGCCCATTGGGTGAGTTAATCGTTATTTACGTAAGCATTCTTCTACTTGCAATCTTTGTAAACCTGAGCAAATTCCCCATTTCAATATCCTTAGCCCTTCATTTACATTCTTTGTACTCAAGCCTTTGTGGCATAGCATCCTCTACCCTCATCCCATCTGAGAGGTCTTCCATGATGAACATTCGCACGTTGGTCACCTTAGTAAACTTGAATTAAAGCTCCACCTCCACAACGAGTTCCGTGTATCATCAAAATGGAAGCATTCCCTCTCCTAATTGCACCCCAATATTCAAACTCCACGAGTGTAGGCACTTCCCTGACAGGCGTCTTTGGATGTTTATAAGGGTCCCTCCTCCTGCAAGAATACCTGCACACGATATTTACAATGTTTCAATTAGAGTATCATTAAATCATTTATATGTGTAAGTGGGTACCCTAGCAAAATTCCTAAATCCGACCATAGATATAAAATAACATTACTACCAAATACCCTTTTGAATTCCAAATCATTTTTAAATAGTCTTGACGACAGATTCCTCACATTGGGCGGTATTGTATGATTTCAAATGCTCTAATATTATGGAGCTATGAGCATGAAACAGTTCTATGTCGTCTGCTAGATGAAGGCACAAGATGGACAAAATAGTGGATCTCGTAGTAAAGGAAGACACCCGAAAACAAAAGATGTGGGTCCCGCATCAGGTACTGTCATGTGAAGAGATAGTGCGAGCAGGTCGTTCGACGATGCTGATAGTAGCGACCACTCTGTGGGTGACTCTCGTGTTCCACTTTGTTACAATGTCCTCCCTCCACCTTAATGTGGGCCTCTCACGTAAGAACTAGGGACAACAACCCATGGCTAGGATCATCAACATTCCATATTTAAAATCTTTGTGTTCGCCTATCAGGGAATCATGAAACCCCGTGAGATGACATCTTCCCTAGAGTCATAATGCATCCTGGTGGGCTCCTAAGACACGATCCATAGTCAAGGTACAAGATCTATCTGTAACACGTACACGACACCACCCACACTCGCACTCGCAGATTTTCTTAATGGTGATGAAGTAACCTCTCAATCCCTCCTTATAGTAAGAATTTTGAAGAGTTTTCCCAGACAACACCATCAACTGAGGGTCTCATCATTTTTAATGATTCTCCCTCCTCGTGCCACCAACGATTGCTTCTTCCTCTTAGCATATCTTCCTTTAAATTTTGTCTTTCAGTGTCCATTTAAGCATCCCTTTGAATTCCCCGAATAACGACCACACACAGATATATCATGAAGAACGGTCGTTGTGGTCGGTAGTGGAGACGACATTCGCAAAGGGACAATGTGAGGCAAGTTGCGTAGGTGAAAGAGGGTGGGAAGCCGCTAGGGAAAATTTTCCACGACTGCGGTAATGGCAGATGACAATATGGGAAACAGACTCTACAATCCATTTTTCCGTGGAATGAAACATGTGGGAGACCGCTCAGCCTCCACCCCATATGTTGTAAACTTTAGTTTATTCTCAGTAACTATATCTGATGCACTTAAATCATTCAATCTTCCAACCGGGTATGGCATCCTTCTATACTCATTATTCGAATTAAGCCCAGTATGACACTGTGAGTCAAGCCTTCCCTAAGTTGTCCATATACCTATATTGAGGAGCGACCCATTTCTTCTCCATGTCTGACATTGCTTTGCTTCCAAAGTTCAAATCCATTCTTCTTTACTCATGAGCCATCAATCCTTATATGGCTAACCTTTTCTATCAATCTCCTTTAGGCTATATTTAGTTGTGCCTTTCAGAGGCAGTCCATCTGTGCATTTGTTTGATCACCCTAGCAGCTCACACATCTGTCCTCGTACTCATTGGGGGCGGTCTTCAACTTAAAATGTATGGAGGGAGCCTTGAGAAGAAGTGTTAGGGGAGAATGCGGATCCCATAGAAGAAGAAGCCATCAGGTGGGAAAGTGCGGGTTGTGGCCTTAGGAAGGCCATTCGAAACGGCTGAGGGTTGATGGCTACAGGGACTGTGGACCCCGCAAAGCCAGCAAACAAGCAAGTGTGGGTGGCAGTGATAAGAATGTCGCTCAAGCAGTGACTTTCACCCAGGGTAATCTCGTAATCAAAATCTACAAGCGATGATTCCGTTGAGGAGGGTGGTGAAGAAAAAATAGTGGCAGGTGAATGGAGCTCTGCTACCCAACCATAAACTCTTTCCCTTCTTCATTTTCACTTTGAATGGTTGCCCGTACTATATTCCTACCTCTTTGGCGTGACGTCTACCCCTCTTGCCTCATAGATTTCAGCTGGCTCACATATCTTGATAGTACAAGCACATACTATGGGACAATATTCTTTGTGAGCTACTGCTACTTGCCTGCCACCCTCGGTATCATGTTCTCAAGAAGCATACTTGATGAACATTTCATGGTTTATGCTCTACTTTCCAAAGACTCGATTCCTTAGTGCCTATTTGTGATGTTTCATTGAATGACTTTTCGTGAGGCGTGTGTCGTTTGTAGGGATGATGCATGTAAGTGTCATTCAAGGACGATGGAAAGAATAGTTGTGGCACCCACAAATAGTAATTATGCCATGAAGAGTGTGGGTGGAGGGGCACGGGAAGTTGACAGGGAAACTCCGTGAGGAAAATGGTGTGAGGCGGAAGGAACCCTGCTTTGCGGGTTTCGCAACTATGATGTCTGTTGCATGTAAAAGTGGCCACAGGAGGTGTGGATCACGCAGTAAGAGAGCTATCATTTGGATGACCATGTGGGCTTCGGGTCCCGTGTGGAGAACCGTTGTCGGGTGAAGAAAGGAAGAGTGTAAAGACTCGACACCAATCTTCCCCCAGTAACCATGGTTAACTTAGGATTTCATTATGCTTTAAACGAGGCGACTTGAAGATGCTATCAAGAATATCACTCGAAAGCGGCCAAGTTAGTATATGTGAGCAAGACGTGTGGGGGTGTGGTCAACGAGATTCCATTTTGCAATGTCATGGTGATGGACAACAAATGCCTTAATGGAGCTCGCAAGAGGATGACGACATTGGTGAATCATGGGTCTGTGAAGCAGGGAGTCAGTGGAGCTTCATCGTTCAAAAATGACATTAGGGTGACAGACTCCTATAGGTGACGACTTGCAGGGGTAGACCCACCGGTAGGTTTTGACTCAAAAGCCTGCCCACCGATCTTAAGTTTTACTTTGATGAAATGGTATAAGCGGGATCCAAGTTGTGGGCCAACACGAGAGCTAAGTCGTTTAGAGAATGACACTCATATGAAGGCAAGTCGTGCAAAGTCCCACGAACATTTCAAACTTAAGTGATTTTGAAGTGCGTCAGGTCAGGTTTGTTTTGGCAGCATCAAAGATGAGATGGCGGGGCCAAATGCAGAGTCCACTATGCGGGTGACGGTTAAGGGTCAACCGTCATGAGAATAGCGAAATGGGGACATAAACCCACATGGGGCAACCCACAATTGTGGGTCCATGGAGCATGAAGGACATAGTGGCAAAAAAAAGTCTAGGGTCTGCGGAGCAGGGCAGACACAGGGACCCGGCCGTAGGTGAATGACAGAGTGCAATGACGAATGACAAGGGGAAACTCGCAAGGTCTAACCCGCACTATCAAATGACTTAGCAAAACTTAGGTTGGTGAATTGGGCCAACATGAAATTGATCATTTTCAAGCTTAGGGCCAACTTAGGCTGGGAAACGAGGTGCACAAAATGAGACAAGATCAAAGCAACTCGTCAGGAGCAAAAAAGAGGGGGTCCCTACCTTCGGTGGGACGTGTGTGCAAAACATGCATAGCAGTACCTTGCCTACAAGTGCCTTAGAAAGTGTGTATAAAATGTTTAGAGGTGCTTGCTACTATTTCTCGCTTTAGACTTAGGTGCCTACCTCCTATGCTTCATTTGCATTAAGTTTCATGTCATTCAAAGGTGTATTGGTTGAGTTGTGACCATTTTACTGAGTTTGGAGATTGCTGGTTTGAGTTTTCTATTTGTTGTTATCTCATATCAGATTTGGTTAAGTTCAAATTTTTGGCTTGTTTCCTTAGTAGAATAGCTTGTGAAGTTTTGGACATCATCTAATATCATTTTGCAGTGGATTGGACAACTTATACTCTTGTAACTTGCAAATTGCTTCTCATTGTAAGACTAAAATTAGTAGTACTGATTCAGTCACTTTATATTTATGCATTTTACCTTGTAATTCCCACTTTTAGTGGAAGGGACAGGCCTTGTCATCCATTTAATTTCAACATTTACTTTTTTGTACTGCCCGCTGAACAAGCGGAAGGGATCATTAACCCGCACATGCTTTACTTTTCAGTACTTTATAATTCATCATCATGTTGATCGACTGAGCCGTTAATTTACTCCGCTAAATAAGTGGTCGAGTTCCATATGCATTACTTCTGATCAGTTGAGCCGTCACTCTTTGTAATTTCCAGTAATTTTAGTTTTACATGCTAATGATCCCCTTCTACCATATGTTCTCACCTTGCCCACATTGCGATCTGGGTGATCAAAAAGTGAAAGGGTTCCTTTCAGCTGGTTTATTTGGTTATGCTAACGTTAATGGGTGAGGTGTTTGTGGAAAAATTGAAAAAAATTATTAGGGGATATTTCAGTGGTATCAAAGCCAAAGTTCCTACCATCCTGTTGGGATAACAAAAAGAAATTTGAGTTGCCATAATGGAATTCAGTAGAATTTCTGAACAATTCAATAAGCAATGTGAACATGAGGCTTCCATTCTCCATGAAGATTATTAGAGTATGACAAATGAGTTTAAGAACACTGTTTCTTTTGACTCTTTCTTGAATTGTGTGGTGGTTTTGAAACTTGGAAAGTTGGCTATGGTCAATTACATCAATAAAATGATTAAAAGGGAAGCAAAACATGCCATGGTTGAAAGGTCAAGGAAGGAAGAAGAAGTGCCTGTTTGTGGGTTGCAGCCCACAAGTAAGCAAGTTGAAGAGAAAAACCAGTCAACTAGTATTGAATATGGCACAAGCAAGGTGCACGTCACCTCGAAATGATCGCGAGCTTGATGAAGATACCTTGGAAAATGAGGAGTTTAAGGTAGAGCCCCAAAAAACTCCCTTAGACTTGCATGTGATAGGAAGTGATGAAGATTGGTTTGGTGAGAAGAACATAACAACAGTCTTGAGTCCTAATAAGGATTCATCCAATGAAGGTCTTAGGGAAAATGACTTCACAGAAGATTTCAGTAGTACCATTGTGTGGGTTGAGTTCGCTAAAGAAGAGCATGTTAAGGATAATTTGGGTGGCGATATTGAACCAGCTTATGATCATTACCATAGTGATGTTGTTGGTGGTGATTCTAATTTGTTTGTACCTCCTCTTGTTGAAGATTTGGAGATGGATAATTTCCCTCTTGTTGTTGTCCAAACTCCCCAAGAGTTTTCACATGAAGAGTTCATGACAAGTAACCAAGAAGACTTCTTTGGTATGCATGGGGCTGCTAATGATGAAATTAGTAACATACCTACTCATGATAGGTTCATTGAAGATAAGAATGATAGAGTTTCCCAAACAACTAGCATTGAAGATTCTTTTCTTCATTACAATGATGGTGTCAAGGGTGGTTTTGGGTTTGATTTTCAAACCAAGACTTTGGAGAGAGATACTTATGAAGATATCAGTTTAAGTGAGTTGGAAGGTGATTTATTCAAAGAGTCAACACCCCAAGAAGAGTGTGATGAGAATTTTACATTTGATCAAAACAATTAGCCCCTTAGCATTTGGGATTTGGGTGTGAAGGTACCTAGCAATGACAATGAACCTGTGTGGGATGAATTTCCTTTTATCTGGATGATGAAATGGAACTTGATGAGGATTCTATATCAACAAAAAATGGTGACGTTATGCTTGAGCTTGGGGTTGCCTTCTCATTTGATCAAAGTGACAATGAGGTGGAAGCAAATTTAAAAGTCCATAAGGCTCCTGACATTGAAGAGTTTGAAGCTATTTTTGAAAACAAATCTGATTTGTTGATTGTAAGCAAAGGCTTAAGGAAAATTGTAGAGTCTGATCCTCTCCTTGATATTGAGCATTTTCAGGTAGATGGTGGAGAAAGACAAGAGTCTTGGAGCAGCTATAGGGGCAGCAATTGCAAGAAACAAAGTTATATTTTTTTCCTACAACCTATCAGCAGTTCAGCATCTTTGCATTCTTATGAGTGGGAAGGTCAATTCAAGGTGTTCGTTGAAAAGGAAGTGCAAGCTCTATCCCAATTTGATTGCACACACAATTTGATTGAAGAACTTTATTGGAAGGCTCAGTTTGAAGAGAGACAAAGAGGAGTTAAGGATGAAGTTACTCTCCCTAATCTGCAATTTATCAAAGACTCTTTGGAGACATTGAAGTTAGAGTACATACACTTGATTGAAGATCAAGATTATGCCATTGAATTTGCAAAGAAGACCTTCAATGCTTTCCAAGGAAGTGAAAGAAGGATGGATGAGCTTACTCTTGAGCTTGAGTCAACAAAAGATATGTTAGAAAATACTCAAGTGACATTAATGGAGATAAAAGAGCAGCTAGCTAATTTCAAACTTATCAGGGAGCAAGAGAATGAACAAAGAGTTGAAGAAATCAAGCAAGTAATTGGAGAGATTGATAGTATTCAAGAGGATTTTGATCTAGAAAGTGTCACAAGAAAATCAGAAGTTGCATGTGCAAATTTGGATCAGCAAGATGAAAGGGATGACTTCCAATTTTTTGACAATCCTCTCTTTGAAGTGGGTGCAGAAGCGACTTATGACAATCCTCTCTTTGATTTGAAAAAAAGAGTCATGTAGTGAAGAGACCAAACATGAGACTGAGTATGGCTTCCAATGTATGGATGATGTGATATCAAACCATAAGGATGTGCCATGTTCTATGATTAGAAATCTTCTGAGGTTGCTTGATACTGAATGCATAAGTGGGTTTGAGGATCAAGTCTCCACTTGGGAAGTGTTGAATTAGGATGTTTTCAACGTCCTTTTCATCAAGATGTTGTCCAAACACAGTCTAGTATATGCTCAAGGTTTTATTACAACCATAAGGAGTGAAGATTTTAGACTTGTTACTCATGTAGTAGTGGAGAAAGATGGACCAAAACATGGTGTTTGCATGCTTGTCAATCCATTCCTTTGGTTGAGTGATGCTTTAGCCTTTACTAGTCTATTTTGGGAGTTGGATTTGAGGTCATCTAATGTTTCATGCTCTCATGTTGTTGAAGCTTTCATGGACAGGCTTCAAGGGCCCACTAGAGGAGACACCTTACATGGGGAGTTACTCTCTTTCAGGAGAGTTGGTTCATCACTTCTTGTCTTGAAGAGGTGGTAGTTTTCAGTTGGAGATTGCTCTAGTATGTTTTCTAGCCACCTTTGAGGTGTTATCATGCAACACAATGCTCATTTCACATGCTCACACTTGGGAATTCCATTGGTGTTGCTATTTTTCCTTGTGTAGAGCACTAAATTCAGATTGTATTTTGATGATCCTAGCTTTGAACAATATTGATTGTTTGTTTCTTCAAACCTGTCCTATTCTCAAAGTTCAACTTATGGAGGTTTGTGAAGCAAAATTTGATAGTTTCTTCACAATATTATTTCAGGATAGTGAACTTCCACGTGCTTTGGTTCATCATTCTGAGACTCTTGGAGTGGGTTCAATAAGATTTTTCAGAAGTCTTCATGATTGTATCAGAATAATTCAAGGGAGGCACAATAGATTCATGTGGAGTTATGAGTATGAGTTGTTTGAGCTCTTGCAAAGGATTGCTTCCCACTTCGCAAGAAGTTTTGGAGAAGTCACATATGCAATCATAGATTTGTTAGATACCTTATGGATATACGTTGAGAAGTTTGATTTTGATTTGAGTAGACTATCCTTCCTATTTCCTGGGATTGTGATAAACAGTGGCATTGTTGATATTGATGACTCAGAGCTTTCTGGGGCATGAGATGTTGCATGATATTGATTACATTTCTTCAAGATTTTTCGGTTTGAGTATAATGTATGGTAACAATTTGGAGTTACAAGGGAGGTTAGTACAGTTTTGGCACGATGTTTTCATTGATGTGATCAGAGTGGTACAACATTGGCATGGTGGGTCCTTCCTGAGACAAACATGGGACCTTGGGATCGCACTTGGTTTGGTATGGATTAGTTTAAATTCTTTTGGAGTTGTGGTGGCATTGCTTGAGGATAAGCAATTTTGGGAAGGGCGGACTGTAATGTGCCCATTTTTAGCAGTACACTTTACAGAGACTGTTAGCCTATCCCCAGATGCCTGAAGGCTAGTCAGATGCATAATTAGGGTTTCCTATTTTTTAGGAGGATGTTTTGGAAACTTTAGGGGTTTGCATGCTAGAGTTTTGTAGTTTGAATTTTGGATTCCTTATGGGTTTTTAGAGAGCTTCATAGTGGTGTGACATGCAACTGAAATAGGTAGCTTTTCCAGACTTACAATTTTTAGTAAGTTACGATAGTTGCTCAAAATGTGGTTAAAATGCATTTGGAGACACTTACTATTTTTAACAGTATGCTATTTATAGTAAGTGTTATTTTAAGTAGTTTAGTGTTGGGGTTTCCGACACATATCAGTATTTCCGGTGCATATCAGTTTGAGCTTTGGATGTCACTTGCTATTTTTAGCATGGTTTTCGCAAGCCAGTTCAGAGGCTATTTCAGGTAGGTCAGTTTGAGCAGTTTAGTCTCCCACACTCTTGGAGCTCATTTTGGTAAATTCAATATTTTGATTGAATTTTTGGCTAAAGCTTGGAGGACACCTAGTTTGATGAGATAATGTTTAAGTGAAAAATATTTCCTATGCTAAAGTGGATGACTTCATAAGGGAGATATTTAAGTTACTTCTAATGTATTTTTCACTTAATAAAGTGGGACGCCAAACTTAAGCTTTATTTGCATTTTTAACAAAGTCATCTCTTCCTCATATTTGGATGCCATGTCTAGGTGGCTAATGAAGATGCAAATGAAATGCAAATACATTTTCATGAGATGAATGTGAATTTCAATTTGGGCACCCTAATTGGAGGGAAAATCATTTTGAATTTGTGGAGAAGTTATAAATAAGAGTCTTGGGCTTCATTCTTGGTCTCCATTGAAAAATATAATGAAGTGTTGTTGAAATTGCTACTCACTCGCTTCGAAGAATGCATACCTCCTAACAAAAAATAGCTTGTAAGATAGCACCTAGCTAAGCCTTGGATTTTTCTTTACACTGAAGAACATATTGAGCACAATGGAGAAGTTTTTTATTGATGTTTTATGAAGTTTGGGTGTGTTTCTTAGTTCTTTTGTGTTGCTGGTTTTGTGCTAGTTGTAGCACGTTTTTGCTCGTAGCTCATTGGGTGAATTTTTGATGATTTTGGGTATTGACCCCATGTTTGAGTCTTCCTTGGGCGCCTCACTTTGTGGAGTTTTAGATTTTATTATGGTGAAATGAATTTATTCTTGCTGGTCGCCCCTCCTTGAAGGTCTTACCTTGCTTGCAAGTGCCTCAAAAAGTGTGTATAAAATATTCAAAGGTGTTTGTTGCTATTTCTTGCTTTAGACTTGGGTGCCTACCTCCTATGCTTCATTTGCATCCAATTTCACATCATTCAGAGGTTTATTGGTTGAGTTGTGAGCATTTTACTGAGTTTGGAGCTTGTTGGTTTGAGTTTTTTGTTCGTTGTTATCTCATATCATATTTGGTTAATTTTAAATTTTTGGCTTGTTTCTTTAGTAGAATAGCTTGTGAATTTTTGGAGATCATCTAATATCATTTTGCAGTGGATTGGATAGCTTATACTCTTGTAAATTGCAAATTGCTTCTCATTATAAGGCTGAAATCAGTAGTATTGATTCAATCACTTTATATTTCTGCACTTTACCTTGTAATTCCCACTTTTAGTGTAAGTAATAGGCCTCACCATCCATTTACTTTTTTGTATTGCCCACTAAATAAGTGGAAGGGGTCGGCAAGCTGTCCATACTTTAATTTTCAGTACTTTGTAATTCATCATCATGCTGATTGACTGAGCTGTCAATTTACTCCCACTAAAGAAGTGGTTGAGTTGCATATGCATTACTTCTTATTGGCTAAGCCTTTAGTCTTTGTAATTTCTAGCAGTTTCAGTTTTACATGCTAACGATCCCCCTTCTACCGTATGCTCTCACCTTGCCCACACTAAGATCTGGGTGATAAGAAAGTGAAAGGTTTCCTTTCAGCTGGTTTATTTGGTTATGCTAACATTAACGGGTGAAGTGTTTGTGGAAAATTGAAAAAAATTATAAGGGGATATTTCACTGATATTCCACACAATTTGAAGGAATGAGGCTTGTGTTGAGGGTCTTCTCAAACTCTAGAAATCAATTAGAGAAGAAGCATGAACACATGTGTGTCTCTAAACACCCCACCAAAGATGCCATATGACCTTGGAAAAAGAGCAATGAAAAAACAAATGGGGTGAGCCCTCTTCACTGTTGCCACAAAGAACACAAATTGAAGGACCCTGAAAGCCATGCTTCCTAAGGTTCTCCCAAGTGAGACACCTATTCCATGCAAGAGTCCACACAAAGCAGTTACACTTAGGCCATGAAAATTTATTCCAAGTAGTTTTCCACCATAAAACCTCCATCCCTCCATTTTTTTTATGGTTCAACTCTTGATATCCATTGGCCACTGTGTAGGTCCCCTTACGGTCATGACTCTAAGTGAATATATCCATTGAACTGAGGGAAGTGCACTCTCTACTAGCTAAAATGTTCCTTAACTTCGCCTGACCAGTCTCAAAGGTGTTCTTAAACACCACCAATAGTTATATATAAGGAGATCAAGGTAAGTGAATTCTAATAGTTTACTTTTTTCCATATTGATTTCATGGTTGCAAGCTTAGGTCTAGCCTTTCATTCAATTATGCAAGCATGAAGATTAGGCTTGCTAGTTTGAGCCTTAATTAGATCAATGCATAATTAATTTGAAGATCTAGAGATAATCATCTAATTATGTTCTAAATTTTAGTATTGTGGTGAATCAAGTTTTAAAACTTCAATGTCACTTTTTTATCTCTAAAATTTAACTAGATATTGATTTAATTTATTTAATTTTTACAAATTAATTAATTTATTTTAATTGTTTAATTTATCAATCTAAGCTCTAACATTTAAATAAATTTATATATATCTAGTATAGGTATCTTAAACACATCTATTGAAAAAAAACACGAGACATATAGTCTCAAGTTATCATATATTGTTAACAGATGTTATTTTACTTTTGAACTATTTAAAAATTATTTTATTTTATTATATTAGGATGTGTCACTATAAAAGGGATATAATGTAATCATGTACGTGTGTTAACAAAAAAATTAGAAAGATAGTGTATATTTTTTAATAAATTAAAATTATAATATAACTCTCAAGAAAATAAAAGAAAACTCTTATACCAATAAACTAACTATTAAATTGATAAAAATAATTCTTTAATAAATATAAAATAAAATAAAACAACTATTAAGTAAATAAAATAATTTTAAAAATTGGATAACAATTGTGAATAATAATATTTAATGTACTATATTGGAGAAATCACTCACAATGTGCAAAGGTGAAAATGGGTGTGTAGGTGTGACGCTAGATAGGAGGCGATGATGGGGTGCTGATGCTGGCACGATGGCCGCACAAAAGGGAAAATCCAAGGCTAGGAAGAATTCAAAGGGCTCTTCTACCCTGCCCTCGACATCATTGGGATCTCCTATATCTCTGTCAACCTCTGCTTCTTAGCCTGCAACCCCTTTCCTCATTGCTGGGTGCAAGAACAAAATTAACCCTTTCCACGAATGCTCAGAGTTCTATAAAACTCAAAGTATCCTAGATTGCCCTCCATCGCCTTCTATCAAGATTGATTTAGCCACTTTCGACCCTGATCCAATGCATGCTTATTTTTTGGGAGACTCAGAGGTATGCCTAATGGACACCCCTATCAACTTCCACATCTCTAATAATTGAATTCAAGATTTAGGGAGGAGATTGGAAACCGATCCCTCCTTGTTTGCTTGTTGAGCAAGAGGCCTTTGACTGATCATTTATCGAGTGGATTAGGCTTCCTAGAACAACATCCCCACTCTAAACATCGACATCTTGGATTTTGGTTTTTTCCTGCTCTATTTCGCTACTACAGAGGATTGCTCCTTTGTTAGGCAGAAGGGCCCTTGGTTTTATGGCTAGTATGGGCTCTTCTTCTTGGAGTGGTCTCCTTTCTTCGATCTTGCCTCTACTAGGGTCATAAAGGTTCCCATCTAGATTAGGCTGTACAATCTCCCACCAATTATGTGGGAACTGAAGCTAATCAAAAACATGATTAAGCAGTTTGGAACCTTTGTTAAGCCGGATCCTGGAGCCCCCCATAAAAGATTCTTTAGGGTGTGTGCCATCATTGATATCTCCAAACCAGTGCATCATTCTGTCTTGATCCACTCAACTTTTGGCACCTGGACCTAATTTCTAAATTATGAAGGTCTCCCCTTTAGATGCTTTTGCTGCAATGTGCTAGGACATAAAATTGCTGGTTGCTCTTCTTCTTTGATTGTCCCTTCTCAAAAGTTCAGCCTCAAGAAATGGGTTAAGAAGTCTGGTAATCTTGATGCGAAGTTCATTTGGCATGACCATGTGAATTTTTTGTTGCATAGGAGGATCCTTTACCTACTTCTATGGCCCCGGTTGTGGCCTCTATTGATGAGGTTCTGCCCTCCTCTTCGCCCTACAATGCTCCCTGAGAGGACCCTCCCCCTCAAACCATTACTACTCCCTACCCAGCGGGGGTGGCTAGTGATGGTTCTAATTTTGAGGGCTCTCTTCCCTTCATGGATGATCTGGATGAGAATTTCTTAGATTTTTGGACATCGATGATTTGGTTGTTCTTATTGAAAAGTGCTCATTAGCCCAAACTACTAGTATCATCTCTAAACCAAACTTCCTTGCCAAAGGGAAGAAGGGACACAAATTTGAAGTAGAAAAGCTCCATATTGAAGGCAAAGATGTTGTTGATGAAGGAACACAATGGACTATGGATGCTCTCCTCACCAGAAGTATGAGGAAGGGGATGGCCAAAAATGCCACTTGAGTTGTTTCTTGGGGGTGGTGGATATGGTTTGTGTTGAGTTTGGCTGGAGCTCGGTCTCCAATGTTTAACAATGCTATGTGATCTCTATTGGTCTTCTCAGTATGTCTTAGGTTTCTCTTAATTCTTAGTCATCTTTGTGCTCCCCATTCGTGGTCTGAAATGGTCTTTATTTTTTATGTGTTCATTTATTGAGAGTGGGCCCTAATCCCACATATTTATGAATAAAAAAAAAAAAAATTTAAAATAACTTTTGAATTTTTAAAATAAAGTAAATATAACTCATGTAAATAAAAAAAAAATGATTTTAAATAATTTCTTAGTATCTATCTTTAAAAAAATCTATCTTTCTTGAGATTGTCAATTTTTATTCAATTTGACAAATTGAATAGATCGTGGAGAAAGATATCTTTCCACATATTTGAGAAATTTTTTGAAGAAAGATATTATTTTATTTTATTCTATTTATTTAGATTTTTTTTTTAAATATTATTTTATTTTATTCTATTTATTTGGAGAGTTATTTTTTGTTGTTTTAAAAATATGTCTCCACTCTTTAATAATTTTTATTACGCTCCCTTATTGCCACTGTAATTACAGCTGTAGACATGATTATAATTTAATTAATTGTTCTTTTAGATAAAGGATGCTTTTATTTCTTACAGCAGAATAAGAAATTTAAATAGAGAAAACGTTCTACAAATCAATTGTCGAGCTTCGCAAATTTTTCTAATTTGCAGTAAAAAGTGTCGGCTATTTTTGTCTTTCGAAAATCCGTTGAAGCATTCCGTTGGAGCATTTAATTTGGAGAGTGGTTACTGAATTGGGTGCTCGTTATTTTTCTTGGGCGCTGAGGATTTTTTTATTGGGTACTCGTTTTCGATTAATTTCCCCTGAACTCGTATTCGGTGTTACCGATTTTCTTGGAAGGGGTTTTTATTTGAAATCATTGTTTGAGATTTTCATTGGAGGGTTTAGGGTTTGAATTGCGTGTTGGAAATATTTGCTGAAGGGATATATATTTGAATTGGGCGCTGGAGGTTTTCATTAAGGGTGCTTGTATTTGAAGTGGGTTTTGATCAGATGGATATATTGGGTAACTCTGCTTCTTCGTCGTCGTCAATAGCACAACAAACATGGGAACTAGAAAACAACATAGTGAACATGGATGTCCCCAATGCAGAGTGTGATGCCATATATAGATATGATGAAGCCGGTCAGAGCAAGGTGCAGCAGGACAAGCCATGGAGCAGGGACCCACACTATTTCAAGAAGGTGAAGGTGTCTGCATTGGCTCTGTTGAAGATGGTGGTCCATTCTAGGTCAGGAGGCACCATTGAGGTCATGGGATTAATGCAGGGAAAGACGGATGGGGACACTATTATTGTGATGGATGCATTTGCTCTTCCTGTGGAGGGTACTGAAACCAGAGTCAATGCGCAGGCTGACGCTTATGAGTATATGGTGGAGTATGCCCAGACTACGAAACAGGTATGTATGCTATTCGTGCATTCATTTCTCTTCCTTTTACTGTTTATTTTCTTTGTAATATGTGTGTTGCCCATTGTTGCAGAAATGATGTTATGGTTCCATGGATTGGTTTTTTCTTTTTTTGTATCTGTTTTAAGAGTAATTAGAGATTTGGTGGAATTGATATAGAATATGATAGTATGATAATGTGATGTATAAAAGTATGTCTCTGAAAATATATTAAACTGCAACAGTTTATGTGAATACCTTTTTTTTCATCATTAAAAAACTCAGATTAAGATAGTGAAGGTTCAGATACACAGGTCGTCCGTAGGTAGATAGCATTAACATGTTCAAACATAGCACCTAGCATTAGGAACAGTAATAGAAACGTAATATCTAAAGGTAGAGCTCATGTAGGAATCATAAATAAAAGTGGGCAATTCAGAGTGCAGCTTTTGTGTAATTTTCAACACCTGAAACAAAACGATAGCACACATCTAGAAAGGCCGCAACGAACATTGGCCCAGCTCTAGGAGACTTCTGAGTTACTAATAGAAAGTCCTTATGGATGATGGTCTTCCCACTCTGATTCAAGAGTGCCCTCGGAGGTTTTGCTGCTCAGAGGGGAGGGATGCTGCCTCTTATTGAGAGTGTCGGATGGGGGGAGGGGTTTGGGGGACAGCAATTTTATTTTTATTTTTTAAATTTTGGAGACAGCAAAGCATTTGAAATTTTAAAATACAAATAATCCAAAATACCTAAAAGTAACAGAAACAAACGAAAAGAATCTGAAATCTTAAAGGGTATGTACAACTACAATTCATTGATTTGATAGATTGATAATAATAGATATAATATGAAGCATGATTTGTATTGAGAGATGCCCCAAGATATAAAGGAAAACCCTTACAAACTAGAAAGACTAAACCCTAGACCTTAAGAGTTATGGTCCTTTGTGTGCATTGCCGTTGTATTATTCTATTTTAACGTTGATTGGTCTTTTCGATTTGTTTACTTAAGTTTACATCCCGATTCCCATGACTATCGTCATCCTATCGGCCCTTAGCTTTTTCTTATTAGTAAATATCCACACCTGATTTATTCCTTATGTTATCCAGTCACAGTCAGTTGCAAATTTTAGTCCCTACTGGCATTCCATGTGTTGATTTCTTGTTGCATCACGAGAGTCCTTCACATCACAGTTTTTGTTTGAAGTCTTTTACTAAAACAATGAGCTAGCAATATCATGCCATGTGTTCTCGAGTAAGGAGTCATACTTGCTAGTTCATTCAATATAGTGTTGTCCTCGCATTGAGTTGATGGCTTATGATTGGCCCATGAATGCTTATGTGTGTGTTGCATGGAGTAGTTTAAAAGGTCTTGTTAGCTTGTGACAACTAGCAACATTCCATTGCATCACGTAGCTCCTTTACATTATGGTTTTGAGTGAGGGCCCCACTTTCACTCTCATGATGCATGATGGATTCATCTTTCCCAAGGAAATCTTGATATGGTTTGATTGTTGGCGGCGCTCTATTGCATCATGCAACTCCTTCACATCGTGGCTTTGAGTGAGGACCCCACCTTCACCCACGTGATGCACAATGCTTTGTCTCTTATGGGAGGAAATGTTGATATGGTTTCTAATTAGGTAGTATTATATGCAGTGGTAAACAAATGGAGAATTATTATTGCATTGCAAGGGTTCTTCACATCGTAGTTTTAATGAGCACATGCTTATACTGAGAGGGGGGGTGGGTGAATTAGTATAAGACAATCTTTTACTTTTTCAAAACTTAACCATAGCAATATCAATCGCACAAGATCTAACAATTATGTAACACAAGAAGAACACACAATTTACGTGGAAACCCTTATGGGAAAAAAACCAAGGAAAAATTGCTTATATGTGAAATCTTCTTACAATCTTTGCAAGCACCAACCCATTGGAGACACCAATCTCTTGTAATGAGAGGCACCAGCCTCCCGATTTGCCTTAAAACTGCTATAAATCTGCCTTAAAGGTCTGCTCCAAATCAGTTTATATGTCTGCTCTAATTCTGCTCCAAATCATCTTGTAGATCTGCTCTAATTCTACTCCAAATCACCTTATAGAACTGCTAATTAAGTCTGATTATAATCTACCCAAAAACCTCTTTTAGATATGCAGATAAAGTCTGATTATAATCTGCACTTGTATCTGCTGAGTAGGAAAGATATTCATTAATTGCAGGCATTTCTAACTCCCAACTCTTCTCCTTTTATACCATTTAACATGCCTTTACCCAAGGGAGGCGACTATCCATAATGGGGGTCGGCCACATTAGAATTTAAATAAAATAAAATAAAATTTATTTTAAGTTCTCCAAAGTAGGTGCCAACCTAAGAAGGTTGGCCAGCATTAAGACTCAAGATAAATAATAAATATTTCTTTTATCTTTCTCATTGGTCGGCCCAAAATTAAGGAAGGGCAATTTCACCAATATGGGCACCACACATGAATGGGGTCGTCCAGCCCATTAAGACCACAAATTTAACATTAAAACACTAAATATTTTCCTTTGACAGCAACAAAATGATAGTAGATGATAGCAGCAATTTGTACTTCTTCCCTTTGACATCAATGACAACAATATTTCCAACAAGTTTCGGATGTGGTTCCCACTATCATATGCATAATGCATGATGGGAATAAAAGGTAAAATGTTATCGCCAAGGTTACCCCAAGTTTCCGGGACGGGGACGGCAGGGGACGGCGGGACGAGTCCCCAAGTTTCCGATTTTTGAGGCCAAAATTAGGGACGGCAGGGGACGGCTATATAAAAATATAGGGAAAATTTAAATATTCAATAGATAACATGAATAAGGCATGCATAATACACATTATAGAACATTAACATATAACATTTGTGTTCAACATTATGCCAATACTCAATAGAGTCAATAGTCAATACGCATTCAAAATTAACATGCAGTTACACAAATCATGAAACAACCTCCAAGTTATAATTTATAAACTTATATCAAAATGCCCAAAGGCTACATTGCTGCCATATAGTTTTAAAGTTTTAGTTTGCTATGAAAATCAAAATACAATATCGTATGTCAATAATAAATACAAAATAAACAAAGAGCACTGCTGCCCCTAATCATCTCTCATAACTGCATCAAAATCAGAGTCATCCTCTGAGTCACTGCCACCGTAATGCTCCTCCTCAACCAATGGGACCCCAACCAAGCCCTCAGCTGTCTCCTCCTCATCTATCTGAGCCGCATCCTCAGGATCAATATCCCACCGTAGAGCTGGAGTCTGTCGATCCTGAAGCCGAAGAGCACTATGAACAGCCACTAGCTTCTCTGCTCGTCTAGAGGTAAGTCTATTCCTCTTGACAGAGTGGATAAAGCCATATGTGGACCAATTCCTCTCTGCAGCAGAGGAACTAGCAACCTGTGCAAGAAGGCGAGTGGCAAGTATCTTCAACTGCGGTGTATCTCTCCCATGATAGGTCCACCATCCAATAGGGTTCCCTTGAGCTAATATAGCTCTATCCAACCTCGCCTGTGGTTTGCTCAAGTTTGGGCCATTAAGATTAGCAAAGTCTAGAAATTGTGACCGAAGTATTGAAGCTTGCTCGGCTGGATAAATCTTTTCAATGGCCCGTGTGAACCCATCTAAAACCTCAGGATCATCACATGGAGGCACCCTACCATCCCTTGGTGCATACCATTTTGGATTTAGAGCAAAGGCAGCCATATGAAGCGGGGTGTTCATTGTATTCCACCTCCGCGTCACAATGGGCCTAATGTGTTGCTCATATAAATCCAAAGTGGGGTCCTTTGCCAAAATAACTTGCCTGATCTTCCCAAGCATAGTGTCAAATGTCTCATATATCTCTCCAAGACTAGGAGAGTCTGTATCAGCATATCTAATGACATCTACAATGGGCGAGATAAAGGAGCAAATATATCTGCAAAATGCAAACAAAAAGTTCAAAATAATTAGTTGACAAGTTATTTGACATGTTAGAAACTTCAAAAGTTGGAACATTGGACAATAAAATTAAAATATTAAAATCAGAAATTTAATATGAAAATCAGCCATCTAATATGTCTTACCTCACATTGGCCCACCAATCATCATCGAGGATCTTTTGTTTGATGCTCTTTCCTTGAGTAGAACTTGCATTAGGCCATCTAGTCCACTCATAATTGACCATCATCAATTGTAGAGGCTCATGCACCTCAAGCATTCTCTCCAATAGGATGAAGTAGGTGGCATATCTACATTCATTAATTCAATGATTCATTAAAAAATAAAAATTTAAAACAAAATCAGATTATGAATACAAATTGAAAGTGAAACAAAATGAAGTAAATGGCATACCTTGTATCAACAGGTTTGAGAAACTCCTTTGAAAATGTCCTGAAAAGAGCAAGTGAGGTGTGGTGGTTGCAAATGAACATTTGAATTTCTCTAGCTTCTGCCACCGTTTTCTTCACCCAATCCATCTTCCCTATGTCTTTCAATGCATTGTTCAATGCATGAACACAACATGGGGTCCAAAATATGTGCCTGTAAGTACCCTCCACCATCAATCCAGCCGATTTGCACACACGTGCTGAATCGGTGATCACCTGCACCACATTTGCAGCCCCAACCTCCTCTATGGCATCTCTCAAAATGGAAAATTGGAAGTCAGCATCCTTACGTTTCCCTGAACAATCTACGGCTCTAAGAAAATAAGAACCAGCAGGGCATGTGACTATGACATTGATGAGTGGCCGACGTCTACAATCAGTCCACCCATCCATCACTATAGAGCACCCCGTCCTCATCCATGTTTGCCTCATCTCCTCCATTAACACATTAACTTTGGAGTACTCTTTGTCTAGGAGGGTGGTGCGTAGCTTATGATCTCCAGGGGGTACAAATGAAGGACCAACAACGACTAAGTCTTTCACCATTTGTTTGAAATAAGAGGAACGGGCCACATGAAATGGAATGGCATGGGCAAAAAAGAATTTGGCAATGGAGGATTCACAGGTTTCTCGTGCTTGGTTTTGAAACATGGACTCAACTGAGGCTCCCTTATCACCACCAATCACCTTCCTCTTTCCTCTTAAGATAACAGTACTACCAACCGTGGAAGGACTAGGAGTAGGAGTAGGCATAGACGATTGTGAACTTGGGAAAGAAGGAGACCCAGTTTGAACCCCACCATCACACTCCATTTGAATTGTTTGACACTCTATAAATAGTGCATCTGTCAATGCAGGACACGTTCTAACTCCATGGCCCACCTCACCCAAAAAATGAGACCTAACTCTAGTGTAGCTGCCCCTAAACTCCTTTTCACAAACATGGCACAACCAAACCCTACTCCCCCCTGAATTTTTTTGTCTTTCACCCATGGCTGTCACAAATTGAAGGAATGGTTTTTTTTTGTCTATTGGGTGTTTGGCATAGTCCTTCATAGTTTTGGAATTGGTTGATGAATGATGGTGTTGGGTAGGGGTTATTTGCTCTCTAGTTTGCCTTCTAACTTGCATTTCAACTTCACTATCACTCCCACCTTCACTATTGCTCATATTTTTTGTTTTTAGAATGCAAGTGTTGACTGAAAATGAACAAAATAAAAAAAAATTAGACTATGCAAACTTCATATTTTGCAAAAAAAATGAAAAAAAAAGAATGGTGAAAGAAAATGCATACCTTTTTTGATGGATTTGCACTCCCAGCAACACTCTTTCAACCTCCTCTCCTTCAAACAGCTGCTCCTTCTCCTTCAATGGCTGCAATTTTTTTTCTTCTCAAACCCTTGGCTCCCTACACAAACAAAATGAAAATAATGAACTTTTAGAGGCCTCCTTTCATTCTTAAGAGAGCAAAACATGGTGGGGCCCACGTATGCCACATAGGCAGGGTTTTATTTTTTAATTTTTTGCTTTTTTGAATGTTTCGCTTAAAAACGCTGGGATCTACTGGCCGTCCCCGACGTGAGGGACGGCTCACCGGGTCTCGCCTCGGCCCTCGGACTCACCGGCCCCTAATTGTTGTAGGTCGTCTCTCGCCCCGGACGCTTCCCCAGCTTTTTCGTGCGGGGACCCCCCCGTCCCCTAGCCGTCCCCTGGTGCCCGAGACGTCCCCGGAACCGGGACGGGTGGTTTTGGGGGGGGGGGACGCGTCCCCGGGTAACCCTGGTTATCGCACATAATGGCTTAGTTGTTAATGCACATGGCATGATGCTGTGATATTATTGGGCCACATATTAATCACCCCAACAAATACGATGCTCCTATTGGTTGATGTGTACAACATGTCTCTTCATTGTCACCAAGTGTAAAGACAGGAGCATAAATTTGACTCTTGGCAAGTTTTTTCTATTGCCAAGGCTTTTACATCACAGTTTTAAAGAAATGTACCATACACGAAACCATGATGCCTAGTAGCCATTGATCTTCCTCTCTTAAAGACATCAACAATCAACATTCAAGCAAAATTGAGGGAGTTAATGGTCACGCTATTAATTTTTAGAGTACAAAAAAGTGTGCCAAAGGAACATTTTACTTGTTGCACTACTCCCTATTGGCTTTGGCATGGTTCGTCATTGATGTCAAAGGTTGTTGAAAAGGTTGAAGGAGTTTGTTGGTTTGAAGGCAAAGTGCATTCAGGACAGGTAAAGAATTTGTTGTTACTTGCTTCATGCTTGCTTCTCATAATGTTGAGGGTTTGAACTTTGAAGTCAAAAGAACCTTATTGGTGTCAAAGGATGTTAATAGGCGTGGTTTGGAATTGCTTTCAAAGCTATGGTGATTGATATATCATACCTGCTATTGGTTCTTCATTTCACAATGCAGTGTTGATGTAACTAGTTCTTCGTTCTTTGTCATTAATCTTCAAGGTATGGTGAGGTATTTGTACATAAGTGCTCTTAAAAGGACTTAAACCCTAGTGTTTATGCTTTATCAAAGATCATCTTTGTTGTCAATGAATCACTTTATTCTGCTTCAAAGGCTCTGTATCAAAGGCTTATGGAATGTCCAAGGTGTTGGTGTTTGAATTGATATTTGGTGCAACAACCTAGAAAGATGTGTTGATGTTCATGTACAACGTCGGTCTCTACTTCCAGCCGATCTCCCTTACATATTGAATAAATTAGATAATAGCCTTTGACTATCTAATTTATATATATTGCGATTTAATGAAGTGGCTCAATCTTCTATCAAGGCCGACCTTGATTCAAATACTGAAGAGGCACGATTTCTTATGAAGGTGTGATTTAATTAAGGCCGACATCATTTGTTATGAAGAGTTGTGATTTGTTTATTGAGGCCGACATCCATGAAGAGACGCGATTTCTTGAAGCCGACATCATGTATCTTAAAGTCACGACATTTGGATAGGGGCCGACATGAACAATTAGAAGGGATGTGCCTCTCCTATTCATTTGTATATATACTCATTGATCTGTCCATTGTAATCATCTATTATTCAGTTAGGTTATTCAGAAAAGTTCGATATCCTCAAGTGCGAGTTTGTATTCAAGTGCAGATCGATTCTTGATAGAAGGCTGTGTATTATCACTGAGATTTACATCATTGTGTTGCTGTATTTGCATCAGTTTGTGGTGCCTATTATTGGCCTTCATATCGGCCTTTGTAAAGGAGACTTGTTTACATATCAATATATAAGTGATATATTGTTGCTGGGTTTTTCTCCCTCAAGAGGAGGGTTTTCCTAAGGTATCTATTGTGTCTTTGTGTCTGATTTTTGAATTAAATTCTGTGCATTAAATCTGATCATAAAATTAACATGGTATTAGAGCGGGTTTGAGGAGATCGTGATCAGATTTGTTCTTACAGCGATACTCTATTCTCATCTTTATACTTCTTTGTCTATCCCTACCTTAGTCAAGATGGTGAACGGTTTGAAGATTGAGGATAGACTCGAGGGATCATCCAACTTCACATTATGGAGATTCAGGATCATGCTTACCTTGCAAGAGAATGACTTGGGTGAGTTTGTGGAGTCCAGTGTTCCTGAACCTAAGGAGGAAGAAGAGAAGTTGCAGTGGAAGAAGAAAGATATCAAGGCAATGAAAATATTGGTTGATTCCATTAAGGATCATATCGTTCCTATTGTCTCTAAGTTGAAGACGGCAAGAGACATGTTTAAAACATTGGAAGAAATGTATGAAATCAACAATACCAGCCGGGCACTTGCACTGAAGCAACAACTGCACCATGTGAAGATGGCGAAAGGAGAATCAATGATTGCATACTTCATAAGGATTTCAGATTTGAGAGATCAGCTCTCAACAATTGGCCATGCGGTTGACGACAAAGACTTGACTATGCTTGCTCTCAATGGTCTTCCTTTGTCTTGGGAATCCTACATTCAGGGAATCCGTGCAAGATCAAAATTGCCTAAGTTTGATCGTCTAAGGGCAGACTGCATTCAAGAAGAATCAAGGTTGGTGGCTAGAGGCGTTGGTCAAAGTTCAAAGAATGAAGATATTCATGTTCTCGCCTCCCATGCTTCGAAGAAGAAAGGAAAAGATGGAAAGAAAAGTTCTTCAAGAGGAATCGAGATAAGGGAAATGATGATATACCCGCCTCCAAGAAGAAGAGAGACATGTCCAAGATTCAATGCTTTAGGTGTGATAAGTTTGGCCACTTTGCTAAGCATTGTCCAACTAGACCTAGGCAACAAGCCACCGTTGCAGATGTTGATGATGTTTCTCCATAGAAGGATTCATGTGAATACTTGTTCTATTAAGCATTGTCAAGCAGTGTACCTACAGATACCAACACTTGGCTGATCGACAGTGGTGCTTCTCGACACATTACCGGATTTAAGGAGCACTTATCAAGTTTGGTGGAGAAAGATTCTTTCTAACAAGTTATTATCGAAGATGATGCTGGCTACTCCGTGAAAGGGATTGGGACCTCTACTCTTCATTTAGATTCCAACATTACACTTCGGTTGAGAGATGTTCTTTATGTTCCAAGAATCAAGCGCAATCTCATCTCCATTTCAGCTCTAGAAGATAAAGGATATCAAGTTGCCTTCTCCAAAGGCAAAGTTCTTGTGTGGATGGAGAATTCCAGTTTCAAGGATGCTCAAGTAATTGGTGTTAGACATGAAAGCCTCTATAGGCTATGTACACGTCCTCTACAAGCATTAGTTCATGATTCTTCAAGCCTATGTGATTTGTGGCATTGAAGATTGGCTCACCTTCACTTCCGAGCCTTACCTATCATGGAGAAGATGGTCATGGGACTTCCTAAGTTCAATCAAGAGCATGAAGGAACTTGCAAAGGATGTGCTATGGGTAAGAATTCAAAAGCTCCTTTCCACAATAGAGAAAGTAGATCTAAGTGTATTTTAGACCTTATTCATTCTGATTTATGTGGACCTATGTCTGTTCCTTCTTCGAGTGGTTTCTTGTATTATGTTCTTTTTATTGATGATCACTCTAGAAAGACTTGGATCTATTTTTTGAAAACTAAAGAATCTGAGGAAGTGTTAGAAAGGTTCAAAGAGTTCAAAGCTCTAGTAGAGAATCTTTCTGGTAAAAGAATCAAGATCCTCAGATTTGATAATGGAGGAGAATACACCTCTGGTAGCTTTCAAAATTTCTGTGTTGATGCTGGGATTAAGAGGGAGTTTTGTGTTCCCTATAATCCTCAACAGAATGGTGTTGCAGAGAGAAAGAACAGGACGATCGTGGAAGCAACAAAAGCCATGATTCATGACCAGGATCTGCAAACCTTCTTATGGGCAGAAGCTTTTAGGACTGCAGTATATTTTCAGAATAGAAGTCCTCACAAGGTCTTGGAGAATATGACTCCGGAAGAAGCCTTTACAGGGAAGAAGCCCGAGGCTAGTCATTTGAGGATCTTTGGATGTCCTGTCCATGTTCATGTTCCAAAAGAAAAGAGAACTAAGTTGGAGCCTTCTGGCAAGAAGGGAATATTTGTGGGCTACAGTGAGACATCAAAAGCCTACAGGATATATGTTCCAGGTCAGAAATTGATTGAAATCAGTAGAGATGTCACATTCTAGGAAGATGTTGCATTTAGAAGATCCAAGAGAACTCATGTGGAGATTGACTATGATGAGCCTCCTCAGGGTATGGAAGTTGACCATACTCCTGAGATTCAGAGGGAGACTTCAGAACCGAAGGAAGATGTTGATCCAATTGAGCCCTTGGAACCTATTGATGGGCCTACCGATATTGTGATTAGAAGAAAGAGACCTCTTTGGGCTAGGCAAACTATGCAAGAGGCTGAAAGGTTCGCAGCTCCTAGAGGTACATTCAGAGCAAGTAAAAGGCCACATAAGTTCTCCAGTTATGTTGCCTTGATGAGTTAGATTATTGAGTCTGAGCCTTCTAGTGTGGAGGAAGCTTCCAGTCAATAGGTTTGGAAAGATGCTATGTCAGAGGAGTACCATTCAATTCTCAAGAATGATGTTTGGGACATTGTTCTTAGACCCGAAGGCAAATCTGTGGTATCTTCAAAATGGCTCTTCAAGATTAAACATGCAGCTGATGGGAGCATAGAGAAGTACAAGGCAAGATTCGTGGCTCGAGGGTTCTCTTAGAAAGAGGGAGTTGATTATGAAGAAACTTTTGCTCCTATTGCTCGCTATACTTCTATTAGGACTATCATTGCCATTGCTGCATCTAGAGGATGCAAGATTCATCAAATGGATGTGAAGACAACTTTTCTAAATGGCGTGATCGAGGAAGAAGTTTATATCAGCAACCTAATGGGTTCGAGGTACATGGGAAGGAATCTCATGTTTGCAAGCTGAAGAAGGCCTTGTATGGTCTTAAGCAAGCTCCTCGTGCATGGTACGAAAGAATTGATCGTTACTTGTCAAGTTTGGGCTTCTTGAAGAATGATGCTGACTCTAATCTGTACTTTAAGGTAATTGATGGTGAAGCATTGATTTTGGTTTTATATGTTGATGATTTGATTCTTACTGGAGAAGAGCACTTAATCATCAAATGAAAGAAAGAGTTGGCCTCTGAGTTTGAGATAAAAGACCTTGGACTTACGCACTACTTCCTTGGCTTAAAACTCTGGCAGAAACCAAATGAGATGATTCTAAGTCAAGGGAAGTACACCATTGATGTACTTAAGAGGTTTGGTATGATGGATTGCCAATCTATGTCTACACCTATGGAGACCAATCTACATAAATTGAAGGAGGCTGCAACTAGTTCAGACTTGGTGGATCCTACTATGTACAAACAACTGATTGGGTCCTTGATGTATCTAGTTAACACCAGACCAAATATCTGTTATGCTGTGAGTGCACTTAGTCAGTTCATGTGTGAACCGAGACAGATACATCTTGTTGCAGCTAAATATATCCTGAGATACTTGCGTGGCACAGTTGGATATGGGTTGAGATATTCTTCAGATGCAGACTTGGTACTGCATGGTTATACTAATTATGATTGGGCAGGGTGTGTCATAGATCGGAAGAGCACCTCTGGATGTTGCTTCAGTTTGGAATCGGCTATGATTTCTTGGTGAAGCAGGAAGCAGTCATCTGTAGCATTGAGTACAGCAAAGGTAGAATATATTGCAGCTTGTATGGCAGCTCAGGAAGCAGTGTGGCTTCATAAGCTCCTTGCAGGATTGTTTGGACAATCAATGGAGCCTACTATCATTCATTGTGATAACCAGAATTGTGTGAAGCTTTCTGTCAATCCTGTGTTTCATGACAGAACCAAGCATGTTGAGATAAAATACCACTATATCAGAGATATGGTATTGAGGAAGGCTATATAGTTGAGGTATATTAGCACTGATGAGCAGACGACAAACATTTCTCCCAAGATAAAGTTTGTGTAATTTCAAGATAAGCTATATGGTGGAGAATCCAACCTTAACTGAAAGAGTCTCGTGATCGCGATAGCCCAATGAGTTCTTCTCTGAGAGA